>CM054124.1:28362089-28727309 GCA_028751855.1 Ambrosia trifida | reverse complement strand
TACCGTTCTTGTTTCCCCATACAAATTTTTTTCTAATTTTCTCAAGTTCATTAAGCATTCCACTAGGGGCTTTAAAAAGGGAAAGGTAGTAGTTCGGGAGGGCCCCAAAAACCGCTTTAGCTAAAGTCACTCTTCCGGCCATCGACAAACTTTTAGCTTTCCAATTGGAAAGTTTAGAATTAAATTTATCAATGATAGGTTTCCAAAACTTGACCCGCTTCATATTGGCTCCAATTGGGAGACCAAGGAACGTAAAAGGAAACATACCCGCTTTGCAATGAATAATGCTCGCAAATTGTTGAACCACCTCTTCATCCACCCCGGTCCCATATATGCAACTTTTATGAAGGTTAACCTTCAATCCCGAACAAAGATAAAAACATCTCAAAATACGATTAAGATTCTTTATGTTCTCTTCTGACCATTCCCTAATGAAAACTATGTCATCCGCGTAGAAAAGGTGGGTTAAAGTAGGCCCTCCATTAGGTAAAACCACGCCCCTGAAAATACCCGCCTCCAAAGGTGGGTTGAATACTAATGCAACACAAAAACTTGGATATTATTTGAAGTTCAATGTAACAGACACAACAGTTCACATAATCCCTTAAATGATGATATATAAAAGACAGTGAACCAAAGGAAAACAGTTCCTTAGTCAAACAATAAAGTGAAGAAAGAAAACATTATTTTGGAAACTTATGGTGCAGCATGACTACCTTTATACTTTATGATTGGACTTTTGAATGTTAAGACATCAGGTCACCATATTTTACAGCCTTTTCAAACCATGAAACCAAGATTTAGCAGCTTAGGATTCATCCACTGTACCTATTTTCTATAGTTCTATCATCTATGGCTACATCAAGAGTTCTTATCACCTGAGGCTGTCTGCTAAGTGATCAATGTTGATATTTTATGGTTAAGATCTGGGAACAGGAAATCTCTGCAGTGTAGTAGCATAATGCAAGCGCTTGCAGTATGGAGCAATGTCTTCGGAAAGTCAGGGATGGGCATTTCACGGCGGCGGTTAAGGTTCTGTGCTCCAGTGGGGTTGCCCCTCTATGTGAATCGACCATGCAAGCCCTCATTGATAAACACCCAGTGGTGCCGCCTCCATCTTTTCCGTCTAACCCTATTGCCCAACCCGCTCTATCTGTAGATGGGGATTGTGTGCTCAAATGTATCCGATCTTTCCCTAAAGGGACGTCTTGCGGTAGGGATGGGATACGGGCCCAACACCTGTTGGATGCTATGGGTGGCGAAGGCTCGGTGACTTCCTCGGGCTTGCTCGCAGCCATTACTGAAGTTGTCAACTTATGGCTTGGGGGGCCTGCCCTAAGGCGCTTGCTGAGTTTGTTGCCTCGGCCCCCCTCACCCCCTTATTGAAGCCCGATAATGGAATTCGACCTATTGCTGTGGGGGGCATTTGGCGGAGGTTGGTTTCTAAGGTGGCAATGAAGAAGGTTCGGAAAGACATGGCCCAGTACCTAGGGGATTATCAATTTGGAGTAGGCGTACCAAATGGGGCAGAGGCGGTGCTTCACAGTGCCAACAGGTTCCTGAATTCTTTTCATGTGGATGGGTCCTTGGCTCTGCTTACAGTAGACTTTTCCAATGCCTTCAACATGGTCGACCGCACAGCCTTTCTTCAAGAGGTTCACCAGCGATGCCCGTCTATCTATCCGTGGGTCCAGTTTCTTTACGCCCAGCCTGCTAAGCTGTACGTGGGTAATGATTGTATTGGGGCTACCACCGGAGTGCAGCAAGGAGATCCTTTGGGGCCCCTTCTCTTTGCTCTTGCCTTACATCCTCTCATTATGCGGGTTCAGGAACACTGTAATCTTCCGTTCCATGCTTGGTATTTGGATGATGGGACGATTATAGGCAACGCAGCTGCGGTTGCTAAGGCTTTAGACATTATCAACGTGCATGGGCCATCTCTGGGGCTTCATCTCAATATTAAGAAAACAGAGGTTTTTTGGCCGACGTGTGACGGGTTGAAAAACCAGGAAGGGCTTTTCCCGACAGGGATTGGTAGACCTAAGAAAGGGGTTAAGCTCCTTGGTGGGGCTGTTAGCCGAGATCCTGCCTTTATCGGGGAGTTGGCAGGGCGGCGGGCTACGAGTGCGGTTGCCCTCATGAAACTACTGCCCCGCCTTAGAGATCCCCAGAGTGAACTCCTGCTACTCAGGTCATGTATGGGGGTCGCTAAGTTACTTTTTGGGTTACGAACTTGCCAACCCCACTTCATGGTGGATGCGGTATCCATTTTCGATGATGGTCTCCGCGAAGCTATTGAGGATATAGTTGTGTGTGGCGGCCCCTTCTTCGGGGACCTCCAGTGGCGCTTGGCATCCTTGCCGATGCGTTTAGGTGGTTTAGGCCTCCTTTCAGCTCGAGATGTTGGGGTCTATGCCTTTGTGGCGTCCAGAGCTCAGTCTTGGAAACTTCAGGATCATATCCTCCGAAACAGTGGGGCCTTTGGACTAGACCCAGACTATCAACAGGCGCTCGAACGCTTAAATGTCTATCTCCCGGATTTTGATATTGGCGGTTTTTCTAACAAGGACACCGCCCCCCCAAAGCCACAAAAAACTTTGGCGTATGCTCTTTTTAGCAAAACTGCTCAGAGCCTGGGAGAAGTTTTTGAGTTGTCCACTCGCCAAAAGGCGGTGATTGAATGCCTAAAGGGCCCTCATGCTCAGGATTTCTTGACCGTTGTCCCGATTGATGGTTTGGGTCAATGCATGTCTGCAGTAGAGTACAGGGCTATACTCAAGTACCGATTGATGATCCCCTTGTACCCGGAAGATGAAACATGCCCCATCTGCCGTAAAGCCTGCATGGATAAATACGGGGAGCATGCAATTCATTGCAAGGAGCTCCCTGGTTTCAAATATCGGCATGACTGGGTGAGGGATGTTTTGTGGGATATCTTGAGAAGAGCTGGGATCTCTGCCAAAAAGGAGGCCCCTGTAAACTTCCTCACAGACCCCACAGAAGGGAGATCCACCCTGCGACCAGCAGACCTGCTTGTCTTTGGTTGGGAGAGAGGGAAACATGCCTGTGTGGACGTCACCGGGGTATCTCCGCTGGTTGGGTTACGGGAAACAGGGTTCGTAGCTGGGCAAGCATCAAGAAAGGCAGAATCAAAGAAAGTAGATAAACATGCTAAAGCTTGTGCAGATAACCAACATGTCTTTATCCCTCTGGCTTTCGACACCTTTGGCTCCCTGGCGCCAGAAGCTATTCGTTTCTTGACCAGGGTCCAACGGGTTGTCCACAGCAATGTTTCATCCCCAGGGGGGCAAGGTTTTGTCTTTAGTAGACTAGGGTTTGCAATTCAAAAAGAGGTGGCGGCGCAGCTTGTTGCCCGTCTACCTGCTATTATGATGTAATTTCCGTATTTTGTTTTAATAAATGAAGTTTGATTTCAAAAAAAAAAAAAAAAAAAAAAAAAAGCATGAAGGACTACTAGGCGTTTTGGTCCCAAAAGCTGAGGTGTGAGGTGAAAGCTTCATGTGCGCGAGACGTTGCTCTATGTACAACCAGAAGTTACATAATTACATATGATATTATGTTTCATATGTTTTACATTATAGCCTTTTTATCAAGTGAAACATTCATAATCTCTTCGTCCCTTTGGTTGTTTTTACATATCACCTTCCCACAGACATATAAATGAGCTGGACTTTAACTTGAAAAACCATTCATAAGCTGAACTCGAACTTTCATAAGTTAAACACACATAGCTCGAGCCTTGAAAAGCTCATGTTCGATTTGGCTCACTAAATGTGATGGTATAATTTCAAAATCTTTATTAATAACTATTTAATGTTTACTCTATTCAACCCGTATATAAGATAATACACATGTTCGTGCTAGGGGTATCAAATATCAATCGTGTCAGGTTAATGGGTTGAAATGTGTAACCCAAACCCAACCCATATTATTATTATTATTCGTGTCAAAGATTTCAACACTGCCCTGTATACAGGTAAATTCGGGTCAACCCAAACACGGCCACTTAACCCATTTTTTTAATGAGTCATACGCGTTGACACGTAATAAACGGGTTGTTGAGTTTTTTTTGAACGGTGACTTTCTTTAACTGTGTGGCAGAGATCATCACACCCGTCTCTTGGCAGACCCTAATCACCCACGCGTCCAGACTATGTTGTCTGAACCGGGTCCACACTGGTACGGTGGGGACTACGGCGTTCGCCCGGAAACCGTACTGCCTCCACACGAGTTTCCTCGCTGGAGTAACAGCCGGATAAAAACCGGGTCAGCTCAGATTCAAACCTGCGCAACTAATAAAGAGGGAGTCATAAAAAATGCCATGAAAAAAAATCTTATGAAAAAACCGGAATATTCACCATTATCTTTGCCAAATAATATCCACGTCATCATCACCATCATCATGTTCCACCAAATCTGCAACTAAAAAACAGCAATCAAAACTGCAATCTCCACAACAAAACCCCCAAACATAAATAAAAATGTTATCTTTACATATCCAAATATTATCATCATCATCTTCCCTTTCCCTCCACACTCCTAAACAACCCACCTTCAATTCATCACAAACCCAATACAAACCCATCATCAAACCCCCAAATCTTGCATCTTTTCACACCCCCAAACCCCACAATCACAACATAATCTGTTACGGAAGCAAAAACGAAGCAAAGGTAGGGTTTGATTTAGACTCCGGCGGCGGCGACGGCGGAGGCGGCGGAGGTGACGGGGGAGATGGGAATGAGGAGAGGAAAAATGGGTTGTTGCCCGATTGGATTGATATTAGTTTAGATGATGTGAAGACTGTTATTATTGCTGTTGGGGTTTCGCTTGCGTTTAGGTCGTTTGTTGCTGAGCCTAGGTTTATTCCTTCTTTGTCTATGTTTCCTACGTTTGATGTTGGAGATAGGATTGTTGCTGAAAAGGTAGACTTTATGTTTTGTGTTGTTTTGTTGGTATAATATTGTTTTAATTGGGGTTCGGGTTAGTCGGGTCGGGTTAGTTTGGTAGATTATGTTTGAAAATGTAACCGATACGCCAACCGAATTACATTTTAGGACATGTCGGTTAAACGGTTATATTCTGTCTTGAAATGTAACCGATCGCCAATGTGGGGCTAGCCCGCCCTGGCCAGTTTTTTTTTCGCTTTTTAGTGTAAATTTTACAGAAAATTTCCGCCCCCAGCTTTTTCGTTCAATATGCGCATTGTCCCCTTGGTAGAGGCACATGGCTCTTAGAGGTGTTAGATTCAGACCTGGGCAAAGGTAGTATTTTGTAATATTTGGTGTAAACTGTAGAGTAGAGTAGAGTAACATTTACGGTTAAAAGAATGATCGCTAACTGAATTACGTTTTGGGGTTTAATGTATTAGGGTTTTAGGGGCTGTTTGGTTGATTAAGTGCTTAATGGTTCAGCTATGCACCAAGTCTGATTGGTTCAGCTCTTAATCATTCCATTCAGAGCCTTTTTAGGTTGAAACAGTCTGAATGCTGAACCATTCAGAGCTGAATGGTTCAGAGCCTCATTAAGAGGCTACCAAACAGGCCCTTAGTTAATTAGGTCAGCTTAAATTCTGACACGCTCCTTCTCAACCGCCCTATGTCATGTTTCAGGTTTTTGGGTTAGGTGGTATCGTGTTTCAGATATTTGGGTTAGGTGGGTATCGGTTTCTTTGAATAGGCGTAACTTGCCATGGATTTTAACTACTTTGTTCACAAGCAATGCAAATTAATACATATGACCAAAATCAAAACGTATCAAGTTTTTACATGTTCTTTGTGTTTATAAGGTCCAAATAATAACCTAAAAAGTATAATGAAATCCAACTTTAAAGAACAAATTTTGTAACTGGTATTACATATAGAACGACGTGTCAAGATATAAGCAATTGTTATGCTAACTTGCTATTGAAAAAGTATTCTTTTAGACTATTAAAGTTTTTGGAATTGTTGTTGAAGTGATTAATTTGATTTAGAAATACTTATATATATACACATAATACTTTGTTCAATTTGGCTGGTTTGAGATTCGTAAGGTTTGGTTCACGGGTCGGTTTTGGTAGATTTGTGGTTTACCTGTTTGATTGATGGTTTGGAACTTGGAACATACAGTTTTAAGTTTTAACCTTCTTTTTCTATTTTATTGTTTCATTTTTAGAATATGCAGTTTTGTATATGTGTTATAATGTCAAATTCATGAACCAGTTTTTACCATCAATATTTTTATACAAAATATCGGTTTAAACCGCTAAAACCAAACCGTCAGACTGCCAAACCGCAAGAAACGGCTATGTTTGTCAGTTTTCGAAATTGTAGTTAGCGGTTGGGCCCATAATCTTCCAATTATTCGGTATAATGAAATTGATTCTCATTATTTGAATATCTACAGTTTTGAATAATTAGTCTGTGCAGCCAAATTGATTCTGATTATTTATAGCTCGTTTTACAAGTAAATCCTTTAAATAGTCAGACGTGCGAAATGCTAAAACTGCTGATTATCTGATTATCACAACTTCAAAAAACATAAACATGCCAAAATCTTTCGCTTTTGACGTTATACTACATATAATAAACATGCTAAAATAATGTGCTGCATACATTTATCGCATGAACATGCCCAAATAGTACAGTTTCCGCATTATGGCATGCGTATTTATTTTTCATGTGTAAAAAGTTTTATTTAATATTTCTTTAAAACGATCAATCTGTTTATTTGATTACTCATTTGGCAATTTTTTTGATTTATTAACTCCATTTCAGGTTAGTTACTATTTTAGGAAGCCATGCCCAAATGATATTGTGATTTTTAAAAGCCCTCCGGTTCTTCAAGAGGCAGGGTACACCGATGATGATGTTTTTATCAAACGAATTGTTGCAAAAGCCGGAGATTTGGTGGAGGTGAGTTTCTTGATTTATTCCAACAAATTACAAATAGATATTTTGAAGTAAACATTATCGCTTATGCGGTACATGTCCATTTCGTTGCTAGTATTTTAACAATCTATATTTTATTTTGGCTTTCTGCCTTTAACCCTCTTGAAGGCCACTTGCACTGCACATGCTGTAAACTCTCTTTCATTAAAAGCATATCTTGGTTTTAAAAAGTGCAAAGCGCACAAAAGCGACGAGGTCTAAAACCGAGCCGCAAAGCGCAAAAGTGGTGTGCTTTTCGTACGCGAGGCGCAAGACGAATATATATATATATATATATATATATATATATATATATATTATATATGTTATAGTTTTTTATCATCATTTACCCAAAATATAGATACAAATAAGGTTTATATATGATTCAACTTAAATGTACAACCATAGTTGTCAAAGCGCCTAGGCGCACTCAAGGCGCATAGGCCGAGCTCGGAGCCTAGGCGCAAGGCGCATAAAAAACGAGGGCTTTTTATAATTAGGCGTATAGTATAAAATACATTTTTTTTGGGGATTTTAGAGATGTTTTAGACTTGTTTAGGGCTACATTAGGATGTTTTAGGGTTGTTTAGGACTTGTTCATAACTCATTTAGGATGTTTTAGAGGTTTAGGCAACTTTTAGCCTGAATTTGGCCGGAAATGAGCCTGAAAACAGCCCCGATAGTGCGCCTAGGCGCGCTTTTGACCACTATGTGTACAACATTTTTAGCTACATGTATAACAATTTTAAGCACAAAAACACCTCGTGTACGAAAAGTGTGCTTTTTGCGCTTTTCGTACGCAGCTTGCCTAGGGTTACATAAGGCGCACAGATTGGCGCCTAGATGCGCTTTGCGCTGGAGGCGCGCTTTTTAAAACCAAGGGGCATATGCGTCTTTATACTATCAAATTTTGGTGGAAAGTAATCTATTGGCACATAGTGATCATTATTCATAACCCAAGTAAATAATTCCTCCATCCCTAAAAAGGATAATGTTTATCTTTTCGGGTTATCCTTGAAAATTGAAAATTGAAAATGTATTATTTTCCCAAGTTCTCACTGTAATTTACTATTTGCAAACGTTTTCTCGACAGGTACATAACGGGAAGCTAATAGTAAATGGGGTAGTCAGAAACGAAGACTTCACATACGAAGCACCTAAATATGATATGAATCCAGTTGTATGTTCAATCTTCTCCTTTTATAATCATCTACGAGACACTACACTTGAAATCGTTGCTAATCTTCTGTATATGTCCTATATTTGCAGCGTGTACCAGAAAATTATGTTTTTGTGATGGGAGATAATCGTAATAACAGCTATGATTCACACGTTTGGTAAGCTATTCTATATCTTAGAGGTGGTAATTGTGGCCCGTTTACCTAGGACCATGTCAATGTGGGTGTATTTGTTTCAAACGGGTCAAATGAAAAGATTTTAAGATACGCTATAAGGGAAACGGGTCAAATGGGTTGAAAGTGGTCCAAAATTTCTATTTATAATTCACATTTCACACAATTTCTCCAAGTCCTTAATCATGGTATTCAAATATTTAATTTATTAAAAATTTAATAATATTGTTTTTGTATATATAACTAATACATTCATTACCTATAGAAAAAACCTTAAATGTGCAAGAAGTGTGAGTGGGTCAACTCAATCTGATGTGGCTGTTTCAACCCTTACTAAAAGTTGGCCCATTGCAACCTGAAACTGTTTCGACTCTTTACACTACTTGTCCATCTTGCGTCTACTCAGTGGCGAATCTTGACCCGAAACTTCAAGGGGTTGAAAACCAGTTTTGGGGGGTCGAAACCTTATATACCAAAAAAATTCTATACGAATACTATATAATCGGAACTTCTGAGCCAAAATTCGGGGGGGGGGGGGGGGGGGGGGGGGGGGGGTCGGCCGCCCCTCCCCGCCCCTTAAAAGAATCGCCCTTGCCTCTACTATAATATACTAAACTGCAAGTATGGGCCTCCATTATTTATTTCAACGAAATTCGGCAACTTTAGTGAATTTACACAAGTGATCGAATTTTGGACCATCATATATGGCTTTTCTTCTAACACAGGTGCTAAACGAACTGTTTGCAGTTTGCACATGAATGGGTCGATTTGGGTTGTGATTTATATCAATGGTCAAATAACAAAGTTTTAGCTAATACCGTTCCTTAATTATTTTTTCAAAGATTTATTATTGCAATTATTTTGTTTTTGTAATTTTATTTAACACGTATATAAATTACAAAAAAAATGGTAAAATGTGTTAGTGGGTCAATCATCTTGTTCCGTTTCAACTTATACCAAAACAGACACGTTTTGACCCGTTATCCAACCCATCCGTTCCTGAGTTTTTATTGATAGCTTCTGTCTGTTAAAAAAAAAAAGGCTACCAGACACATTTTTTAGCATTTATTTATATTTCATACCCATATCTGTATCATTCAATGGAAATATACCATATGGTTGTTATTTATCTTCCTATCAAGGATCCTCTATAACGAAACTGATGTTTTTTTTTGTTTTTTTTTTTTTTTTTTTTTTTTTTTTTTTTTTTTTTTTGTAATTGTAATCACATCAGGGGACCCCTGCCATCGAAGAACATAATCGGGAGATCGGTGTTGCGGTATTGGCCACCAGCGAGGATTGGCAGTACGGTTTTGCCAGCGGGTTGTGCAGTCGACAAACCAGAAAATATGAGTAGTAGTCTAGAATCTCAACAAGATTCCACTAATTTAGCATCTCAATAGGCATTTAGGGGTTAAGGCATATACCATTCCCTTTGACTTTTTATAGTCAACTAAACAATTTGTTTATACCATTATTCTTTTGTTTTGAGTCCATCTTTGCGAAAGAAAGTTTCGGTTGGTTGGGTAACGCGTCAAAATCTGTTCAGTTAGGAAAAAAGGCGGTTTTTTTTTTTTTTTTTTTTTTTTCCTGTCAAAATTTACGGTTTGTTCTAGTGGCGAAGCTTGAACATTTGGATGGTGGGGGCCGAAGGTCACGATACCCATCTTTTTTTACCAAATCGGTGGGGGTCAGACTTAAAAAATACAAAATTCTTGGATAAAACCGGGAAATTATACTACTGGCCCTCACTAAACTTCGTCCTTGGTTTGTTCAACGAACGACTTAAGCTGAATCAATAGTAACTTGGGCCTGAACTCTATACGAGTTGATGTTGCTAGACTCGTAATGTTACATCATTCAGCCGAATCAACATCAACTTGTACACGAACTCATACCTATATGGCTCGATGTTGCTTGACTCGTAATGTTAAAAGTCCGTGTAAACCTATTCATCTACTCAAGTGATGTAAAATGCAACATGCAAATGTACAAATTGAAACAAATATTCAATGCAGGTACCATCAATGTTCCCATAAAAGATTCAAATTATAAAAGTGTAAAATAATAAGTTAAAAATAATAATAACGTCTTTGAACACTTTTGTTGTAACTAAAGATATCAACAATGGGTCAAAGGTAGATGACAAAAAGAAATAAGTGCTTTTTATTTTTGCATTAATTAATAGTTTTATCTTTATTAACGGTAATGTATTCGGGCTTAATGACCTGCCTCTTCATAGTCCAGGTATGTATCCATGTTGGATGGAATTACAACCGTCTAAGGATGGCGCCAAACCGTCTAAGGGGAAACCAACTAGCTTGTAAAACTTTCTTACTTGCTATTCAACAGAAAATCGCCGGCAATAAGATTTGAACCCAGGTTTCCTCTTTAGGGAGTGACTAAACTGTGGAAGAATTAAATAAAATTAATTATGTTTCATGTAAACTAATTGTTGGATCTACTGGGATTTTAATTTTCAGGGGAAAGATCCGGTACAAAATGTTTTTTCGGTAAGAACTGTGCGAATCAAAGGAGGGTATTTTTTATTTATTTTTTTTTCAAATTTTTTTCCCATATTGTTAAACATGTATTATAATTACTCTAGTGTAAACTAATGTATTTACTTTAATGACGTAATTATACTAATTTTTTTTTTATTTTTTTTTAATTTTCTTGTATTATTCATCTAGAAAGAATGTTTAAGCACATAGAAAAAAAATTCTAAAAAAAATAAATTTTTTTGCCCCCTTTGATTCTCACAGTTCTTACCGAAAAACACTTTGTATTTGATCTTTACTCTTAATTTTCAAATCCTTTTCTTTCTCAAGAGGTTGCTACCCTTAAAAGAATTACTAACTATCAATAGGAAAATTATAATCTAAGCAAAAAATGATGCAAAATACAATAAAAAAATTTAACACTATTGAACCAAAAAGCTAGAAAATAGCATTTAGAAAGGCACACTAGCTAATAATCTTTACAATCTAAGCAAAAAATGGAAGCTAGATCATAGAAAGTGATTTGTATTTCAACTATATGAACATGAATCTTGATTAAAGTTGATAGCTTTGTCATTTCGACAATCGATTTTCATGATGCAAAATACTCGACGATGATGCTTTGTCTTTACCAACCGTCCCACCAAGTTGGCTTGTGAGTGAATCTCAAACTCCAACTTCAATGGAACGCTGCCATTGTTGTTTGCCATAGCCATGCCAGCCCCTGCTCCATAAAGTGGAACTTGTCGACCTTCGATGTTCACTGACAAATCTTTTTCGCTTTTCTTTGGTTGATAATAGTCCACAAACTGTTAAAATGCTATAGAAAGTTAACAAATTTATAGAATACTATTCAGTTATGAAATACTATAAAAAGCTATTAAATGCGGGGTTGTGAACTAGATCTAACACGAAATCTGCGGGTTTGGGTCTCTTTCGGGTTGACCCTGACGCATTAGCTAAATGGGTCGTATTCATGTCAATCAATTTTTTTTGTTTAATTTAAAAAATGTGTTTTATGGTATTAAATTAAAACAGCTGGGGTATTTTATGGTAAAATTAAAAACTAAAAGAGAAACTAACGTAAGATTTTATAACTAAAAAAACTGTTTTATATAGTATGGTAATTATTTGTTGAAAAAAAAATTCAAAATTTAATGTATTATTATGAGACAAAAACTTAAAATATAAAATATAAAACATTCGGTTAAACGGGTTGTGTTCATGTCAATCTGCGAATATTCGTGTCTTGTTCAGTTTATGTGTCTGACACGATTTTCGAGTCTGTGTTATGTTATTATGTTAAATATTCGGGTTTAGGACTCGTCTAGCCGAATACTCTTCTACCACATTGTAAGATTCTGAAATTTATGCTTCTTGCATTAAAGATGTTGGGTTGTCAAAGATAGAATTCTACATTTTAAGTGTAAACAAAACTATCTACTTTCACTCAACTTCTACTTTTTTTTTTTTTTTTAATTTTAACTTCATTAAAAACAAACGGACATAACGCCCCAAGAAGGGAACGTTCTAAACACTATTAAAGTTCTAAACCCGCTACGTCTAAAAAAATTTGTAAAAAGAAACTCACCTGACCGCTTCCAAGGAGGAGTCGTGAATAAAAGAGATTTAGCGTAGTGGAGGAGACATGGATGCCAAAAAACGTAGCAGGGTTTTGTATGCTCATCTTCACTGTACAATTTATCGTCAATAACTTGGTTGATACTCCTGTGTTATCTGTTCCTTCTCCATAATAAAAATTGTTCATCTTCCAACTCTACACAACCATAGTTATTGTCACAAAGTGCAAATGGTATCATATCAATAATGTTGATAACATTATTAATTGCAACAATGTTGGTAAGTCATGACATAAAGGGTAAGTACATAATTTCATTGTCAAAATACTATATGTAATGACTGATAACATGTTATAAGTTGCTAGAGTTTTGTAGTTTCGACATTTACTTTTATTCTTCGTGTAGTAGATCTAGTCTAAATTTGTTCATATCAAGTAAATACATAGTGTACAATAGACTACATCATCTTTATTTTACAACTATAACTATTGAGAAATATGAATATATCATATGACATGGATGCCAATTGCCAAACATATATACACATATATAGATAGACACACATAAAAAACAAGAACAAGAAGAAAGATATAAATTAAGTTATATAAATAAGAAGTTACTAATATCTTTCTAAGAATTTTCTAGTCCTCAAAGTAAAAGAATAAATAGTTATAGCATTTTTCACCAACTACAATTGATTTCAAAGCTATATCCAATATAATTGTTATAAATATATAAGCTTCTAAAGTGTGTGGCTCTTAGGCAGTTTTTATTGATTTCAAAACTATATTAAAACACTATCTTTTGTGACCAATTTTATTATTGTTGATTAGGTGAAAAATCAGGCTAAAGTCTTTAGCATAAGGTTTGAATTTGGTGTTGCGGTTCGATTCCAAACCAATTGTAAACTGGTATGATACCAAGACCAAACTTGCACTACACCTATCGATTTTTAGATTATAATACCCACAACCCTTACACACCTATACGTGCACGTGTGTATATATAACGGGCTAGATGTACCCTTATAGTCTTGTTATATACATCTTTATGGATGTAATATAATTTGATACGTATAATACATGTATACAGGCACATACATATGATAATATATGTATACTAACATACAACTAATGCTTTTGGGCGTGTTAACATATACCATATGGTTCATATGGACGTATGACATGTATAGGTGGTAAAACCGTGTAAATTAAAAAAAAAATTAAAATTTGAATTTAAATAAAAATAAATAAAAGAATCAGTAGAGTGTTGTCTCTAAAAAAGTGTATCAATGAAGTGATGTGGCAGTGCATGATTGGTTGAAATCAGTTAAGTGAAAAGTGAATCATATAAGCGCCCTTTCCCCTAATAGGCTAAATAGTGGAGTGGGTTTGTAAAAAAGGTTATATTTTTATCTACTTAAAAATTAGAGTTGAGCTCATTTAACTGGAATTGGGTTGGGTCTAATGTAGTCACCATAAAAAAAACATTGATGTCACTTAAAAAACTATGTATACATATATAAATACAACTGAAAAAAGACTGTTGTTCCGGGACTACGTGTCAAAAAACATACCTCCGCCCATGCACATATATATATATAGACACACATAAAAAACAAGAACAAGAAGAAAGATATAAATTAAGTTATATAAATAAGAAGTTACTAATATCTTTCTAAGAATTTTCTAGTCCTCAAAGCAAAAGAATAAATAGTTATAGCATTTTTCATCAACTACAATTGATTTCAAAGCTATACCCAATATGATCATTACAAATATATAAGCTTCTAATGTGTGTGGCTCTTAGGCAGTTTAATTGATTTCAAAACTATATTAAAACACTATGTTTTGTGACCAATTTTATTGTTGTTAATTAGGTGAAAAATCAGGCTAAAGTCTTTAGCATAAGGTTTGAATTTGGTGTTGATGTTCGATTCCAAACCAATTGTAAACTGGTATGATACCAAGACCAAACTTGTACGACACCTATCAATTTTTAGATTATAATACCCACAACCCTTACACACCTATACGTGCGCGTGTGTATATATAACGGGCTAGATGTACCCGTATATTCTTGTTATATACATCTTTATGGATGTAATATAATTTGATATGTATAATACATGTATACAGGCACATACATATGATAACATATGTATACTAACATATAACTAATGCTTTCGGGCGTGTAACATATATCATATGGTCCATATGGACGTATGACATATATACACCTATGCGGTGTATACATTGCGAGTGAGTGATTTAAAAAGATGATCATGAAATGAGTTAGTGTAATAGAAAGATGGGTGCATCCAATTAAAATGGAGGGGTTAGGATAGATTTAAAGTTTTAAACCAATATAAAAACCTATAAAAAGATGTTATAAATTTATATGCAAATAGGGTAATTTTACCTTCATTTGAACTTGAAATTTGTAAGGTCTACTAGCACCCCAAGTAATGAGACAAATAACCGTAAAAACCATCACAAACCCCATCAAAAACATCACAAACCGACACTGTCTAGTGACATGTCGATCATGATCATAATAATAATAATCATCATGCCCATAATCCTCACCCTCCTCATCAATCACACTAAACACTTTCTTCCTCTTCAACATATTCTGCTTCCCAATCATCGAAAACCGGTACGGTCCCGACACTCGGCTCTCCGAAGACATCTGCGAATGAGACGAATGCGAGGGCGATTCAGCCGGGGTCGTTCGCGCACTATTCATCGATGATTTGTCGTCGTGCGAGTCGCATGATGGGCTTTCGACAATGTAGGTGCATTTTGGAGATGCTGAGGATGTTGATGTTGAATCGGTTTCGGATTTGTCGTGCATCATTTAGTGATAGGAGATTAATGTTAATGATGATTAATGGAATTGTGATGATCTGAAGAGTTATCAGAGAGAGTGGAATTAAGATCGCTAAATTGAAGGAGAAATTATTATGATTTGATTTGGTTTGAAGGTGTTTCGAGGAGATTAAGGAAATGGAAAGAGACCGTTTCATGTGGATTGTTGAACAACCTTAAAACAAAATCTTGGACAAAGTTGTGTGAGTGTGCTTGTGTCAGGTGAGTGATAATTTCGGCTTAGTTGTTACTTTTTTTTTTTTTTTTGAACGATCAACTAAAGTATTGCCGGGTACTCTGTACGCGGCCCCCAATGGCCGAAAGGGGCCCCAGACGGCCTCTAGTCCGTACGGACAGAGCCCTTCGGCCCACCCGTCTCCAGTTCCAGGGAAAACCCGGCTCACTAACCCGCCCGAAGGCACGACGGTAGTGAACCGGTAAAACCTGGAGGGATCAGGAGTCGAACCCATGACCACAAGGGTCAAGGGTCTCTCCATCACTTCCCAACCACCTACCCCACCACAAGGGTGGGGGTATCCATCACATGCCTCCTGTGGGAATTGAACCCGACTCCCCCAAAGAGAGAACCAGCCCTTTTACCACTAGGCTACATGATCAGGATGGCTTAGTTGTTACTAATGGGCCCAAAGGGTTTTCTTTTTTTCTTTTTTTTTTATAGGTTTATTTGAATTTTATTTATGTAAATAAAATATGTTAAAAAAATGGATGAAACATTTTATGTAGTTTTAAATGCTAACATTCATTATTGTTGAACTTTAATTAATTAATTGTTCCACCATTTATATATCATTATTTTAAAAAAATATACATTATACATGCACGTTTTTAAGCTTTGGGTTGAGCATAGTAATATTATATGTAAATTAGTTTATCTCTTGGGTGTTTTTTAAGATAGACAAATCTAATATGAAGTGACAAAATATGAGTATCGTAAAAGGATAAGTCATTTTTTTCAAGAATTTTTTTAAAAGATCAACACATATGTGTTAAAAAGTAAAAGATCAGGTGCTAACCAGCACATGGCCAATAATGATAAGGATATGTATAATTATGTAGATGTATCCAACTATGATTTAAAAGTGAAACATCCTAATGGCACTAGTGCCAAGGTTTCTAAGATAGGGGACATTAAACTTGCAAATGGAGTTGTTTTATATGATGTCTTTTATGTCCCTGATTATTGTGTTAGTCTCATGTCTGTACATAAACTTGCTAAGGATAGTAAGCTATCTGTTCTGTTTGATGAAAATAGTTGTTATATCCAGGATTCCAAGTGCAAGAGAATCGTGGTGACTGGTAGACAAAGTGAAGGTCTATATTTTGTTGGTGAACATGTAAGTTTATCAAATGTTTGTTTTAGTATTACTTGTGACACTGATTTGTGGCACAGTAGACTTGGTCACCCCTCTGACCAAGTCCTAACTGTTTTAAGAGGATAGTCTTGGTATTAATACTAGTAACACTAAACCATGTGAGGTCTGCCATAAGACTAAACAGAATAGGTTACCTTTTTCTCGTAGTGATCATAAAACTAAAAAAGTAGGTGATATTATACACTTAGATGTTTGGGGTCCTTATAGGGTCACTAGTAAGGAGGGATACAAGTATTTTTTTTACCTGTGGTTGATGACTTTTCTAGCACTGTTTGGTGTTATATGTTGAAAAACAAAGGTGAAGTTTTTGAAAGTATATATGAGTTTTATGAACTACTGAAAACACAATTTAAAAAATGTGTTAAAGTTTTCAGAAGTGATAATGGTACTGAGTTCATAAATAACCAAATGAATATGTTTTGTAAATCAAGAGGCATAATTCACCAAACAACTTGTATTTATACACCAAAGCGAAATGGTATAGTAGAGAGAAAGCACAGACACCTCTTAAATATGACTAGGGCTTTGTTATTTCAGAGTGGGTTACCACTTAAATTTTGGTCTGAATGCATATTAACTGCTACTTATGTTATAAACAGGCTTCCTTCTTCTGTATTACTAGGAAAAAGTCCCTGTCTAGTTGTATATGGATTCCCCCCCCCCCACTCCCAGCCATCTGAAAAACTTTGGATGTTTATGTTTCAGTACTGTCCTAAATGAGTCTGATAAGTTGTCAAGTTGTGTTGATAAATGTGTCTTAATAGGGTATTCTAGTTTTAAAAAAGGTTACAAGTTGTGGAATTTGAAATCAAATCAAGTTGAATATTCTAGAGATGTTAGGTTCTATGAAGAAATATTTCCATTTAAAAACAGTTTAGAAAACTTAGAACCTAATATTGTTTTAGAAAATTTAAACCATATAAATTTCTTTGATAGTCTTGATTCAGACAACATTGAAAGTGTAAAGGTGACTGAGGGGTCTAAACTTCCCAATGATGAAGGGGGAAACAAAGGTACTCATGTTGAGTCCACTAGACCGCAATCAGGGCTTATTCCCAGGGCTGACATGGACTGTGACCTGGGTCAACAGTCTAACCCAGGTAGTAATGAACCTGAGATGGCTGACCATGATGTGGACTTGGCACATGATGAGACTGTTCCACCTGAGGGAAGTAGTATTAGAAAGTCTGGTAGAGTGTCTAATTTTCCTAAAAAATTAATGAGTATATAGTTGAAGGAAAGGTAAAATATGGTGTTGAAAAGGTAGTTAATTATGCAAACCTGTCTTTTGAAAATAAAAGTTTTGTCTTTGTTTTAAACAAAACCATTGAACCATCATCTTACTATGAAGCTGCCAAGGATCCCAAATGGGTTGAGGCCATGAATAGTGAGATGGAGGCTCTGTATAGAAACAATACCTGGATTTTAACTGATTTACGTGTTAATAGAAAGCCCATAGGTTGTAAACGAGTTTATAAGGTCAAATATAAATCAAATGGTGAGGTTGAGAGGTATAAGGCAAGACTTGTAGCAAAGGGTATAGTCAAAGAGAAGGTCTTGATTTTGGAGAGACCTTCTCACCAGTTGTAAAGATGGTTACAATTAGGAATGTTATAAGTCTTGCTGTCTAGAATAACTGAACCTTGTACCAATTAGATATCAACAATGCTTTTTTATATGGAACTATTACTGAGAATGTATATATGACCTTGCCTGAGGGTTATTACTCTAAAAATGAATCCAAAGTCTGTAAATTAGTTAAATCCTTGTATGGCCTTAAACAAGCTCTTAGAAAATGGTATGAGAAATTGTCAAATGTGTTAGTTGAGATTGGTTTTGTACAAAGTATTTGTGATCATTCTATGTTTGTCTTGTCAAAGGGTGATGTTTTTCTTGTATTGCTTGTGTATGTGGATGATATCATTGTAACAGGAAACAATGTATCTAAAATAGAACATGTTAAGAAGTTTTAGCATGTATGTTAGGTTAAGTTTAGATGGATGATGATAGGTGTCATTACTTGGACTAAAGCTTCTCTCCTCCCAAGCTGGAATCTTATTGACTTTGTTTTCTTATTGAATTTTTTAATGTTATGTTTGAAACTTATGACTTAATATATTGAAAATTTATGAGTTCCGCAGTCAATTGATGACTATTATCGGTTTAAAATGTGCTTTTTACTCTAACCATGGCATGACTGTGTAACAAAAATCATATTATAACCTATTCCTTTCAAACACACAACTTATACTCTTAACAATATTACATGTGATTTACATCACATTAGAATTAATGCACTATTTTATGATTTAATTTACATCACATACGTGCAAAGCTTTTATATATAAGGGTTTCACATGACCTCATACAAACTCCTATATGTACAAATGTTTCTTGTGACCTCATTTGCATTGGTGTAACACATGTATTATTGTAAAGTTTCATTAATAATAATATTCAATTTGAATGATAACACTCGTAGCATACATGTTCTATATAGTGTTTACATTGTCACTTAACTAGGTAATTGAAATTCAACACCAATATTTATAGCGAGCCTTAAGAACTCGCTATCGAAAAACTTTTGGGACCTTACTAATATCGATTTCAACATAGTTTAAACGGTTTAAAGCTACACTTTCACATTATATTCCATGCTTTTTGCTAATTTGTTTAAAAAATCATCTATTTCTAACAACACAAACTCTTGTTGCATAAAAACATACACCCAAAATTCTGGAAATTACATGCACAAAGTTTCTAAAATTAGAAAGAGCACAAAACAAGAAATTGTGACAAAATTAACAGAAAAAACGATCAAAAACTAATATCTTCATCTCCTTTATGTCATTCATCTAATATACATAATGTTCTAATTTTTTCCCAACTTTTTTATCCCAAATTTTTCCCTAGATATTCCCACTTTTCTAACATATTTTCTTTAAAAAAGTGGGGGTTTAAAAAAAATGGTTTCTCATTCATTCAACACTTTCATGTGTCTATCTTTCTAAAGAATAGGCTCGTATAGATCCAAATCATGCATCTCTTGAATATTTCTTTAAGAAACCATTGAGATCTTCATGAGAAAATGGCGGACAAAGAACAAACCTCTGATCGAATCCTTGAAGAAGATACAATGCATGAAGAACAATCTACAAATGTTATACAAACGGATGACATACCAGATTTAGATAACAACCCGAAAAAAGAAAAGCCCGAAAACACCAAAGAAAAGCCGAAAAGTGCTAAGGAAAAGCTTAGAAAAGGTTAGATTTTATAAACTTAATGTTATTTTTCATGCTTGGCGAAAACAACGATATTTTTGTTAAAGATTTCGGGTTTCTAGATTTGAAACAGATGAAAGAAAAGTTTTCTAAGTTGCTATTAGGAGAAGATATGTCAGGAGGAGGGAAGGGTGTTTCATCAGCTTTGGCTTTATCTAATGTCATCACAAATCTTGCAGGTAATTTAACTAGTTTTAAAAAAATAAAATCTTGTCTACTAATTCGTTAAAACCCGATAATTTTTTTTTAATTTTTAGGCTAATTTGCAGCGTCGGTGTTTGGAGAACAACATAAGCTAGCACCGATGAAAGAAGACTCGAAAAAGAGGTGGAGAAAAGAAGTAGATTGGGTTTTATCCGTAACGAATTATATCTCGGAGTTTGTGCCCATCCAACACACGGCCCGAGACGGATCGAATATGGAGGTCACTAAACTTTGTGTTAAGATATGGTGCTAAAAGTCGTCAATATACCAAAAACCTCCTCATGCCAACATCACTAGGTTAAAACTTAAAAGTATGATCGTTTGAGATGGGCTCCTTAAACATATTAATGTGGGCCTATTAGTCTTGGGAAATAGACTAATAAGCGAACAATAAACATTATGTTGAGCCCCTCATTTCATGGCATTGATTTGAGACTTTGAGTGAGATTTATAAGTTTTTGTTTAAGATCATATTGACCTCTTTGGCATCCATGATTTATGTGTTTTTTTTTTTTTTTGCTTGGGTTCCTAATATATGATTCAGATATGCAGATTATGGTGACAAAACAAAGAAAAGATTTGCTTATGAACATCCCTGCATTAAAGAAGCTTGACAAGATGCTCACTGTATGATTCTTAACTCTAGGGCTGACAATTTAGACACGAACACGATAACCTGACACGAACCTACACGATTTTAACAGGTTTCGTGTTTGGCCTTAACAGGTTTCGTGTCTATAACAGGTCGACACGTTAAGACCTGTTTATTTTCGTGTCGTGTTCGTGTTTACATGTTTCGTGTTCGTGTCTTATCGTGTACGTGTCTTAACAGGTCTTATCGTGTTTCTTATCATGTCTTGTCGTGTCTTATTGTGTGTTGTCGTGTCTTATCGTGTCTTGTCGTGTTAACTTATTTTACTAGGTGTTCCTTATCGTGTCTTGTCGTGTTAACCTGTTATACACAGGTACGTGTTCGTGTTTGAAAAAAATGACACAATTAGATTTCGTGTCGTGTTCGTGTTTACAAGTTTCGTGTTCGTGTCTTAACAGGTTCGTGTAACCTGTTTTTTTTAACTTAACTTTCATTAAACGGACACCAAAAACACAAGCCACCTATTCCTAAGACAGGAATATGGAGCCGAAATCCACAATATTACATCAATTGAAAAGAAAACCATCTATCCCAATTGACATCACCTTTAAATCTATGTTTGTACCATAAGAATCCCAAAGCTTTTATATCCGCAAGCATGTCCACAACCTTCGGCTCCTTACCTGAAAAAATAGTCTTGTTCCTCGCCTTCCATATCAGCCAACAAGCAATAATGATAATCCCATGAAGCACTATCTTCGTATTCTTTGAAGTGTCACAGTGCGCATGCCATTCCACCAAATCATTAACGTGGAACAAAAACGTACCAGTGATCTTGCACCAAGTCGAAATTCCTTTCCATATACCACCGGCGATATGCTCGATAGACTCATCACTACTCTAGCACCAAACATAATGTTTATTATCTATAAAAATGCCACGTCTCATCAACGCCACCTTTGTAGGAAGCCGATCCAAGAACGCTCTCCACATAAAAATATTACATTTTGTAGGAACCCATTTGCTCCACGTGAAACGAAGGCCCCCGAAATTATTATCACCCACTCCCCGTAACCATCGCTTAACCGAAGCGACTGCAAAACCAAGATCCTCACCAACTTTCCACACCCATGAATCTTGATTGTCGTCCAATTGAACCCCCTGAATCAAATGCTCAATTTGAAGTTTAGCCTCAGTCTCGTCCACTGAAGCTGGAAGGCGGTTCCATTCCCAAAGCAATACCAATGCGTTATTCTAAAAACGCATTCTATCACAAACACGAACTCGCTTATTCCTTTCGATCATGAACAAAGACGGGAACTTTTCCTTTAAAGGCGCATCACCGACCCATGTGTCTAACCAAAAGCGTATTTGCCTTCCATCGCCAAGTTAACCCCGTATAAGAGTGTTGAAACCGAGACCTTGGACTTTGTGCTTATTCCAAAACTTGACGCAATTCTTCCAAACTCCGGTAACAGAGCTATTAACCGGCACAATTCCCCAACGACTAGTTCCATGAATCGATACAATGACTCTCCTCCATAACGCGTTTTGTTCATTATAAAATCGCCACAACCATCTACTAATCAATGCTTTATATGCTAGCCCTACTTAACTCCTAATTTCCATTTATGAAGACATGAATATAGTAATAGGAAATTGCATAGAAATGGCTCATTTAAAGCCCATTCTAGCTTATGATTTATAATTTCAAATAATTATTTGAGTCCAAACTGATGTTTGCAAAATGCTTTATTGTTTTATTCAAAGCGTTAGATTATAATTGTAACAATATTATTTCCATATTCCTAATACTTTAGCATTTGTAAGTCAACTCCTTACAAACATATGTTTCAGGATTGTCTAGACAATTTCAAAGATCAAAATAATTTTTGGTATGTGTCGAAAGACGCCAATGAGTCCGAAAAAGGAGTTCAAAAAAAGGATAAATGGTGGTTACCGACCGTTAAGGTTCCCCCAGGCGGGCTACCAGATGATTCTAGAAAATGGATGCAAAAACAAAAAGACACTGCAAATCAAGTTCTGAAAGCTTCCTTGGCTATTAATGCTGAAGTACTTGCAGAAATGAAGGTCCCGGAGAGTTACATGGAGACTCTCCCAAAGGTACAACCTGTAACGCCAATGGTACAACTATAAATGCGGCGTGTACAACCCATGAAAGTTAATGCTCCTACAATGTTTCAAAAGTACTTTAATCCTAGCGCGGTTAGCTTCATGGGTTGTACACATATTTGAGGTGACAAAATGGGCATGGGCAGGTTTGGTCCAAGTTGAAACGGACCAGGTCAGGCCTTGTTTTTTAGGTTGTATGAGTTAAAAATCTTTGGGCGACTATCAACCAATTTAATTTACTTGACCTCTTTCCTTTTGACTTTTTTTTTGTTTTATCTATTTGACACGCTAGAAATAAAGCATACCTTATGTGGCCTTTTCATGCGTTGATGGATTTGTTACTCTTCATTTCCATCAACCCATACTTGACCTGATTTAATCGGGCTATTTCACTCATTATAAATATAAGTGCAAGGTGCATGAAAATATATGCAATTTTATATTTTGTTATTGTACGTGTTAGACTTCAAAAAAATAGCTTTAAATGTAAACAAGTTTTAAAACTTTGGTTACATAAAAAATAGATACATGTAGGAGCCTAACACATATAATAACAGTACGTTAGACTACTTTTCATAAACATTTCCATATATAAAATTGCATTGTTATCATCACAATTTATACAAGATTGGTCAATTTTATTCATACATATTCAGTATTTTCAAACAGAATGCGCGAGATAGCCTCGGAGACACAATTTATAAGAGCATTACAATCGAGTTTTTTGACTCGGCCCAGTTCCTAGCATCCATGGACTTTTCGTCTGAGCACAAAATACTCGACTTAAAAAACAAAGTCGAAGCTTCAATGATTATATGGAAGAGAAAAATGAACCAAAAAGAGTCAAGAACTTCATGGGGTTCATCTTCAAAAATGGAAAGAAGAGAACTTTTCGAAGAGAGGGCCGAAACTATTTTGTTACTCCTTAAACAAAAGTTCCCGGGTCTTCCTCAATCGTCATTAGAAATGAGCAAAATCGAATCCAATAAAGTATGAGCACAAATAAACACAATTTTCTTTTAGTTTGACAAATTCATACCTATCAGCAGTTGGGGAGAAATACACAGGATACACAACATATTAGCTTGTAAATCCCGTCTAAATCTTCCCTGTGTTGACAAATAATTTTATACATGTTGGGTAAGGTAGGATTAACCTAAAAACTTTTGTTCACAATTTTACAATGTCCTTATATATAACTAGGTTGTCAAATGTGATTACACAAACTATACTATTTCAAACAATATTTTTTTTAAACAAAATTATTTACAAGTTCTTTATTGGATTAAAACATCCTATTTGTTTATTATGAAGGCAAAGAATCAAAGTTTTTCGTGCCATCCTGACCTTACATGTTTTGACCTGATACCCAACATAACTAGTTGATTTTACAATCTTTTAATTGTTTTACCAAAACTTTGTGTTTTTTTTATAATATATAGGATGTTGGTCATGCGGTCTTGGAGAGCTATTCAAGAGTATTAGAAAGTTTAGCGAACACAGTGACGAACCGAATAGAGGATGTGCTCTATGCAGATGAACTAGCACAAAGATCATTAGAGTCGGACAACACAGGATAGGACACAAACATGTTGAGACCAATCATATATTAAACATTTTTCACTCCCATATAGTGAAACTACTTCATGGGCCTTCCAAGTATGAATCTATCGTTGTTTATTCATAATTTGGCCCAAAAACATGTCACATGACAAAAATGGTCATAACTTTTTGTAAAGGTAAAAAATACTCTTGTAAACAAAACCAGATACATAGTTGAGTGGCATATAAAATATCTTTAATATAGGATGAACGGAATATTTACAATGTCCTTAAGAATATATTAGCATTACGACATGTGTTTTCATAGATTGAAGAAATTTTGTCACTAGTCAAAATAGGTCAGGTAAAAATAATCATACCGAATTGTTGTAAAGCGGATTTTTTTTCCGAAGGGCTATCACTAAAGATACACAAATGTATAGCATAACATTTGAGATAATAATTCAAATTTTCACTGTCTAGATAACGTTGAATGGGTTCTTTCCTTCCTCGGTTGTTATTAAATATTGAATAACAAAACAACATAATCTGTTGTTTTTTAGATGGCGTAAAAACTTACAGTGTATTTCAATATTTACACTCCTGAAAAAAAGAGCTTTAAATCTTGCAAATCGTATGAGATTGATCAGACAGTGTAATAAGTCATACTATATAATGATCAAAACAATCCATATTAAAAAAGGACCGTTTTGATTCAGTTAAAAATGGCTTTTGAACCATTTTAAATATGTTCAATTCATTCATACCTTATACAGAAAAATAAAAATAAAAAGTTGTTCCAATTAATTATGTTTAATATAAACAGTCATACTATAAATATTTGTAGTAACAAATGACAACAACAAAGACGCTTTGGCCGAGTGGTTAAGGCGTGTGCCTGCTAAGTACATGGGGTTTCCCCGCGAGAGTTCGAATCTCTCAGGCGTCGAATCTTTTTTTTCTTTGTATTATTAAATTATTCGTTAATAATGTTAACTAGGTATTTAATCTGCCGCGTGTTGCGGCGGCGGCGTCAATCAATTTGCTTCGGTGGTGGTAATACACGCAATTTGTTAAAAGTCAACATAACAAAAGAAAGATGTAAAGTTGTTTACAACAGCTGAAACGCGCCCACAGGTTGGCTGCATCACATACTACTATCAAAATGGGTTGTTACATGGAAAACTATCCGGGGTTGATGTTTACCCTTCAAAAGATGTTGCTTCCTGGTAGTTCTTGTTTCCTTGAAAGTAGGTTGCTTGTGCTTTGGCTAATGGTGTTGTGGTTCTTCCCTCTTTTCTTCAGAATCTGAAGAAGTGGAGGCATTAATATTTTTGCTAGAAATTACATACCTTCCAATACTCTGGTTAGAAGAATAACATTAATATTTGTATATCTTCGAAAAGTAACGTCGACATGTATTCGGCACATGATATTAAATATATTTTGATTGAAATTGTAAGGAAATCACACCGATCACTAACCGCTACAACAATAAAAAGGCAATTAGGATTATATACCTTTAACCTTTGCTTTCTCAAGATAAGGTATCGTTTTTACCCGTCAGGAACCTGGATGTAAGCTTTGAACTATAATTGACCTCCATGTATAGACACCCTAGCCAATTCAGCAACAACTTCTTCATTTTATCCAAACATTTTTCTATAAAATAAATAAATAAATAAAATCATAATGCATGAAAAATAGTAAATACCTACAACATCCTGTGGGTAATTTTCATACATACCAGCTACACTAATCTTAAAGACTTTGGAAGATTCTCATTCCTGATCTTCTCAAGATAACGTTTAATAAGTTCTTCATCAGTGGGGATCAATCGGAAGAGAATCAAGATTAATCACCTTGGTTGTCACCTTCATTGCAACAATTGTTTATGGCCTCATACCATCCACAGCCACAATTAACGCATGGACAACGAATAGTTTAGGCGATTCCAAAGAAACGCCTAAACTAATATAGTTTAGGCGATTCTAAAGAAACGCCAAAACTAACATAGTTGAGGCGTTTCAAAAGAATCACCAAAACTAATATAGTTTAGGCGATTCTAAAGAAACGCCAAAACAAATATAGTTGAGACATTTCAAAAGAATCGCCAAAACTATATTAGTTTAGGCGATTCGGCGTTTTAGTTGAGGCGTTTACCCACACATGTAAAATCTACGAAACTGAAGTTAATGATTTTGGACAGTAATCACAGCATACCTGCTTTATGCAGTAGGTCACAGCAAGAACGGCCTAGGACATCATTCCAAATCTGCAGTTTCTAAAAACATTGATATAAAAGTTCTTGCCGATTCGAGGGTACATAAAACGAATCCTATTTCTGCAATTAATACATTAGCAATTTGGTAAACAGCCCCAAGGTAGTAACAAATCACTATCAAAACAGTTAAAAGTTGTTGGTCTCATTCGTCTAGGCGCTTATGCGCTGCAGCGAATAGGCACGTACGTGAATAGGCGTTTAGCCTCCCAGGCATTTGCCAATGTAGTAGGCACTTATTCCTAGTAGGCTAAACGCCTATTCACCTACGCGCCTATTCGCTGAGGCGCATAAGCGCCTAGTCGAATGAGACTGAGACACATTCACATTCAATATAAGTCCCCAAAATCAAATTCGATTTGAATTATCCGGAGCAGCAAGAAGGCATTCGATTTGAATTACCAGACATTGCATCCAATGTACATCGTCAATGCTGGTAGTGGATTTAAATTATTATGGAATACAGCAAAAGGGTTGCTTGATCCACGAACTACAACAAAGATAAATGCATAGTTGACCATGACAATGACCATATTTTTAACTGACTTTAAACCAAAAAACATGATATTGGTCCTATGAATGACCGGTTTTGGGCTTATTATGGAAAAACATAAAATTGCTACAAAAAAACTTACATATGAATCAGTCAATTTAGGTTGTGTTTTCAAATGGGTCAACTAATAAATTATATTTAAAAATTAAACAGGTCAAATGGGTTGAAAGTCACCCTAAACCGTATGCAACTTCATAAATCTTTTTTTTTTTTTTTTTGAAATATATGGAAGCGATTTGGTAAACAACCCCAAAGTACTAACAAATTGGTATCAAAACAGTGGAAAGTTGTTGGTCTCATTCGTTTAGGCGCTTATGCGCTGCAGCAAATTGGCGCGTACGTGAATAGGCGTTTAGCCTCGTAGGCATTTGCCAATTCTATCATTCCTGATGCAAAGCATGCCAATTCATCCATCTGCGCGCATAAGAAGAAACTACAATCTTAGATATTCATACGGAAATTTTCTACATTGTTTATTGATAGTTTGGTATCCGACATTACCTTGTCGATCAAAGAATATCCTATTTTCTCGGAAATGTAAGTAAAAGATGACGGTGCAGTCTTGCGGACCAAGCTCAATAGACCTTTCACTGATGTCTCCCACATATCTCTATTTTAATATATAATATTATCATTTTTAATTGCACAAAAAGAAAGTTGTATTTAGTATTTTGAAATTCAAATCCATCACCTGTAATGTAGATACTCATAGAAACTGCATCAGCAATAAATTTTAAACGAAAATCAGACTATTGATAACAAAACATATAGATAGCAGCATTAAGTGATAGTTGGTACCTGTCTCCCATGGCTCCCATGAACCAAGCCAACTGCAGCTGCTCTGTATTTGCAGACAGCAGCCTCGTGCAGCCCCTATTTAAGTCGCCTCGGATCTCCCAAGCCTCCTGCAGGCTGCGCAACTTGTTAGACGCTAAAATGAACAATAGAAGAATTCTAACCCTATATACCTTGTATAGTTAATGAACATTTAACATACTTAAAATCCAATTTGTGTGCTTTCAAAATATAAAATTCGAAACTTGCAACTTTCACTAAACTATACAACCACAAACAGATTAAAAGAATGGAGCTATGCTATGATCGTACCCGGATAGAGATGATAGTGTTCCTCAAATGTCTCTAAGCCGACCATCGCCTATTGTGAGATAGCAGATTGCTTCCAAGCTCAACCCATATACGTATAGTCGATTAAACCCACATGAATCATACGTGTCATTCGTTAATAGTATGTAGAGCTTTACCAACTTTCCCGTTATACCGACTCGTTATTTCTATGGTTGCTTTAACACTTTGAACTTCACAAAGAAGTTAATATTCTTCAAGTTGATCCCCCTAACAATATAAATTCATTTCCGATAAACTCAAGTTAATCATGCAATCAAAGAAGCGTCTATCATCTTAAGATCTATTCAACGACAACGTATCCAACAGAAAAGGCTAAATAACTCACCTGTTGAACAAACCACTTGAGGAGCTCACACTCTACAATACCTTCACCAGTCTGTGCTAAAGGTATGTCAACAACGCCACTGACGAGTTGACTTTCTACCGCATTAGTTGAAAAACAACGCCCCTTGATACTATGCAGATTGTTCAACTACATAACAAAATCACATCAAACTTTAGTTACCACCAAACTTTGTGTACCGAAGGCAATGTCGGTCCGGATGAAGCCTATGTTTTCATCCGACATTTGATTCGATATATTCATCAGTAAATTACTTTTATTTGAAATGATTAATAAATTGTGTGTCAACATTTAGGTTCATAAAAAATAAGGAAAAGTAATACTTACCTTTAAGAGAAGCCTGAAGAACATTCCACCTACTTTTTCACGAATGATATGCCAAGTTAATCTGACTCATCCAGAATCCTAATTCCTACAAAACCAAAACAATCATCTAAATAGAACACAACATTCAACAAAAAAAAAACTTATAAACAGAGTACTGGTTTTAAGAGCAGTCCGTTCAGCAACCACCAACAATACCGAGCAAATTATAAACAGAGCAAACAACCACTGGAGGTTGTATATTGCATGTGGTTGTCGATTTGTTGATTATTGTTGTTGTCGTTTATAGTAGTAGGTTTTCAACTATTAACAAAAAAGTAGATCACAATAACAACGTTTATTGAAAAAAAGGAGGGCAGGGGAGAAACAATAGCCACTACCGTAACAACCAACCTTGCAACCAGTAAACCAAAACCATTATCGAGTGGCGACAGTGAAACCCCCAACACCGGAGGGCATGTGACGTTCTAGGTCCCGAAGAACGTCGTGTCGCCCTATCTCCGCTTGCTTTTCCATGTCAACAGCTTTGTATTATTATTATTATTAGGGTTTGGTTGTACCGGCGGATCTCATCGGAGGGTTGATGATGATGATGATGGACCGGTAGAGGGTGAAGGTGAAGTTTGCTCAAAGCGAGGTGTTGGTGGTGGTAGCGGCAACGGTGGTTGAGGGAGGAGGAGGGAGAGAGACACAAAAACATAGAGAGGGTTGATATATCATATATGTAAAACGTGTCTGCTGAAGGAGAAGTAAAACGTGGAAATGGGATAAAAAAAAACAATGTAACTGGTGTAGGATACAGGATTCGATCTTAGCCCCCTTCATTAACACACCAACCAACTTACCGCCACACTTCACACATCACATCTTAACTACATTTCTAAGTAATTATACTTATGAAATCGTTATAATTTACTGTTCATTTCAAAGTACTGTTCAAATCAGTTTGAACATTAATATAGTTTAATCTCTATGATATCTTTTTGACACAAAAATCAACTCTGCTCAACAAATAACTTCTAACCAATTGTTAAGCATCAAAATATTTTATTATATTATATGCATCTATAATCAAGCATCAAGGTTTTAACATTTGAAATGTTTTTTTTTTTATTTATTTCTTTCCAGTGGATTAAATAAAAAAATATTAAAATGTTCAGTAAAGGCTATGTAATATTGTAACAGGCTAAAAAGCAGGGGCGAAGCTTGTTTCTCGAATCGGGAGGGGTCAGACTCAATTTTTTTCTATCGGTAGTGGCAAATCGGCGGGGGCCAGACTCGATTTACATACGAAATTGTAAATTTATACCACTGCGCCAAAAAACAGGGAGGGGGGGGGGGGGGGGGGCGAGAGCCACCCCTGACCCTCAACATCCTTCACCCCTGCTGAAAAGTGAAAATACAGGTTAAACACTATGCTCAAAATAAAGGCTAGAAACATATATTTTTCATGACTAAAAAATTCTTATTTAACAAAGAACTAAAATTACAAAAAGTTTGAGTTGTAGTAGTTAAAAAAAATGTATGGTAAAATATACTGAAAATGTAAATCATAACAGCTGATCAATGCTCACAAGTCAAGAGATTTTTCTCATATGGTTTATGACGCATACATGACGCGATTAACTACTGCAATTTGAAGAGGGTTCATTGATAGCTAGGTACTCATTAATTTGATAGTGATCAATGAGCACCATGGACTCTTCACTTAGAATGATTTTGTGTAAAATTCTAAGTTTTTACTAGGAATAGTTTATTTTTATAAAGTAATGATAAAATTTCATTCAAGTTATGTTGGCATGATTCCATTTTAAATATTGTAAAAATCGTATTAAAATGTCTAATAAAAAATAGTAGTAGTTCCATATATATAGAACATAAAAATACTCAAACACGGTGTAGTCCAAAACGTAGATCCGCCCCAAATTTTATCGTAATTTAATTACAACGAAAAAAAAAAACTATACCTAGTAAATTTCACAAACAAAGTCATTGGATATGAGAATGATGAGATGTTGATGTTACGTGCATAGTGGCCTTGCATGTGCTCTAGTAGTCTTGAGTGATAATAATAATTAATTAGTCACTTGGTTAGTTATTTTGTTAGAGCATTCATATTTCCTCCACCAAATTTCATCCATCAAATTACACTAAAAATCACTACTTCACCCTTAAATATTATCTCTTCTAATTAAAACAATAATACTTTTCATACTTTTATCATTACATTTTCTCTCTCCTCACTCACAACTACATACAAAAATATTAAAACATATATAGGGGTGAATAGTAGCTTAGCTTTTCATATTTATGGTGGAACAGTGTTTTTACCAAATATTTTCTCTCTCCTCCACTCACAACCACTTACACTCACCTCATATAATTTGATGAACACACTCACATACATTTGGTGAATGGGATGTGAGTGCTCTTATGCATTTAGTGGGTAGTCCATAAATAATATTAGTGCTCAAAGTAGTGAGTAGTTCTCTCCATCTTTCTAGGAAGTAATGGCTTAATTATCTAGTGGGTAGTTGATTTCTTTGTTGCTTATTTAATAGAATAGAGTACTAGTCAGGTGTCCGCACGTTGCGGCGAGAAACAACATTTACTTAATATGTGCATTGTGTGTTGTATTTTAAGCAATTATACTGTAAAACTTAAATTGAAGATGTCAATAAAAATGTATTATAATATAGTATATATGATTTCGCTTCATTTTCGTTTGTTTTCGTTTCGGTTATTACTTAATCATAACATATCATTTTTAAATTAATCGATTGGAACCACATCAGTTGACAAACCTTAACTTTTTCTAAAAGTGTGAAAATACTGCTTCTAAACGCACCCAACGCCAAAAAAATCAAATAGTAAACAAACAAAAGTAATAACATGAAAATAGAAAGCTACTTAGGGTGAGTAACATAAAACAACATTTAGACACAAGTACACGGAATGATATGCATAGTCCATTTTAGGTTTAGGTTTAAAGAAATCTAGACCCTTGAAACATATCTACTTCTCCACGAATTCCTATATCCTATATCATGTCCTCAAAGAGATGCATATCTATCATATTATTCCTAATCCTCACAACCCCCCCTAAACTTAGGCGGCCTATACTTCTCTCTCTCTCTCTCTGTTTTTTTTTTTTTAAGAAATTATATTTCATTTAAGCAAAAGAGGCAAATTACATAAGAATAGCAGGCAAGCGGGCAACAAGCTGCGCCGCCACCCCCTTCTGGATAGATAACCCTATTCTAGAGAAAACAAATCCTCGCCCCTGGGGAGTCGAGAAGTTGTTGTGGACCACCCGCTGGACTCTCGTCAGAAACCTGACCGCTTCCGGTGCCAATGAGCCAAAGGGACAAAAGCATGTTGGTTATCCTCGTACGCTAAAGCTTATAAAGCAAATTAAAGTTTTTCTTTATCAAACACTTAAATTAGTGTATCTCATGTTAAACAAAATAAAGCAAATATTATTTATAATTCATTCAAAACATTTTTTTTATTCATATACATAGTACAAAAAGGAGACAAATGCAATGTTGTTGAATTAAGGAATCATGTGGGATGGCGGTTGTGTATGTTTTGGAATATTTAAGACTTTGAAAGATGCTCTCTTTTTTTCATATGATGACTATATGATTATGTGAACCCACCCATGAGAAATTGAGCCAAAATTCATCAAGATACCAACTTATATCATAGTTCACACCCATGAGAAATTGAGCCAAAATTCATCAAGATACCAACTTATATCATAGTTGTCAAAAGCGCGCCTAGGCACTGAGGCGCACTATCAGGGCTGATTTCCGGTCAAATTCAGGCTAAAAGTTGCATAAACCTCTAAAACATCCTAAATGAGTCATGAACAAGTCCTAAACAACTCTAAAACATACTAAAGTAGCCCTAAACAAGCCTAAAACATCTCTAGAATCCCTAAAAAAATGTATTTTATACTATGCGCTGAATTATAAAAAGCCATCATTTTTTATGCACCTTGCGCCTAGGCTCCGGGCTCGGCCTATGCGCCTTGAGTACGCCTAGACGTTTTGACAACTATGAGTTATATATGGACAGAGCCTTTTTGAATACCAAAATATGTGAATATAACACTTGTTCGCAATAAATATATATGATATTGTATCCAACAAGTTTATGGTTATTCATTCCTATGAATACTAGTCTTTTACATTAACCTTAGATGATAAAGTAAACAAGCATCCATTATTATAAGTATGGTTTAAATCGATGATCTACTTCAAACTAAATTGTCCATTTAAACAAACACATATATTGATTGTAATCACGAATCATCCTTATGGTTTTGAATCCGTTTATGCAAGTAATCCTTTAGAATAAGATTATCTATGTTACCTTATTAAGGAGGAGAGATGACTACATTAGTAATTTCCTATGTTTTTTAAGATGGCATATGAAAAGTTTAGTGCTTCACACCCAAAATGTCATGAAATTTTTCCCAATAATACCCTTCTATGCAAAATCCTCTTGTACATCCCCTCTCCTACTTATTATTTATTACATGGAGCAACTTTGGTGAATTCATGTGTGTATGTCACGTATGAAACAAAACGTAAAGTTATTTGGCAAAGTTGTTTGTATCATTTAATAGTATATATCGTTAAGTGGTAGGCGTGACCAAAGTGTTACGTGTGAGGTAGTGTAGTCTTGAGAATAAATGTATTATGGTACTAACCTTACGAGTTGTTGAATGGATTATTACTAGAATCCACCTAAAATCAATTTATTTCAATAATTCGTACGGATGTTATTATACTTTAGTTGAGATAAGAATAATTATCTTATGTTGTTACAAGTATTCGTTATTTAATATATCATTTAAATAAAAAGTTTTCGATGAATTTTACGTCTTAATGAATTGATACAATTTGATGTAGTTTTTAGACCCGCCGCAACGCGCGGGTTACCAACTATAACTCTTTCATATACCAATACCTTCTTAACTATAGTATACTCTAGTTAATGACCAAAACCAAATTTTCAACTTCTCTTGGGGAAGAATCTCACTAGCATTAAAACATAATGTAAAGACTTATCATATTAATATTTGTTTAAAAAATGTTCAAAAAATATATTTGTTTTAAAAAATACATATATTCTCCTTTTTATTTTAATATTAAAATGACCATATGTTTAATTATAGTTTTAAAATCATGAAAATCATCAAGAATTATCCATAACAAAAGAACCCATGAGAACAAACGAGGATACCTAAAACATAAAAAGAATAAATAATTCGCAATTTGATTACTTTATTGTAGCAAAACGTACAACTTGTTTAAAGTTACCTTTTTCAATTTTGTTGAAATAGGGACAAATATGTTTTAGATGAAAACAGCAAAAAAGTTAATTTGACAAACATTTTAATACAAAATAAATATATAAAATACATTATTTTATTCTTTTTAACTGTAAGCAATGGCGATCACATATATAACAGCTGGCCAGTAGTCCTTTAATTTGTGTTTTAAATGTATGTATTTTTATCATTTTTTTTCCTTACGAAATCAATTATTTTATCAACATCAAGTTTATTGGGCTATACTTTTTAATAGTAAAGAGTAACATAAAACTTTACCATTATCAAATTTTTAGTGAGATTTTAATTATATCCTTTTAGTTGTTAGGTTAAATTGATATCACTAAGGTTATGTTTGATTGAGAATTAAAGCCTTAGTAAAGGTATAGGTTAGCATGTGTATAAATATAATCCTCCTTAAAAAAAATTATACTATAACACACAACAAGATTAAAAAAAAAAAAAATCATCCTTAAAAAATACATCTTAGGGTGTCAATCATGTCAATTACGAGGTGATAGGTTCCAAATCACCTGTTGAATTGTTAAACGCAAACACGGTCTATATAGATAATCATATCAAAGACACCAACTCTAACTTGATCAAACTTAAAATCATACAACCCGAAAACGATTCTTTTAACTTATTTATCTATGCTAGTCAAAAGAGTTGACAAGTTGTAAATGTGTTGCAATCAATTTCAAAGCGCGCTATAAACAGATTGAAGGGTGATTATCATATCATGTCGTGTTACAGATCATGTCAGATCGTAATCTAATATCACCTCTATTTTTAATTGTCATAAAGTTTCTTTTTATGTATTTAAAAGTTTAAAAACTACATATTCCAAACCACATGCACCTCTTCTCCATCTTTACAAACTCTCCAAATATGAAAAACCACTTCAAATCACAAATCTCTAAACTCTTGCAATCCACCGTCAATTCCTGCATACCAAACACTACCTCTGACGTCTCCGACCGCCAGAATAACCGTCGTCTCGTCGATCTTTTCTCCCCCAAACCCCCACCACAACCACCATCCACCAATAAACCAAAAACCCATCTTTCCAGCCTTGGAAACACACCATATCCGGCGAATTACGTTCGCCGGAGCTCACACTCTGTTTCCCCTGTTCACCAAAAACCATCGAAATTCGACCGAAAAACGAAAACCCGTCTCCGAAAAAGAACACAAAGTGCAAATTTCTCATCAATTACAGATAATTGTTACTACAATTGGTGGAGTAGTGAAGAAAATGATCAAAAATCAATGAATACTCTGTTTTCGCAGCCATCAATTTCTTCGGATTTCGACGAATCTGTTTGTGAAAATGTGGTGGCGATAGCGAAAGATTCGAGCGATCCGTATGAAGATTTCAAGGCTTCAATGGTGGATATGATTGTAGAGAAGGAGATATTTGGAGTTGAAGAGCTTGAAAAGATGGTAGAGTGTTTTGTTTCATTGAATTCTGAAGAACATCATAAGGTTATTTTTGATGTTTTTGCTGAGATTTGGGAGATTTTGATTGCAGATTCGGATAAGAAAGAAAGAATGAATGTATGAATGTTATGGGTTTGATCATTATGATTGTTTTTAAGTTGTAAATTTAATAATTCAAGTTTTTTTTTTAGTGTTTAATGTTACTAGAAAATGTTTGTTTTTTTATGTGTATTTGTAATTTAATTTAATACTTAATTTCGGATTGGTTTAAATTAGGGGTGTAAACGAGCCGAGCCGAGCTCGAGCCTGACTGGGCTCGAGCTCGGCTCGTTATGGTTTTATGAAGTTCGAGCTCGAGCTCGGCTCGGTTCGAGCCTACAATCTTGAGCTCGAGCTTGGCTCGGCTCGGCTCGAGGTAATTTGAGAACAATCTCAAACGAGCTCAAAGCTCGGCTCGCGAGTGTTATTAAATGGGCCTATGAAATAAGGACTTGGGCTTTGGAGATGTGGGCTATAAATTATAAGAGATATATAAATAACTTATAATTATGTTTGGGCTTGTTTAGGCTCGCGAGCCCAATCGAGCTTTGTATCTAGGCTCGAGCTCGGGCTCGATAACTAAACGTGCCATATTTTAGGCTCGGGCTCGTTAAGGCTCGGCTCGTTCGGGCTTTTTACCGAGCCGATCTCGGGTAACTCTCGAGCCGCTACGTGTCATTTACACCCCTAGTTTAAATAAATAACCTTGAGATTAGGATAAACAATTGTATCCATTGCTTTTTATGTGACGGATAAGATGATTATTTAAGAGCACCACAATATGGCATGCTTGTGTGTTTTTGGGCTTTTTGGAGTGTTTTTGAGAGCTTTGTCCTTGTATAAGGACGGTCCAACAAGATTCATGAGTGTATAAACTTTTGGGTTTCTCATTTGTAATTTGATACAATCATTTGATAATAGTTTCCATTATGTTTGGTACCACGATAGAAATTCAAATTGTTTTCATACAATAGTCTATTCCAATTGATTTAAACGGTTTTTAGGTTTATTCCAATAAAAAAACACACATCGATAAAAGTGAAATAGACGGGAGGATGTTGTCGGAATGTACTCTAAACTACATCGACATCATACTTGCACTTGCAATCATTCTTCCTCCCATTAGTGTTGACATGTAAGTCTTTGTTTCTCTCTACCTATTGGTCGATCAATTCAATTCAATTCCTTCTCTTACTACAAGGATGGATTATCCATGTAACGGCTCTTTTTTCCAGTAATACTAACCTATATATGTAGTGCGATTTACGATTGAGTAACAAAAAAAATCAATTTTGTATTTGATATTTATGATATTTTATACCAATTTAAAGGGCCCTGACTTTTCAGTTCGCTTAGGGTCTCCAGAAATCTGCGACTGACTCTGTTCATAACACTTATCTAAACCAAGATTATCGAATGGACTAGTCTTGAAATTAGAAATAAAACAAAATACAGCCAAGCTAATGGCTTTAAAGCTCATATTCAGAATCTTTCAAAACCATGACAAAGTCCCTTACTAATCTATAAAATATAGAAAATTAGTACTACTCCCCATATAAAATTAGTTGTTAATATCATCCAACAAATATTAAAATTCAAAAACATTTTATACTCGTCCCATTAAAAAATCTAATAGGCAAAGGCATTATAGCCCAGCGGCATATTGGTGGTGAGTTAAGACTTAGGGACCATAAGGTCCTGGGTTCGAATCTCACAAAGGGGGTTTTATCATAATTATGAGTTTCCTCCTGAATTGGTGACTTGGTAGTGGAATATGATCGCGTGGCAACATTAGTGGCACGATGATACTCCAGTGTTCCGTGAGTGATTCCAATTTATTGGCCGTTCAAAAAAAAAAAAAAAATCTAATATAACAAAGTTGTAAAAATACAACATTAATTCGACATAAGTCCAATTGTCCCCACTCACAAAAGAAAATGGAAGCCCAACACTAAAAAGCCCAGAACAGAATAACAAAGCCCAACTAAATTTTTAACTAAGAGTCTAAACTCTAATACTCAATTTATAGTTCCATACAATTTCATTATAGTGAAATATATTAGAACATAAACTACTATAACTATAATACATAGTACACTTGATCCTGGTCTTATTACTAGATTATTATTATTATGTCCTTTCAAAAATATTTAGGGTCCCAAACGTTTCCATTCCTTATTAACTCCGTGATACCACCGCGCTACACCAAGTGAGAACAAGTAACTTCTCTTTGGTCTATCTATTAACATCAGGCACCGCTTGGTCTCGCTTCCCACCTCTGGTGTGCGGTTGAAGGCTATGGTTTTGGGTTGGAGCGTTCATCTATGCAACGGATACTTGAATAACAATAATGAAGACCTCTCGGGATAGCATTAATCTAGTTCTAGACACATGGTCAAGATTAATGCTAATGTATGAAAACAACATTCAAGGTAAAGCCATGGATCTCCCTAAAGCAACAACATGAATCAATAGACTGCAATCTTACTTAATCACTCTAAATAGAAAGATCATGTGTATTAAGTATAAAAATGCCATAACCAGAATAATAAATCATTATCAAAGATAATGGAAATGGAAACTATTTGTGATGAAGTCAAAAGATAATGGGGTTGGTGCCCATTGGCCATGGCAAAGACTTAATACCTAAGTTTGAAGGTCTTGGGTTCAAGTCCTACAAATAACTAGTCGTGTATGGTTCATGTATGTGATACAGTTTTCGGATTCGAGTCATGTTTAACTGGAAATCCGTGAACAATGTAAAGTGTAACACCTCTAGGTTCATACATAACCACATCAATACCAATGTTTTTGAAAAGTTGAAAACAAGGACATGACATGTAGTGTTATGACCTCACAAGTGTGTTCTTTAGGGATCTTCTTCTCAAAGTTAAAACACACCAAACCTAACATTTCCTTTTAAATATGTTTTCTTCTGTTTATGGTTTAAAATAGTACCAAATGAAAAAAAGTGTTCATTTATTGGATACATTTGTATCAAAGTAATGCCATGTAAAACTTTGTTTATGTAGCTAGCTATTAACGTCACAAATAAAATTTGCTATACACTTTATTTTTGCAATTTTTTAAATTCACTCGGATTCTACAAATCAAAAAATGTTTTAAACTTCAATTATGTTTTTCAGATAACGGAAAGAAATTTTTATACGTGATTTTTTTTTTTTTTTTTTTTTTTTTTTTTTTTTTTTTTTGAGAAGTATAAGGTGGATTGAGATTATCAAGAATCCTAAAATATAATTTACGTCGATAGATATAAAAGTTGCCTGATTTACTATAAATACACTACAACGTACACTCTGCATGATTTAAACTCTTAGTCTTTTTTTAACGACAAACGTTATCCCTGCTAGACATACGCCTTTACTAAGTCAGCTAGCCTCACATTAGCAACTTTTAACCTTTAAGTCAGTGTCGAAGCTTGACCCGAAGGTACGAATACTATATAATCGGAACTTCTGCGCGAAAATTCGGGGGGAGGGGGGGGGGGGGGGGCGGCGTCCCAACTAAGCTACGTCCCTGCTTTAAGTTGTTATGTACCTTAAGTTGTTATCATACTTAATAGATATATCAAAATTTAACACATTGTGTAGTTAATTAAACCAATAATATTCAATCTATTACTTAATATACCATATATTATGTGTGTGTCAAAACATTAATGTAATCACTGTCATTGTCATACATTATAAGAAAATATGAAAAAAGAAGCCACATGTCATACTTGAAATAGATTAGATGTTCCGAAAAGGAAGGGTTTGTGGTCACAAAGTTAAGTTGCTAACTATGAAAATGATAGAAATAAAATGACTAAGCAACAATAGTTTGGTCTTCCATCTTCATCTCATCTCTTTATAACCACTTCTAAGGTTCTACTTAAACCTCACTCGTCTACATATTCATTCTATATGAAACATTTTCTATGTTTAACTCATGCTAGTCCTTCATTTTCTATAACAAGTTTACAATGTTTGAGAGGACCAAAAAGTTTTTCAAAAAGAGCATTCAAACTGTGAAGTCCTACTTCTCGGATGGCTACGAAAGGCTTCCTAAAGCGCCATATGATAATGGTGATCACAATACTAGTTATAGTCTAGAGAACATCTACTCTGAGTTTGTCAATGAGTGGGAAGCCACAGAGCGAGTTATGGCACTTTCGTACGAAAATAATACAAATAAGTTGAAGCAAAAGAAACCAACAATGATGATCGGTTACCATGAAGTCGATAAAAGAAAGAAAGAAAGACATGAAGACATCTCATCAAGAGAAAGAGAGAAAAGGAAGTGTTTAGTGACAAAAAGGTTGAAGGAATTGGAAATATTGGATATGAATAATGTAGATCATGTTCTTGACATTCAAGAAGTACTCCACTTCTATTCTCAATTAACGTGCCCAACTTATTGTGAAATCGTCGAAAAGTATTTTTTAGAGATGTACTCAGAAGTCCTATCTTTACCGCGTCCTGGTAACTCAAGGCCACAAAGAATGGCCATTTGAGTTTGAGAACGCGTAATTATTCAAACTTGTGCAACTAAAAGAATCTTCTAACACATTTTTTTTTTTCTAATTGATATATCATATAACATGTGTTCAGAAACTAATGGTAATGGCGATAAAGATTGAATGCTGCCTCCTTTTCTTTTCAATTTATTTGTAAAATGTTTGTACTGCATTCACAATGTAAGATTATTCGGTTTGACTAACTTGTAATGTGTGTTTTTATTAATTTTTGATTCTTTGAACTAGAGGGTGGCTGATGTCAATATTAGATAATGTGGGGTAACATTTGGTAAGCCAACATATTCAGAATTTAAACTTGCCTTTAAAGCAAAGGGACTAAATGTTGCAGGTGAAAAAAAACTTTACAAAAGTTTTATTTTGGCCCTTTTCCATAATCTCGAATACGATACCGATACCAGTTTCCATAATCTCGAATTTTCAATTTCCATAATCTCAAATACGATACCGATACCAGTTTCCATAGTGTCGTGTTTCCATAGTGTCGTGGGTTGACACAAACATGCACCGTTTAACTTGAAAATTTTATTTGTTTTTCTTTTTGCATTTTCTTTTTGCATATTGTCCCTTTAAAACTGCAAATTTACTGGAAAAAAGTTATAGATGTATAAAATATATATAATTAACATAAAACAAGATGCCTATTTATCATTTATTTCTTAATTTGTGTCTTAATAAAACCCAACAAAATTAAGTTATGATATAAATATATTTTTTAATTATATAAGTAAACATGCCAACTTGTGATATTGTCAAGTCAAATACGGACTCTTTAGCTAAACTTGTTCATGGGTTTAACCCAATGCTAACCCAAACCAATATAGCCTAAATCCAGCATACGAATTTCGTGTTAGGTTTATGTCGTGTCACAAATTCAAACATCTTGTATACCTTTTAATACCCTTTTAAAATGTCATATAGTTCAATGCATATATGATGCATTAAAGTTTGATCATTTTATGGAAATTCACCACATGCATGCAAAAACCACCATGCAAATTGACCAGCCATGCAAACAGGTCAAAACAAGGCGGGTCCGGTACTCCGGTCAGGTCCTTTGGTCATTTGAGAATGCAAATTCACCTTGACATACATAACCATATTATCATTAATACATGTTATTAGAGTTCATGAACATAATAGTATCACTTGATACATAGTTACCTGCAGGGCCGGCTCTGAAAATTCAGGTGCCCGGGTCGAGCCGCAAAATATGTGCCCCTTAGTTTTAGGTCTTTTAAACAATGTTTTTATAACCGAAGCGGACGTTGAACCCTTGTCCTTACCAGTTCCCTAGTTGAACCGGTCGAACCGGATATAGAACTGAAAGTGTCGTAATAATTATAAAAATTAATATGTTTAGCTAATTGGCTCATAAAAAAACCACTATTTCTTAAAATTCCATAATAATTTGAAGGACCGTAATTTTATGTCTAGATCGACTTCAAAATTTTTTTAATAAAATGAATTTGACTTGCATCATGTGCAAAAGCATAAGACAATTATTGTTTTGTAGTACTACTATATATTAAAATTTACTGCAAAGGCTGCACAATTAATGTACCACAATACAAATCTCAAGTAACACACTTTAACTTTTTTTTTAATTATGTTGTATCCTTCTAATCTAGTTTTTCATGTATGACTCATCTTCTTCCTTACCTACTCTTCACCTTCTTGCGTTTATAACCAGTGATGTTCAAGATGAGATCTTTTTTTAGGTCGAAAAGAAAAAAAATGCTTGCAGAAAGAAAACACTCGTCGCCGCTCAAAGTGCCCCTTTAGAAACTGGGCCCGGGCCGAGAGTCCTCCCTGCACCCCTTCAAGGCCGGCCTTGATTACCTGCATAAGTTCTAGGGGCAGCGGAGATATAGAACTGTGTGGATACCGTGGCCGAAATAACTCAGGGGGTGGTAGCGGTGGTTGGAGTAAATCGAATACTAGTGGTGTTCAATTTAGAAATTACGCCGTGTCATGATTGTGAGATAGTGAGGCGCATGGAATGCCCATTACAAACACTAGAGTGAATTCGATGATGAATTTGGCCTGGCTGTGAACGAGCTGAGTTGAGCCCGAGCTCGACACGCATATTCTTACAATAACTAGTGGTCCCTTTTTTTCGTTTTGGGCCACATATATCAGGTGGGCCAAATTGATTTATGTCTCAAGTAAATGATGGGTAATTTGGAGCAACTCATTTTGCCCATTGGCTTTATAGTAACATGGGCCTGCCTAAATGATTCCTATGGCCATAAGCCCATAAGTTTGGTATTTTTTTTGCTTGGTCATCTCCATTTCGGTACCGGTGAAGAAAAATACCAGTATCAATACCATACCATACAAATAGAATTTCGGTACAAATATTTGTCGTATTTTAGGATCAGTACTTTCAATTCCACATGGTAAAGTATTTTACCAATTGTTTACCTACGAATACCATACCCTACCAAGCACCTACAACCTACAGTACTGATTACCGTCATTTGATACAAAGAGAATATAAAATCAAAAGGTGAATTTACCTTATTACGACCAGGCTAGTGTCTTAAAGTTGGACCTACTCCTAATTCACCAAAAGCTAGTGGTCTAGATTTCTTCAAATATTCTGGTAACCAAGACCACTTTATTTGAGTTGGTAGACATATCATTGTGTGCTCTCCAAATATTCGAAGAAGCAATCCTTGGCAACGGAAGCCATCCGTTTCCTGACCAGAGTCCAACGGGTTATTCATAGCAGTGTCTCAACTCCGGGGGGCAGGGTTCGTTTTTAGTAGGCTAGGGTTTGCCGTCCAGAAAGGGGTGGCGACGCAACTTGTTGCATGTCTGCCCGCTATCTTGATGTAATTTTTCGCGACTAGGAAAATAATGATATAAATGTTAATAAAAAATGTTTAGTTGATTTAAGCAGTCAATATTATTACCGATTGCACCATTCCTTTTATGAGATCACTTGTTTGAATTGTTGTGCATCCTAATAAATCCTTAACCTAAAGGCCATAAATATCTTGCACAGTTTCAAAGGTGTCTCCACAAAGAGGACACACTTAACCTTGAGGTTATTGTCATGCACGTTTTTTTTTTCCAAAATAATTTATAAATAAAAGGATGTTTCTAGTTCTTAAAACGGGTTATTGTTAGATTTATTTATTTTTTTTTTCAAAATAATTTAAAAAAATGTTAATTATTTTTATTGATATTAACCAAACGGTTAACATGAGAGCACAATGACTCTACTCATGACAATCAAACATAAATAGTTGACTAAACATATGTAAATCGTTTGCTATGTAACACGTTGCACTAGTGGGTTCCCTAACTCAAGCCCTAAAATGTAGGAAAGTTGAGGGGCTTGAGTTTGAAAATAACCAACCAATTGCATCTTTAAGGTTGGGCCACGCCCAAACCCATCCACCATAGGGGATGGTGTTCCTTGTGTGGATCGTAAGAACCCACCCAATTCACACAAGGAACACCATCCCTTTGGTAGATGGGTTTGGGCGTGGCCTCTTTGACGTGGGAAAGGATACGGGCATGGGGTGATTTGGAAGGAGGTGATTGATTGATTATTTAAAAAAAAAAAAAATTAAGAGTGCAATTGGTTGGTTATTTTCAAACTCAAGCCCTTCAATTTTTCTACATTTTAAGGCTTGAGTTAGGGACCTCACTAGTGCAACGTGTTAACTGATAACCCAACCTGCATAACAAACGATTTATATATGTTTAGTAGGGTTAGGATCAAATACACAGTGAAAGAAAAATAGGAAGTCGTAGGAAGGGTATCAAACGGACTCCGATTGAACTCATTCAAGCGGCATTGGAATCGTCTTATCGAACCCTACGTCGTTAGTTTTTAGGTCTTCGTTTTTTTGAGGTTTTAGCTTGTAGTTTTTAGAATATGCGTTATATCATTGTGTCTTTTATGTACCATTGTGTCTTTTTCTTATTTTCATCGTTGTGTCATTTTTTCAATTCATTGTGTCTTTTTTCTTCAGCATTGTGTTATATTTTTTGGCACTGTGTTATATTTTGTGGCTCATTGTGTCATATTTGATGATCTATTGTGTTTTTTGTATCCTTCTCACCCTTCTCATTTTTTGTAGCCTTTGTAGAATAACCCAACCCATGTTTAGTAAACTATTTATGTTTGATTTTCATGTATAGAGTCATTGTGCTCTCATGTTAACCGTTTGGTTAAACAATAGTTTAAACAAAATTATATATATATTTAACGCAGAGCTACTTTGAACAGTGTTCGTCTCACACCCACCCATCACCTTGCAAAGTTACGAAAATACCCTTCAACTTCCTTATTATCACACCGCCATCACGCCACAGCTACCAACACCACCGTCATCAGCATCACCATCAACAGGCCGTGATACAGTGACTGGTGGCACCGACCACCATGCCATCACCACTGTAACTAGAGAGAGAGAGAGAGAGAGAGAGAGAGAATGGAGAGTGTACATAGCCGGGTTGTCGTCGGACATCTAACCGTGGCCGTCACAGATCGAGTCGGAAAAAGCACATGCAGCGGGATCGAGAGCACGAACAGGATGGACGCCCATCTAGGTTGGTTGTGGTGGCAACAAGATTTTAATACATTTGAGAACAAACCTGAATATTGTTGGCTAATCAAAGAAACTATACCGATTTTGGAAATTGCAACTCCGATTATGTACCTTGAGGTGTGTGAGAAACTTAAGCTACACATGACGGATTGTTTACAGTTGTAAAAATTATTAAACAACTTATTAGGATCTATAATTGCAGCTTCAAATTCATTATTTTATCATATGTATGAATATTCTAATATATGAAAGTGCAACTAAATTGAAATGGTCGATTGATGCTAAAATGCGGCAGCGTTCACTAGCTAAGGTGCGCCGTCCAGGGTTTTAATTCAGTCGTGTCTCCCTTTTTTCGGATCTGTGTGTGTGGCGGAGAAGTCGTAGACGAGAGGAGGCGAATTTGAGGTGGAGTGGCCACCGGCTTAAAACGGAGAACGCCGCCGTCGTTAATGGTACAGAGAGAGAGGGAGAGACAAAGTTGTAGATAAAGTGAGTTATGCAATTTGGTTAACAAATGGTTTCAAGTCAAGTGTTTAATAAGCAAAATGTTGTAAAGCTGATGTGCTCATTTTTTTGGGATGGACTAATTCATTTCAGTACACATGAGTAGAGGTCAAGAAGGAAACTAATTGCACATTAATATATTATAATACTTTATTTAAAAGGAAATCAAATTATATTTACATGCTCTTATTGCCAATTTTTGAGGGCAAGGTGATGCTATACCACAGGGTTTCAACATTTTTTGGTTAGGCTATATGGTGTTACCATCTTTCTTCAACTTCCTCAAATGCCACATCAACGCCACATTATTTTCGTTATTCAATCCTCCAAACCAAAGAAATGGTTTCCCCTTCTCCTTCCTTTAAAAAAAAATAATAAATAAATATTACCAATCAAATTGATCGATGAAGAGGGTGAAATTTTACCGAAAGCACCAAAAAATCTTCGGCAGGGGTGGTGTTCCCTTTCGATGGCCACTGCCACCTCATCTCCCCAAGTTCTTCACCGACTCCACACCAAAGAGTCTTATCAGTTATAAGATTTGTACTACTTTCAAAATATATAAACCTAAAAGAACATTTAAAGTCTACACTAAACCTATAGTTTGAGTAACATGGCACAATTTTTATTACTATTTATAGAAATCGTGTCACTACATACCCAATATAGAAAGCTAGGGGGATCACAAGCTAGGATGACACGTGTCAATCGTTGATTGGTCAACTTACGTTATAAAAAATAAGTGGTAACGACAAAGGTTGTTGGACATAAGATATATTATTGGGCAGCTGTCACCTTTTTATAAGTAAACATTAAATATGATATATAAGGTAAGCTGTCGTTTAGTAAAATGACGTTCTGTCACGTGCACCCCGCTATTTTTATGAACGTGACCTCCTTTAGGGCGAGCAGCGGCTCTTAAACCATGTTTAAGTTCGCAATGGCGGATGTATAATATAATGAGGGGTGATGTCCGCTACCCCTCAACTTTTTCTGCGTAGTGTAAATTTTTACGTATTTTTATGTTTTTTGTATTATGTTACCTCTGGAAATTATGCAACGTTACCTTTCATTTTTTTTTTTTTAAAACCAACACACCCTCAAAGTTTTTAATATAAGTTTAACATAAAAAGAAAATAGAAACTTATAGACCATAACCCATTCCATATGTAATTTCTTAATTAAAATATACAAACTCATTTACCATGGTTAAAGTATTGAATATGAGTGCAAACGAGCCGTGCAGCTCGCAAGCTAGTCGAAATCGGCTTAATAAGCTTGAAACGAGCCGAGTTTGAGCCTAAAACAAAGCTCGTTTATTTTTCGAGCCTTGGCACGACCCTGACATGTGAAGCTCGTCATGCTCATAATATTAGTGTTATTAATAAATTATATTATTTATCTCACATTTAAGGTTGTTTAGTAAACGGGCCGAGCTTTTCACTTATCGAGCTCGCGAGCCTAAATAAGTCTATTATTTATATTATTTTTATTTAATATACTAACTAATAAATATTAAATGAGTCGAGCTCGAGCTTGAGATACCAACGAGCCGAGCTTTTCGCTTATTGAGCCTGTGAGACTAAACGATTCTATTATTTATATTATTTTTATTTAACATATTAAGTAATAAATAATAAACGAGCCGAGCTCGATCTTGAGAAACTACCAACGAGCCGAGCTCGAGCTTGTGAAACTACCAATGAGTCGAGCTTGAGCTTTAAAAGCAAAGCTTGAATTAAGCTGAGCTTGAGCTCGAGCCTGGTAGAGCTCGGGCTTGGCTCGTTTGCACCCCTAGTTTTGAACGGGTAAAAATAAAAGAAAAGAATCAAGAGTGGGAACAAAAGAAGTAACAGAGAAATAGACCACCCATTAATTAACAGTTATCACCCTAATCAGATAGGCGACATAAGAAGATCCAATCTTGTTAAAAAGGCTTTTCAACCATGAGGTCATTAATTTAAATGGACAAACTATCCTAAGGAGCGGTGACGTGTTGATGTAAAATGGTTTGATAAATCATTGGTTAGAACATAGCACTAAACAAGAAAAAAATATATTTCTTATGAAAGTATGGTAAAAAAAAATGATTATTATTTATTATCATGTTTTTATTTTTGTTTCGATTACATTGCCTGAAAGTACGAAAAAAAAAAATTTAACGTTACCCCTAAAGTTTTAGTCTAGATCCGTCACTGCAAGTTCAAATCCTTTCTAGTGGTGTTTTTCTCCCATTATTTACATTTTTTTACATATAGTAAGGATTGAATTTAAGACCTCTTCAGATACCCCATTATTATTTGAACCTTTACACACGTATATGTTTACTCATTTTCATTGAATGATGTTACAACAATGTAACCACAGAGCATTTATGGTAAATCTTAAATTATTGAGTGTTTAGATTTTGTTGTCTATTAGGGGAATATTGATGGATAGATAAAAGTTAAAACTTTAGATGCCGAAGAGATATGTACCTACCTCACGTGCGAGGCCATAACGGGACACATCCCTAAGAACAATTAAAGAAAGCTTCTATGAGACCCGCGCGTCACCTATGATATGCCAGGTACAAGGAGAAAGGACATGTTAAATTGGACGTCTAGCCAATCAGAGGAGTGAACGTCTTGCTCCATGATCTCCTCCCAATCAGGTGATAGTAGAAAGGACAACAAGGATGAATGACAGTGAAATCTAGTCAATGGCAGAAGGACAGCGTATGATTGAATTCCATAACGGTCATCAGGCGTGGGACCCACGCGGAATGAGCTGTCAACCAAGATCAGCCAATGAGCACGAGAGATTCCTCCTATAAATACCCTCTCATCCAACAAAAGAAGGGTCGGCCCTTTGGGAGAAAAACACATTTATACCACACTTGTGATTGTTGGTGCAAACACACGGTTCACGAGGCTATCGATTTTGAAATGTAACCTTGGTATTTGATCTTGATTGAAGTGTTCAAGTGTATTAAGGCCAGTAGAATGATTACTTGGCCAACACTTGTCTATCGACGTAAATAAATGGCTTATAACCCTTTGACGTGTTGATCCATTTCACCTTTGTGTGCTTCATATAAGGTTAGGGATGTTTAAATTAACTTACATGCAATAAAAACGTTTGACTTAACAAAGTAAGATGCATGGTTAACATATTATCAGCCTTTTACACATTCATGTTGTTTATCATGCTCATGTGGTGCAATTATTGAGAATTTAGGTGTATGAAGTGATATGACTTCCATGAGTATACGAGATCGATACCAATTGTATGTATGTATTAGGGTACCATGTTAAAAATGTTAGGAGATACACAATATATTCGAGCTTTTAGCAGTTTAATGTTTGTCATATTTATCTTTTAAAGCAATATGTGCACATGCAATATTTGTAGATTTAATGATAGCATCATATATGGACAACCAGGTAGGTTGTATGTTGGTCCTGAAATTAATTGTCATTTAACACAAAAGGCCAGAAATTAATTGTAGAATTGGGTTGAAATATTGAAAATAACTATACACTTTTTCATATAGTAATTTGTTTATCATTAGATCACTAAATATTTACAAGATTTGTTGTGGAATTAAGAATAAGAAAACTTATACTCTATATATTCATCTTCTTGTTGTCCAAAAAATCGTAGACATATGCTTTTAAGGAATTCATTAGAGGCAAATCTAACAATGATGAGTACACATGTAAAGTGTTAGCGACATAGTTAAACTATCTTTGACTTGAGTGTCTGTGATACTGAATCAGTATGCTCCTAGGTGAGCATTGATGAACATATCAATTGTTGGCTAAAATCTACATACAATCCTTGCATTATGTAGCATTCAACACATTAGGTAATGTATTTGAAGTAACCAAGGAAAATGGTGTAATGATAAGGTGACTCCTCTCTATCATAAATAAAGGCGAATTGTTCAAATCGTATGAAGTGTAGGAATATGAGTATTTTGTAATAAGTTAAAAAGCTCATATGCATTTGGGAGTACTAGCGGGAACCTGCGCGTTGCGGCGGGGCTGGGTTGTATTTTGTGGTTGCGTCTAGTCAATAACATCGCGGGTGCTGTAGGTGGACTTATAGTAGTGAAGTTGCTAAAAGACGTTGAGGATGCAGTTGTAATTTGGTCAAAGAAAGCTATAGAAACCTATGAAAACAATTATGTAGAACTATACAAACCTATTTACAACATTACGAAGCACAAATACCCTATAAAAGCATAATGTATAAGACCATATTGCATAAACCATTTGTATTTTAATATTCCTAGTGGAAATGTCTGCGCGTTGCCGCGGGTAGTTATGTGTTTTAGGTCCAAGAGTTGTGACTACGCCTTGCTGATTTTTGGTCAGATGACTGATTTCCCTTGTATTCTATGCCTTCAATGGGTTTGGTGTCCGCCTGGGATGCTCCTTAGAGCCTGTTCCAGACGAACCCCTTGCCCTTTCGTTTATGTCCGTTGTTCCTGTTTCTTACGGATTGTGCTTGTGCATCTGTGTACTGTGGGGCTTGCACCCTGTTCCAAACAGACAACTCTTTTTCAGTTCTTGTGTAGGTCTTGCCCCCCACCCCGCATGATTTCTTCCCAGGTATTTGGCATTCCAGTGCATCCTGTGAGGGTGCGGATTAGTGGGTCACAATGTACGCCCTGCTTGAAGGCTGCTCTCATGAGTTCAAAGCCAATGGCCCCAATCTGGGGTGCTTCTCGGTTGAACCTGGTGATGTAATCTTCAATCGATTCATTGTCATGTTGGCGCACTTGCAGAATGTCAGTGGAGTCTCGCTCTATCCTGCGCTGCTGACTGAAGTGATCTGGGAACTTGTCAGTAAGTTCTTTGAGGGTGTCAATCCTTCCGTTAGGTAAGCTGTCAAATGATACTCGCGCAACACTCGTGAGTGTCTGCGCGAACATGTGACACCAAGCTCGTAAAGTCCAACCCGCACACTTTCCTACCACCTCAAAGCTTCGCAAGTGATCGTCAGGATCACCTGTGCCGTCATACTTTCCCAGGTTTCTTGTGATTCTGGTTTTTGGTGGCAGGGGTGTGAGCGCAATGCACGAGGTGAATTTTGATTTTTCACTAAAAGACGGAGGGTAGTAGGGCTGCGTGAGGTCATCTTCGCTGGACAAATAGTGTCCCCGCCTAACGTTGTTGGTGAGAGACTGGCTATTGTCACGGCCGAAGTGACTTTACGATTCATCAGAGTCTTCCCTCCAGGTTGGGTCCGCTTGTCTGCTTCCAATGTTATGCCCTGTGGCCTTGGACAGACCCTCGGACACAGTGACAGGTCTTCCTTCGTCATATGACAGCTGTCGGGTCGTGGCTCTGAGTTGTTGCTCTCTTAGCTTATGCGCATACCTGCGCTTTAGAGCCTCCTTTTCCTGGGCATACCACATCTTCGGACTAACCATCGACGCGACATTTCCAGTATAAGTACTCGTGTTGACATTGTCATTGACGAAAACGAAGGATGGGGTCTGACGAGTCCTTGAGGACGGTGTAGCATGCTGACCTGTTTCTATTATGTTTTCTTGCCTTTCCTGAGTGTTGTCAGGCTGGCTGGTGTTTGCCGGAGCAGCACCAATGCCTGAGTTATCCCCGGGGAAGGACGGTGATAATTAGGGCTGTAAACAAACCAAACGTTCGGTGAACAGTTCGAAAACCGTTCAGCGGGAAGTTCGTTTGTGTCCGTTTGTTTAATAAATGAACGAACACGAACAAAAAACTTCGTTTGATTAACTAAACAAACAAACACGAACAAATGTCTCGTTCGTTCGATTGCGTTCGTGAACGTTCGTCAACGTGTTTGTTTATGTTCGTTTATTTATATCCGTTCATGTATGTTTGTTTATGTTCGATAACTAGTTAAAACTTAGGATAATTATGAACTTTTGAATTAGGAATATCATTTATTCATGCCTATGCCAAATTAATTTTAGATAAATATGTCTAACTTAGTACAAATTGACTTATCGACATCGTTAAGTTGATGTACTTTGTCTAACGGTTAGTATTAACAATGATTTTTTAGTTAGTTGCATATTAAATGTTTGCTTTTGTTTGTTTGTGTTCAAGACCCGTGTTCACGAACAGTTCGCAAACAACTGAATTTCTTAACAAACAAACACAAACATAGAATTATGTTCGTTAGTGTGTTCGTAAACGGTTCGTTTGTCCAAGAAACCTTAACAAACAAACACGAACAAAGCCTTGTTCGTGTTCGTTTGGTTCGTTTACAGCCCTAGTGATAATGGTAGAGAACTGATAGTTGGGTTTTAGAAAGATAGAAGTTTTTTAAGGATTGCTGTTCTAGATGAGAGAGAACTCACATGAGTTATCCCCGGGGAAGGACGGTGATAATGGTAGAGAACTCATAGTTGAGTTTTAGAAAGATAGAGAACTAACGTGGGCCGTGTATAAACACGGGTACATATCTCTTCAAAACTAAAACATACAACTAAGTTATTTTTCGATATTGGGTCATTTTTTACTGATTATGAATTTATGATTCATCATAGACATCCAAAAAAAACTCAGTGTTAATTGCATACAACTTATAAAAAATTATAAACATGATTTTTTAGCTAGATTTTAATATTGAAAATAACACAAGTTAGAGGTAGCAAATTGGTTTACACAGTTGTTTCTCCTAGCATTTTGCAAATTGTATTGTAACATTTTTGGTGATAAATAAAATAATTTGACGTTTAAAAAAAAACTCTATGATATATTATTAGATACTTTAGGTGGGGTTCCAGCCCCTGAGGTCTCAGGGTTAAATTCTGACAGGAACGAATTGTGACACTGGTTCAACCTGGCAATAATATGCCAACTACGGGATTCTTACTCGTGATTTGGGTGATCAAAGACCAATAGCCTAACCGTATGATCTAGCCATCCAAAAAAGAGATACTTTAAATATTTTTAATAAAAAATAATAATGAGAAACCATTTAATACTATTTGGAGCAGCTGTAAGGTCATATGATAACAAATTACAACGATATGCAATTACGGAGACTCAGAAAGAAAGCGAAAGCTAAACATTTGTGATATCAAATTCATTGTTTCTTGTCAATAAATATATATTGTCGATGGTATCTATTAGGGGACCATATATATTTATGTTGACTATTTTATGAAAATAAAATGTTACAAAAAATCGTTTCTTGAAAAATCATATAAAAATCAAATGACAACCTACTTTTATCTACAAATACAAATACAAATCATTTTACTTTTAGCAATTTACTTGCTATTGATATATGAATTAATATAATATAATACAAATTTCGGATAAATATTAAAACATTTAGGAAAAATTACAGAATCGTCCTTTAAGTTTACCTCGTTTTTCAATGGATACCCTTTAGCTTTAAAACTGATGAGAATCATCCTTAACGAAGCAAAACCTTACATCCACTGTCATTTAGCACTAACCAGGTTAGATTTTGACGTTAAAATTGATCACGTGTAGGTCACATGAGGGTATGTAAGTCAATTTACACTTTTATTTAAAAATATCTTAATAAATAAAACCCCAAATATATATATATATATATATATATATATATAAAGACTCCACCAACTAAATATGAAAGCCCTCATCTCTTTCTTCCATTCTTCTCTGGTTCCACCTATTACCAGAACCACCATGGCAGCAACAACCAACACCACCTGCAACATTAAAAAACCACCATCTCCACTTTGCCTCTCTGACCTACCCTCTATCTATCCCTATCTTCCTCTCTGCTCTCTCCGTCTACCTTATCCAGCATCGCCGGCACCAAGTAAACCCACACCACCACCACTGATACTCGATCTATCTCGACTCTATAGTTCTGCTACAAATCCAAAACTTGCAAAACACTAAAATCATGATCTAGATACAACTCGTAAACTCAAAAATCAAGGTGAAGAATACGGTGCAAGTGTCCTAGGTTGGCAACGACGGTCAAAGAGGTGACTAATAAGGGTTACAAAGTGGATTTGTGGTGGTTTGTTGATGGAAGTGGTCGGAGCTAGGGTTTCGATTTGGGGTTATAGGCTAGGTAAACCCATAATCACCGCCCACTTTACCTTTCTCCTACTCCGGTCAGCATCTCCGGCGAGTGTTTATTCGGTGTCGATGATCGATTTAACATTATCCCCAAAATCAAGGTTGCGGGTGGGGGCAGGGCTGGTGGTTAATCGGGTACGGTGGCAGGTATGGGTGATGTCGAAGGTGGAGGTTCTGGACGGTGGTGTTGGTGCCTTGTGGTGGTAGTGGTGGCCAGTCGCTGGATTTGGTGGTGGTGGTGATGGTTGAGTGGTGGTGGTGGGGTTAGAGAGAGATAGGGAGAGAGAGATATAAGAGTGAAATGGAGCTGACCTGAGAGAGTGAGATGATGGTTTATTTATTTTATATATAAGTAAATTTATCAAACTACCCTTATGTGCAAGGCACATGATCAGATTTAACTAGAAAATTTAACAAAGTTAGTGCCAAAGGACGGATGATGCAACGTTTTAAGATTTAAAGGATGATTCTCATCAATTTTACTGCTAAATGACATTCACTGAAAATCGATATAAACTTAAATGACGAGATTCGTAATTTTTCCAAACATTTATATATTTTGCTTTAACCATGATATATGTAACACACTTATGTTGCTATATTTCATATTCTATTTGTAACTTCTAACATATTTACAACCACTACATACAAATGTATTATATGATTAAAATAATTTTCTATGTTTTAAACTAACTATATGCTTTCAACACGGAACCTAACTCCTAAACTACACCAATAAGCTAACGTATTTTTTTTTTGTTCGTAGAAAATAGCATAAAAACAGGTTCTGGTTTCCAAACCATAACATATTTTTACTATTTTCTCTTTGGATAATACCTAATTTTTAATAATAATAATAATAATAATAATAATAATAATAATAATAATAATAATAATAATAATTCAGAAATCACTAACCACTGATAAAATAAAAAATTAAACCAAATTTAAAACCCACCGCCGAGGAGGGAAAACGGATACGCCGGAGCCGGATTAACTTCCGGCTCCGGCGATCCTTGCGTAAACAATTCGCTACCGCTACCGCTACCGCTACCTGTACCGTTACCATACATATTAACTCCACTCATCGGCTCCGTCTCCGTCGAAAACCCAACACCGTAATCCCCCTCCCTATTCCACAGCCACACCGTCGCCGGCGGCGAACTCCACGACGTCGGAGTGTCTCCGATCGTCTGGTAACCGTCGTTTTCCTCTCGCTTTATCGGTACACCGACACTTGACGACGACGGTAACGGCGTTAACAACTTGTTTTTATCCGTCAATCGCTTAGTTCGTTGACCTTTTTCCCTCATCATTCTTTGCAAAATATCAGGGTCTTCTGCTACTTTACATAGTAACGCCATCATCTGCTCCGGCCGCCGTTCCGTCGCCTCTAACCGCTTGTTCATCACCACAAGCTCTTGTTCTAGAGCCCTTTGTTCTTTTTTTAGCTTAGCTATCTCCATGCATATTAAAGACTCCTCGTACTCCTCCTCTTCTCCGCGAATATGAATATTATTATTATTATTACTACTACTGCTATTCATATTCGCGGATGACGAGGAGGAGTATCTGGATCTAGTACTATTCATTAGCCTCTTTCTTCCTATGTTTTTCAACAAGTGTATTTGTCCTCGTAAAAAGTATTCGTTCGCAAACTCCCAGTGATCCGGATCTACCTTTTTAAAACCCTAATTCACATAACAATAACAAATCAATCAAATCATAAATAAATAAATAAACAAATATACTGACATAGTAAGTCTCACAAATAGCAAAGCCAGAAGCGGATCTATAGTAATAGCAGGGGGTGCGGACGTTGCGGCTCAACTTCACGCGCGTAGTGGAAAACTAGTGGAAATTTTGTTTTTTTTTTTACGGAATTTGAAAAACGTTGCTACTAAAATGAAAAAAATGAAAAATGTTACTACTGACTCTGTTGTAAAACAAGGTCTCGAAGGCCGAGTACTCCCCGAGTAATCGCTACAAGGTAGGTTGCCGAGGACCGAGTACTCTACGCCTAGGCCGAGTACTCTCCGACTAGGCCGAGAACTCCCCGGGTACTCCCGACTTCGACTAGGGAGCGCCTAGCGACTTTTGCAACCATGACTACTGAAAACTGTTTGTAGATCCGCCACTGAATTCAAAGCTATGATATATAACCAGATATAAATAAATTGGATAAATTAGGGGTTTGCTTACGTAGGTATTGAGTTGGCGGATAAAGCTAGAGAAATTGTTGTGTTTGAAGTATGCAGGTAAGAGGCGTTGAGAGAAGCCTAAGGAATCGACTACGATGAAGCTGTTGTTGCTAGTACTCCATCGGATTAGGTTATCGAGCGACGAATCGTTGACCATCTGGTAGGTTTTCATGACGAAGGGAGCGATTACTTCGTTAGATTCCATTAGTTAGTTAGTTCATGAAGACATGAACATAACTGATGAGTTGCAATGAATTTGTATCTTTGAATTGTACCTATAGAGTTAACAGAAGAGATTGAAGATGTGTGTGGTGTGTGTGTGGGTCTGTGTGTGTGTGTTAGATATACTTTGTTTGATTTCACAATATTAGTGATTTGGTGAAGAAGAAGGAGGTAGTGAGCTAATATAAGGTAACAAACATTTGACTAAATATGTTGGAGATAAAACTTAAAAGAGATGTGTCTCTAAGTTATATCGGAATAAACCTAAACATGAATTCGACTCGTTTAATTTAAAATTTTAAAATAGTTTAAATTTGTTTGGTTATAAGTTAGTGTTAAAAAAAAATAATCCTATATCTAAAGTATATATTTATTTCTACGCAAGAAAATATTTAAATAATTTTATGTATATTAAAGTCTTAAAGTTTGTCTAGAAATGAATGTTTTTATTATTTTTCTTTTAAATAAAGACTAGTTGCTATATAAATTAAGAAATTGATTAATATAATATCAAAATTTGGTTGATGGACACTTGGATGTATGTTTGCCAAGTTTGTATTTTGGCTTTTCTGATGTTTACTCTTATGTGCAGCATGATATTTAATATTTAAGTTGTTTATTATAGTTGCATAAAAAAAAAATTAGCTTAGTTTAGTTGAAATTCTTGTAGAACCCTAAGCTTAAACTGTCACGGGGAATTTTTTTGTGGTGTGCATGGATCGAACATGTGACCTACCCCAGGATGGAAACCCCTAAAGGAAAACCCACTCTACCTCAAAAAGCTGGACTGGAGATCATTGACATAGTTGCATAAAATAAATATATAATAAAATTTATTAAGTAAATATATGTGCATAAATATATAATAAAATTATTTAAGTTGACTCATTTAAACTCGTGAGTCTAAACAATCTTGGTGCATAAAGCTTATGCTCGAACCCGTTTGGTTAGCAGTTTTATCATAGGGTTGAGATTGACTCGAACTTATTTAAGCTTGATTTGTTTGATCTTTTATCATGCGAAAATATAGGGCATGTCGTGAATCACACCCTACTTCTTTCTTTTTGTTTGGCCCTTATTGATAAAAAAGTTAACTGTATAACATAATAATGCAAACTATATTCTACAATAATGAGACAAAAACCTTAGGACAACATTTCAAACTCAAATATTTAGTTTATGAAATATATATAACATCAAAAATACCATAAAAAATTATGTTTTGCTCTATCAAACATAAACATTTATATTTAATAAAACTATAAATACTTTAAAGCATATTTTAATAATTATTAGCTAATTATCAATATGACTTGAGTTGTCATATATATTACACAAACACAGATATATATATATACATAATATATACATATACATGTGTGTATATAAGGGGGCGGGGCGCTCCACTGACATATTTTCAACTTCACTGATTTACGTTAATTCTGCACTGCCACATCACTTCACTGAAACATAGTTTTGAAGGCAGCACTACCCTAAACCACCCAACTCATAAAAAAAAAAAAAATATCCACTCTAGTAGAGAGTACCAGCACCGTGGTATAACACCCGTAAAAGCTACCAGCAAGCCACTACCCGTATTGCCCAAAACAGTGTTACCGTGTTAATAAAGGATACCAACACCGTTTGCTAGTAGTGCCCCGTCCCCGTAATAATGATAGAACAAAAAACATTTTGACAAATAGCAATCAATGACTCACGACAAAAAATAATAATTTTCCCTAAAAGTTGGAAACATATTTTACAACTTGACCAATGGCAATGAGAGGACCACTTGAGGTAAGTGTGTGATTGCGTGGCCGCCAAGATATTTTTGATGGGGGTATAATATTAATATATAGTTCGAATTATTTAAGATTTTTGTAGGAACATGTAATCTTTTTTCACTTTTCTATGAAAGTAACTGTTATAAAACATGGATCAAATATTCAGAACTTTATTCAAAACTTTATTCAAGATCAAAAACTAACCAAAAGGTTTTATAAGCAAATCATACAATCAACAAACCCTAGATTTGTTAACCCATGCAGATCTAGATACAAGACTCTCACTAACAATTCTATTAAAAGATTTAGACTTGATTACAACACAAAAGACAACAGATCAGAGATTGATCTGATGACACTAATAATCGCCCAAACTCTAGAGACAAACGAGAGAGAATGAAAGACGGGAAGTATGAACGAAAGAGAGAGACTAATCAATAATAAAGCTAAAAACCTTAGAAAGATGAGAAACACAATCTATATATACAGGGTGTAGAAGGTTCCTCAGAGAAAACACAAATGCAAAGCTTCTCCACCGTTTGATCTTGATGGACACAGATCGTGTGAAATGGATGGACCAGATCTAAGCCTTATGTATAAAATAGATCTGGGCCAATATTTGTTTATCACCAATGAAGAAGTTCAAAGCCCATTAGCTCAAGTCTAAAGCCCATCAACTCCTTGAACAGCTACAAGCCCATGAACAACAACAAACATCAACAAGCTTAATCCAGCTCAGCAAATCAACAAATCAATCCAGCCCATGAATTTATATAAAAAAAAATTAATTATAAACCAAACAAAGTATAAAAATGAAAATATAAAATATATATTATACCACATTTTAACAACCCCCCTCAGTTTTATACTTTGAATGGATCAAACATATGCAATTCATCACACAACTGATCATGTTGCCCAAGAAACAATCATTTGGTTAAAATGTCAGCCACTTGACATTTTGACTCAACCTTTTTAGCATTAACAAAGCCTTTTGTAATTTGATCCCTTAAGAAAAATAGATCAATTTCAAAATGCTTTGTTCTTTCATAGAGCACATGATTGGCTGCAATAGCCAATGCAACACTATTGTCACAAAACAAGCTTATTGGTAAGTCAACATTCACATTTAACTTTTTTAGCAAATTTGTCAGCCATGTAAGTTCACATGTCACAGCACACATAACCCTAAATTCAGTCTTTGCTGATGACCTAGAAATCACATATTGTTTTTTGCTTTTCCAGGCAACTAATGAGTTACCCAGAAATACACAATAGCCTGTTATAGATTTCCTAGTGTCAAGACACTTTCCCCAATCAGAGTCAGAATATGTAGTCGGGTTAAGGTTTTGATTATAACTAAACAAAATACCCTTCCCAGGAGAACCTTTTAGATATCTAAGTAATCTTAAGGCAATCTTCATTTGACCATTGGTTGGTCTATGCATGAATTGACTCAAAAAATGTACAACATAGGCTATATCAGGCCTAGTGTGTGACAAATAAATCAATTTACCAACAAGTTTTTGATAACCAGTTATATAAGTCAAAACATGACTATTGACTTTACATAAACCGGTTAAAGTATGATTTTGCTCTATAGGGCTATTAACAGGTTTAGCACCAGTTAAGCAAAACTCAGCAAGTAATTCAAGACAATACTTCCTCTAGGATAGGCAAACACCTTCATTAGTTTTGACAACTTCAATTCCCAGGAAGTACTTCAATTCTCCAAGGTCTTTTATCATAAAGTTAGAACTTAGACTTTCTTTTACTTTTTTAATCTCATTATCATCATTACTAGTTATAGCAATGTCATCAACATATACCAACAAGTATATAACAGGATTACTGGTCAACTTAACAAATAAAGAATAGTCACACTTACTTTGACTAAATCCATTAAACCAATCAAAACCTTGACAAGTTTTTCATTCCACATTCATGAAGCCTGTTTTAACCCATATAAGGATTTTTTTCAACTTACAAACTCTCTTTCCATCTTTAGAAAAGAGAGTTGGTACAAAAGGCATTATTGACATCTAGTTGGTACAAATTCCACTTTTTTGTACAACAAAAGAAATAATGCATCTAATAGTTATAAGTTTTACAATAGGTGAGAAGGTCTCTTCAAAGTCTATGCCTTGTTTTTGGCTATAGCCTTTGGCAACCAATCGTGCCTTATACCTTTCAATCTTTCCTGTTGACTTATACTTAATCTTAAAAATCCATTTACACCCAACTAGGCTTCTGCCTTTTGGTAGCTCTACCAAGTCCCAAGTGTCATTCCTATGAAGAGCCTCTATCTCATCATTCATTGATACTATCCAGTTAGGATCATTTGCAGCTTCACTAAATGATGTTGGCTCATGTCCCTTATTTAAAGAAAAGATATAACACTTGTACTCAGTAGACAACTTGGAATAGTTGACTACCTTTTCCACACCATATTTGACTCTGATATCTAGGACATGATCCTTCAAGTTCTTTGGGATGAAAATTCCATGTTTTTATTAATGGGAGAAAGGCAAAAAAACGCCATTCCGGGTCTAATGGTAGGAGGGGAGTGGATTTCTAGACCGACTTTTGTTAAAAATGAAGTTTTAAAACATTTTAGGTGTCATTTTAAAGAATAACATAGGGAGAGACCGAGACTTATTTGTGAGGATGTGAAAACGGTTCCATACAAATATACGATAAACGAGAGGAGCTTGTTGCTACCTTTACCAAAGAAGAGATAAAAGAAGCGGTTTTTTATTGCGGTTCGGATAAAGCACCAGGTCCGGACGGCTTCAACTTAAGGTTTGTTAAGAGATTTTTGGATTTGTTTGAAGATGATTTCCATAAGATATTATCTCAGTTTCACAAGACGGGGTGATAAGTAAAGAGTGTTGCTCATCTTTTAAACTTTATTCCCAAAAACAAAAAATTCACTTGGGCTAAAAGATTATATGCTTATTACACTTATTGGGATTAAAGTAATGTTGTGTCTAAAATTTTAGCTAATCGTATAAAAGGAGTTATTAGGGTCATTATTTCAGAATCCGAATCGACTTTCATTAAAGATAGTTATATTCTTGATGGTCCATTAATTGTCAGTGAGTTGATGGCATGATTGAAGAAGATAAATAAAAAGGCATTTCTAATGAAGATAGACTTTGAAAAAGCATATGCCAACATCAATTGGGTGTATTTATTAGACATTATGGGCCAAATGGGTTTCCTAGAGAGGTGGTGTTTATGGATTAAAGGGGTTTTGCAGTTTGCTACATCCGCGGTATTGGTAAACGACTATTCGACTTTTGAGTTTAATTGCAAGAAAGGCCTTAAACAATGAGATCCTTTGTACCTATTCTTATTCTTAATTGTTATGGGGGCGCTTTCTTATGTGTTAAATAAAGCGACCAAGTTAGGGTAGTTAACATGTTAACAAATTAATTCAGACAGGCCTTTGATGTGTCATTATTTAGAGTACTCCATTATTTATGCAGATGATGCTCTTGTTATAGGAGAGTTGAATAAGGAAAATGTGGAGAAAATAGCTTGCATTTTAAAGTGTTTTCTAATGAGCTCGGGCCTGAAAATAAATTTGAACAAATCAAATTTGTTGGGCATAGGTACCAATGTAGAGGAAGCGAGTAACTTGGCGTTACCTGTAGGATACCGTGCGGAGGAGGTGCCTTTTGATTATATGAAAATTAAAGTGGATGCTAATATGAATAGATTTAACAATTGGAAGTTTGTGGTCAAGGTGTTCTAGAGATGGTTGAGTACCCTGGAAGGCAAAAATCTATCCATAGGAGGGAGGGTGAATCTAATAGGAGTATTAGATTTAAATAATATAAACTATCAACACTTGACCGTCACCAGTTTCAACTAATGAAATATGTGATGGCGGTCTCACCTTTTCAAACAAAATAACTATTATATTGTTAATAAAATACCATAAATGGAAATACTTGTATATTCAAATAAAACAGAAATAGGACCACGTATTTTTATGTCTTAATGAATATCTTGTCATTGTTGAATGGTTTAAGAGAAAATATAGTTAATTTAGGTTATAACCAATCATAAGAAGCCAGCACCATTCCTAAATTTGCATGGCCAAAGGTCAAGTCCTCGAATATTATAGGACTTGAATTATTTTATAATGTATGCTTTTAGCTAACCCATACTATTTTGGGAATAGTTTATCGATAAAAGAATATAATAATATTTAACGATAGGTGCATAATTATCATTTTTTTTAACCTAAGAATATTGTTTTTATGTTTTTTAATTAAAGTAGATCCATTATTTGCTCAAAGTGGAAAGGGACCACAAGAAATCCGATTAAAATAATTAAGTGAGTTTTGACGTGAGTGTTAACAAATTGACTGGAAATTTACTTCTTTTTGGTGCACAAACTAAGGTATAGTGAGTGATAACAGATTGGCTAACGTTAACCCTATATTTTCCAGCCAATTTATTTAATATTAGAATGTATGTTTTATCCTGTACATATTTGTAAAAGATAGCCTGTGTGAACTATCAGTTTAATGTTGCAAGCCAAATGTGTTTAAAATATATTGTAGGAAATTAGAAAAATAGGTGGATGGAATTCTTGCAAAGTAATTAAAAGAAAAAAAGGTTCAAGTTATCTGTATTTTGAAGCTTATTAAATCATGATGAAATAAGTAATAGGGAATATGACAGTGCCTCACAGTGCTTGGTTTAAAAAGTTGAAGTTGATGTAGTTTTGGGTTAATGTTAGGGGCCGTAGAAGGTTTATATGTAAAACCAATCTAAGGTAAGATGGAATTGTGAAAAGTTTACTTGATAAATATGTTTATACATAGAACGGCGAGAGATATGCACTTCATATAGTTTTGGGTCAAAGTTAGGGGTCGTATGAGGTTTATATGTGAGAACAAATTAAGGTATGAAGGAATTATGAGAGGGTTATTTGATTAATAGGTTTATATGTAGAATATATGAGAAACAGGTAGCTTTTAGTTAAAAATTAGGCTTCTTTGGGTGTACATAAATGCGCGCCTCATGCTTCGGCCGTTGGGACCAAAATGCTAAGCGCCTCGTGCTTGTACTGATTATGATAGCATGCATGTTATAGGACTTGTAGACTGTAGTGATTATGCAGTAAACAATGGGCAATCTTCATGGAAATTATGTGTACTTTTTATAGGTATTGCTAGAAGAAAGAATCCTGATTTTTTAACATAGACCGACTTGATTTATGTTTTTTTATTATGTTGTTATGCATTTATGATTATATGAACTTGACTTGCAACCTCTGTTCCCCTTAACATCTGTTTTGACCAACAGAGTTAGTTGAATGCCTGTTAAGGCAAACCGTTGTTAGGCCTCAACATACATTGTCTTCATTAGCACTTGGTTAGTCTTCAGCTGATGTTTGCTCAACAGATCTTGGTTTGTCTTCAACATATGTTGGTTTGCCTCCAGCAGATGTTAGCTAACCTTCAACAGATCTTTGGAAGGAGTTGTTCTTCAGTACTTTGACTTTATTCGTGATCAAGAGATAGTATAATTTACACTGGTGTTGGAGGCATGGTAACCCAATAAATCCTTTCTCTCTGTATAATCATCTACTTTTGTATCTTTTTTTATATAAATTGTTTTGCAGAGTCAACACACAGTAATGATACATGCACAAATCAAGTATAGCGCATGTAAACCCACTGTGCTGAAGTCACTCACTCATGAGGTTAGTTCTTCTTGTGATTCTTTGATCTTATTATTCTATAGTTTATCTATGCTGATACAATGATACTTTCGCTTGCTATTTATAGGCCTTAAGTCAATTGTTAATGATTCGGATCCTGTGTTGTAGTCACTCACTCGTGAGGTTAGAAAAATTGGTCCAAATGCAAAGGAGGTAACTAATTATGCAAGACTTTTAGTTTTTTATGTTTAATCATGTTGTTCAAACTAAATAGCATTTAATTTTTCTCATTTTATAGGTGACTAAGCTCGTTCCCACCATTTCAGAGGATGTAAAAGAGACTTTGGTTAGAAACATCTGAAGACATATGACTCCACAACCATTGAAAATCCGTGCGGATATGGTGAGAAGGTGAAGATGAAGAAGAAGAATGAGGAGGTCGGAAGGTTTGAGTAAAGATAAAAATTAAGTCTTTTAATATTATTATTATTACATAAGCATCGTTTGATAATCAAAAATTTTAATTAATTTTATTTGAAACATAGACTTGAATTCTATGTTTCTTTTATACCTACTCAAGTATTTCAAGCTCTTTTTCTTTTTGTAACTTTAGTTCTAATCATGTCTACGATTCCTTTTTACATATAGAGTAAACCATCCAAACATTTCTTTTCAATCTAATTAATTTTGAATTTAGAGAAATGGAACAATTTTTGTTCACCAACCAGTAGGATTCATTTTCCCATAAACCAATAATTTTAAAAGTTTTTTTAGTGAATGATTGGGCGACTTAACATGACCACATGTGTTTATCTTTTATATTATAACTTTTTTTATTTGTCTAGTAATTGGCATATCATGATATTATGGGACATTGACATTATAAGAGGCTTAAACAACCCCACTCTTTTTGGCACAATTCATCCCATGCTAAATAGAGAAAATTGATAATGATTTTGTGGGGACATTTCATACGACATGTGTCACCATGCTATTGCTAATAAATTCTGCTTTAGAGCTGAAGCACACAAATACAAGCACACTAATCTATAGGAGAATTTATGTCTATAAAAGTTATTTTACATGAATTTTAAAATGGCATAGGAAAAGTCTCATGCTTAAAATTCAAATGTTATGTAATTTTTTTTTTTACTCTTCATGCAAAACTTACTTATACACATTCTTTTATCATAACCTTCAATTATCATTAATCTATATCTACCATCTATAATCTATAATCTAAATTATATAATAAAACATTTGAAAAGGGTATCAAACAAAATTAAGTAATTACTACATTTTATTGAAAAAGTTGCAATTTTACATAGAAACTTTATATAACGACATTAAAAAAAGGTTTCTTCACACACAAATATAATATAGAGTAAAGATCAAATACAAAGTGTTTTTCGGTAAGAACTGTGAGAATCAAAGGGGGTAAAAAAAATTTTTTTTTTTAGAATTTTTTCCCCATGTGCTTAAACATACTTTCTAGATGAATAATACACAAAAAAAATTAAATTTTTTTTTTAGTGTAATTACGTCATTAAAGTAAATACACTAGTTTACACTAGAGTAATTATGTAATTACTCTACACGTAATTACTCTACAACATTTTTTTTTAGTTTTCAATACTATAATACATGTTTAACAATATGGGAAAAAAAAATTCGAAAAAAAAATAAAAAAAAATACCCTTCTTTGATTCTCACAGTTCTTACTAAAAAACAGTTTGTACAGGATCTTTCCCCCACAAATATATACCTATACACCTTAAAAAGATTGTAAGAATCAATAAAAGTTGAACTTTACATAAAAAAATAATAATTTTACGATGTTTTTTCTTAAAAAAAAAAAAAAGTGTGCACATGAATTGGTTCACGAACCCAAACCGAACCGAACTGAAACCGGTTTTTCAAATTAACCGGCAAAACCGGGGCCGAACCCAACCAAAACCGGTTTAGACACAAACCGAGCCGTCTGACTGAAACTTAACTTTGACTCATTTGCATGTAAAAAAAGCGACTCGATCCAATCGGTTATTAAATACTTGGACTGCATTATAAATAATAAAATATGATTAAAGCAAACAAAAGTTGAGATGGCCGAGTTGGTCTAAGGCGCCAGATTAAGGTTCTGGTCCGAAAGGGCGTGGGTTCAAATCCCACTCTCAACATTATAATTTTTATTTTATTTGTTTTTTGTTTTTTTGTTTTTTTGTTTTTTTTTTTTTTTGAAATTTAAGAGATTCAACGACTCTTGGGTCAGTGGGTGGGGCTTGGTTGGTGGTATGGTGGCCCATGAACCTTTGTTGGGCTATCTAGTGGGCCGTAGAAACGGTTGGTAGATAAGTTTTAGTCTTAGTTTTTACAATCCAGAGATTAGTTTGTTTAAATGACGGTACATAATATTTGATTTGATTTAATGTCGTTTAAAATCATGTAACATGAATTATCAATCTCCTAATTCAGTTTATAAATATAGATAACTTATAAATAGTGGTTTTGTTTTTATAATTAAAAGGTGGTTGAGTAAGTAGGTGCTTGTGTTTATGTTTGTGCTTGTGCTCATATACATACATCTATATTGATACTATTAGAACCGTTATTGATATTTATTTTTATGTTATTGATTGATGTAAAAAATACGTTTAGATATCTTTTTGTGCATATCATGATTTTTTTTTTCTCTTTCGATTGCTATACCGAGCACTGACCATATTATTGCCGTAACGAACCAAACTGATACTGATCGAAATATTATTTATAACATTGCTTATACGTTTCCCTTTACATTTGCTTAATATCAGTATCCCCTCCGTGGAGCGCAGGTAGTATGTGCCGAAACCAATCAAACTCCCGCCACTTCCTTGAGGTAAAATGTGATTGAATCTCGTTAGTTTATATTAATAAACTATCATTTTTTGTTAATAAAATTGTTTCTAAAAGTTATTCTTTTTAATTTTATATATATATATATATATATATATATATACACACACTTTAATGGCATTAATATTTAAAAGATTATAAATGAACTATACATTTTTATTTATAAAATTGTTTTTTTTAGAATGAATTCTTTAGTAACAAAAAGAAGTTATATACTTTAAAGGCTTCAATTATTATATATAAGTTTTATAATGGTTTTGAACAATTAAAAAGGTATTTTAGAATACCTTAATCTTTTTTCTTCTTCCCCATCAAGTACCAACCTCGAACTTGTGATCCCCTGATTCCAATAGAAATATTGTAACCAACAAACCACAAGAAGGCCAGTGTCTTAGAACCAACAATTTAACTTATATAATGCTATACACACGGCACTCTAGTGATAGCCGGTAGGTTACTTGGAGATGACAATTCGAACACCAACCAATTTCTATACTTTACGCTATTTGAAATATATAAGTAACTAGGTTATATCCCGAGAGTTTCCCATGATAAACTAATATAATATGAAGTGATAAAATATGTGTTACGGATAGAAATTAATGTATCATAATATGAGAAATCAATAATTGTAATCATGTGAATAAGAATGAATATGTATATTAAAGAGAAAATATATGATTGGATGAGGAGCAGAGACAAAAGCAACCATTGCAGAGCGTGATTAAGACGGTGGTCTTGAAAATGTAGTTTTTTTTAGAAACGACTAATATATTTCTTCTCTAGATGTAAAAAAATAATAGAAACTTATGCATCACACGAGTTATAACATTTTTCGTGAATAGAATAATTCTCGTTTTTCCCAAGTTCGGAACTAATGCTTATCAGGGTATGTGTAGTGGTGGATAGTTATGTTGGGGTTATAGGATTAAAATATTAAAAAGTAATAGAAAAGGTGTTATGTTGGGGTTATGGAAAAAGAGGGTGTAGTGGGAAGGAGGGTTATGTTGGGGTTATAAATGATTGGTAATGATTGGTTAATTATTGTTTTTTATTTAAATAAGAATATTTAATAGTTAATAATATTTCATTAAAAATAAAAAAATTACAAATACTAAAACAAAAAAAAAATACAAATACTAAAAAAAAATTACAAACCATAAATAAAAGATAAAAATACTAGAAACCATATTTTTTTTCGATTTTTGCCTTTCGGCTCAAAGCCATTTCCAGCGCTTTCCCCTCTAAGTGGTCAAAGTTTGCCGTGTAAAAAGCAAAGTCGCGTTCAAACTGTCGTTCCTTCATGATGTCAACGACCTCTCGGTTTTCTTGGATACGCTGAGCCCCGATATCGCGCAAGTCTTGGAGCCGCTGGTTCATTTCAGCAAATGCCGGGACTAACTTATCAACCCCCGACGAAGACTCCGTCCGTGCGGCTCGAGCAGCCCGTCGACCGGCGGGACGAGGTAGCTCCTCCGCCCCCTCCTCCCCTACAAAAAAGGGATTTTCTTCTGGTGAGTTGAGGTCGACATAACGCGCGTCAGACGTAGGCGTTTCGGGATCAACCGAGTCAGAGGTCCTCGACTTTTTTGAAGGCCTCGTATTTTTGGCCCTAGATGAAGAAGATCCAACAGTTGGGCGCACGGGGTGCCATTTGGTGCAGTCTTTCAGCACGCGCCAACATTTCACGTACGCGAAATTCCCGTACGTCTGATTGTATTCTTCCAAAGCCGCCACAAAGACATCCTCGTCACTTTGCCCACTTTTCCACCCGTACTTGGTGCGCTGATAAATGCCCTGAAAATTTGTGCATTTTTGGTTGATATCGGTCCACTTGCCCGATATCGAATCATTCTCCCGGTAGCCTTCTCCTTTACCCGAGAGACCAAAAAATATTGTCCGTACTCTTTTCCAAAAATCGCCTTTGGATTGATAGTTGGCTGAAAAAAACATACCAAAAAATATAACATTACCAAAACAATATATAATTACCAAAAAATATATATCTTACCAAAAAAATATATATCTTACCAAAAAAATATATAACATTACCAAAACAATATATAATTTCTTACCGACTTCAGGATCCTCCGACACGTCAACCCACGCTCGGGTTAACGAGTACAACTCGTGGTCGGTCCACGGTATAACGTTTTTCTTGGCACGACCGCCCGTCTCTTTTCTTGTGTGGCGTCGGGCGGGTGCTTTGCCTCGCACGGGCTCTTCCTCTTCAACCGGGCCTTGTGTCTCCGGAACCGACTCTTGCCAAGCGTTTGAAGAGCCGAACATTTGGGATGACCCGTACACTTGGGATTGGCCAAACCCACCTCCTATGGGCATCCCAAAACTCCCTCCCATGTTAACATTATACATGTTCGGGTCCCAACCATACGGTTGGTTTAAGAGGTTCGTGAAAGTTTGCGGATTTGAACCCGAACCCGGAGCTATAGGTCGGGTGTTGTCGCCACTGGTTTGGGAACCAAACCCGAAACCTCTACCGAAAGGATTCATCTCTTCCCTCACAATAAAATTTCAAAGTGTGTGTGTGTAGTGTTTGTGCAGCTGAAGAATGTATATGTGTGTGTGAGTCTTGTGTTGTATGTATATTTATATACAATTATTATTTTTTTTTTTTTTATTCAATGCTTCGAACAAACCACCCCAACCCCCGGTCAAAAGCATTCAAACCTGCATTTATGAGCCCAATGCCATGCATAACGCCCGCTATGTGGGTAAAGAATCAAACCCAAAACGCCCTATAGCGCCTGGGGGGCGGTGTTCCCCGGCGCTATAGGGCCTATAGCGCTCTATAACGTGGCCACTACGGGTACTCTCATTAACATCTAGGCCATTTTCACATTATTGTGGTAAAAGCGTTAAAGTTGTCAAACCACAAGAAGCAAAATAGAAGTTAACTCTATCAAAAATATCATCATGAGACATGTTTCCCTGAACTAGTTTATTTATATAATTATTTCTCTAAATTTATTTATTTTCATAATAACAAGATATATAATGTAATGGCTTTAATACCTATACCAATTTTATAAATGGATTATACTTAATTAAGTTTAATTTTTTTTTTATAAATCTACACATTTATATAATTGTTTTATTTTCTAGTTTTAAGGGGTGTTTGGTTGATTAAGTGCTGAATTATTAAGATGTCTAAGGGGCTGTTTGGTTACCCTCTTAATGATTCATTAAGAGGCTGGCCTCTTATTCGGACAGAGGTTAGGCTGTTTGGTTGCAAAAATATGAGCCTCTTAATGAAATCTTTAAGTCTGAATGGTACAGACATTGTGAGATGCTGAATGAAATATTTGCCAAGAGTACCCTCCTCACCACAAAACAAACCCATTTTCTTTCACCTCTCATCACCCAAACCCTCAACCACCCACCTCACCACCTTCGGCTCCTTCCTCCCTCAGCGCCGGCGGCCGCCGCCGCCCTCCTCCGGCTCCTCCCTCAGCTTCTCCGGTTCCTCCACCCTCCTCTTCCCACGTTCATCTCTCTGCTCGCGTCAGAGGTTAGTTCGTGTTTTTTTTTCTATTAAGCATATAAAAAGCCTCTTAATCGATCTATGCTTGTAATATGTTGTGGGATGTTGTTTATTAAAAAAGTTTATGGTGTTGTGAGATGTTTTTTTATTAACATAAAACAAGTTTTTTTTAATTGATCTATTTTTTCTATTAAAAAGTTTCTGATTTGTTTATTTTTTCTGAAATTTTTTCAGTTAGGTTTTTTTTTTTCTGAATTTGTTATTTATTATGAGAAATGGGGTTTTTTTTTTGAATTTGTTGTTTTTTTTCTGAATTTGTTATATATTATGCTTGAATTGGTTTGTGTTTTTAGAAATAGGTTGTTCTATGTTGGATAATTGGTATGAAAAAAGATGCATGTTTTGGCTAGGTTGTATGTTGATTGGTTTGTGTTTTTAGAAATGGGTTGTTCTATGTTAGATAATTGGTATGAAAAAAGATGCATGTTTTCTTTATGTTGTATGTTGATTGTTACAAGTTGTTATATTAGAAACATTGGATAATTGGTATGATTGAGGTGGTTTAAATCCCTAATCTTTAGGAACCAATATCCAAAGAAATGGCGAAAAGGATTACGATTAATTGGAAGCAAGAAGGTGTTGAAAAAACCTTTCTTGAAGCATGTCTTCATGAAGTAACCGTTAATGGGCGTGAAGGAAGTAGTCTTAAACAAGCGTCGTGGAAAAATGTAGCTGAAAAATTGAAAACTCAAAACAATTTCATAGTGGACCAACGTCAAATGAAGAATCACTATGATTTTGTAAAAGGAAAATTTGCAGCTTGGTTAAAGCTTAAAAACAAAACCGGGAATGTCTATGATCCAGTTACAAACACTTTTAACTTGTCAGAAGAAGAGTGGCAAATTGAGATGAAGGTATTTGTTTTATACTAATAATTAGTAGTGGTATATTTCATTAATGTTATAGTATTTTAAAATAAGTTGCATTCAACCCAAATTCTGGCTTTCCTTTCCCGCCACCAGGTTTTTAACCATTCTTCAATGTTCATTTCATACATTATTTGTTTTTTATATGATAGTTTTGATATTGATACAGATAACTATTACCTTTGTGACGCTGCGTACACCAACACTCATGGATTTATGACTCCTTACCGTGGTACGAGGTATTGGTTAGCCGATTTTCGATGACGACGTGCGTTAACTAAGGAAGAAAGATTCAATCATGCTCACGCACAACTCAGAAATGTCATTGAACGTGCATATGGTGTTCTAAAGGCGAGATTCCCAATCCTAAAGCAAATGGCTCCATTTTCTTTTCCAATACAAAGAGACATAGTGATTGCTTGTTTCGCCATCCATAATTTTATAAGGAAATGCAATATTTATGATCAGTTATTTATGGAGTATGATGAGAACACGATGTTTCATGAAATGCAAAGTGGGGAAAATGATGGCCTGTTAGTTCATGACATAGAGTGGGGTTCACAAGGTATTGACTATATGAATTCTTTACGTGGCCAGATTGCTAATCAGTTGCTTTCAAATGCTTCATCAAATTAAAATTGTATGCAGAGTTGTGTTATTTGTATTTGGATTTCGTATGTTGTGTTATTTTGTATTTGGATTTTCGTATGTTTCCATGGATGTTAAAGGATTTATGTTTAATTTGGATTTTCTATGACGTTTTGTATTTTTCTTTTACAATTTTTCATCAATTTGTACACTATTCAGAACTCTGGCCAAACAGATACATTCATTCAGCACATAATAGTTCAGAGGGGTAAAATAGTCATTCTGCACAGTCATTCAGAGATACAGCCAAACAGCTCTTATTGATTCAACACTTACTGGTTCAGAGCCTCTTAACCATTCAGATCTCTTATCGATTCAGCACTTACTGGTTCAGCACTTGCCAAATAGCCCCTAAATGGTTAAGAGGCTCCGAATGATTAAATGCTGAATGGTTCAGCTCTTAACCATTCAATTCAAAACATTTTTCAGGTTGAAACAAACAATCTAAATGTTGAACTATTTAGAACCTTATTCAGAACTCTGGCCAAACAGATACATTCATTCAGCACATAATAGTTCAGAGGGGTAAAATAGTCATTCCGCACAGTCATTCAGAGATACAGCCAAACGACTCTTATTGATTCAGCACTTAGGGGCTGTTTGGAAAGGCTCTGGATCATTCATTCAGAGGGGAGCCTCTGATTCGGTCAGAGGTGAGGGCGTTTGGCGCGAGCCTCTGAATTGAACCAGCCTCTGAATGGAGCTCTGACTGATTCAGAGATAGGCACAAGTCTGAACCATTCAGAGATGAAGCTTGTGTGTCTTGTTGCTGCACCGCCGCCTCCTCCCTTCCTCCCTCAGCCACCTGCGCCGCCGCCTCCACCCTTCCTCCCCTCCTCCTCTGACCTCCGCCGCCTCCACCCTTCCTCCTCTCCTCCTCTGACTTGATTTATGTGGTTGATGATGATGATGTAAGGGTGGATGATTTATGTGGGTGATTTATGTGGTTGATTTATGTGGTTGATGATGATGATGATGATGTAAAGAGGGGTGTGTGTGTGTGTTGCAGACAACTCACGAGGGGTAAGGGTGGGTGGTTTGGGGAAAGTGTATTATATTGTGTAAGGGTGGGTGGTTTGGGGAAAGTGTATTATATTGTGTGATATTTTTTTTATATTCGGGTGTTTAACCAAACACACTTAATGATTCAGCACTTAACCATTCAGAACCTCTTAATCATTCAGACCTCTTACTGGTTCAGCACTTAACCATTCAGATGTTGCCAAACAGCCCCTTACTGGTTCAGAGCCTCTTAACCATTCAGACCTCTTATCGATTCAGCACTTACTGGTTCAGCACTTGCCAAACAGCCCCTAAATGGTTAAGAGGCTCCGAATGATTAAATGCTGAATGGTTCAGCTCTTAACCATTCAATTCAAAACATTTTTCAGGTTGAAACAAACAATCTAAATGCTGAACTATTTAGAACCTTATTCAGAACTCTGGCCAAACAGATACATTCATTCAGCACATAATAGTTCAGAGGGGTAAAATAGTCATTCTGCACAGTCATTGAGAGATAAAGCCAAACAGCTCTTATTGATTCAGCACTTACTGGTTCAGATCCTCTTAACCATTCAGACCTCTTATCGATTCAGCACTTACTGGTTCAGCACTTGCCAAACAGCCCCTAAATGGTTAAGAGGCTCCGAATGATTAAATGCTCAATGGTTTAGCTCTTAACCATTCCATTCAGAACATCTTTTAGGTTAAAACAAACAGTCTGAATGCTGAACCATTTAGAGCCTCATTAAGAGGCTACAAAACAGACCCTTACTTTTCTAATAATTTAAAACTTTTACCTTGTTAATAAAAAAGATAATTTAATGGCTTTAATATTTAAAAGACAACAATTTAAAAAAGGTATTTTAAAATACCTCATTATTATCACCACTCTTTGCACCACCACCTACCAACCTCGAACTTGTGATGTGTTGCTCAAACAACAACTTTGAAACCAACAAACCACAAGGAGGCCAGTGTTATCGAATCTACCTTTATAATATTTATTACTCTACACAGGACTAGACTTTTGTGGTATAGTTTATTTAAAAAGAGTTAATTGCCAATTTAGTCTCATAGGTTTGTCAAAAATTTACGCCCCACTTACGGTATGCGCATATAATGTATATATGTGTGGCCCTTGGGGGGCAAAAGTAAAGTTGCACTAGTTTTAACGTTATTTTACTAATTTCATGAAAATAACGTTAAACACGACGGACGGCTAATCATGCATCATGTGGTGGCGTGGATAGCCAAAAGACAAAGGGGTACATGCACCGATTGGGTTTGTCCTGATTGCTAAGCGTTCTGTGCCTTACGTCCAAGGCTTGATACCAAACCACATCGAGCCGGGGGTCTCACTGGAAGCAGCCTCTCTATTCTTAGGGGTAGAGGTAAGGCTGTCTACATCTTACCCTCCTCAGACCCTATCTTAGCTTTGCTATAGGTGGGATTAACTGAGTATGATGATGATGATGAGGTTTGTCAAAAATTGCCACATTCATCCAAATTTTTTTTTTGGCAATTTAGTCCATGTGATTTCATTTGTTGTCATTTTAATCTCTGAGGTTATCAAAAATTGCCAAAAAAATATTATCATGAGACATGTTTCCCTGAACTAGTTTATAATAACAAGATATATATTGTAATGGCCTTAATACCTATACCAATTTTATAAATGGATTATACTTTAATAAGTTAATTCTTTTTTTAAATCTACACATTTATATAATTGTTTTTTTTTCCTAGTTTTAGGGGGTGTTTGGTTGATTAAGTGCTGAATTATTAAAATGTCTGAATGGTTAAGAGGCTCTGATTGATTAACTGCTGAATGGTTCAGCTATGCACAAAGTCTAGGTCTGTAAATGAACCGAACGAACACGAACACAGGCGTGTTCGTGTTTGTTCATTTAACTTTAACCGAACACGAACACGAACACATAATCGAACACATTTTTGTGTTCATGTTCGTTCATTAAGAAATTTGTCGCGTTCGTGTTCGTTTATGTTCGTTCATTTAAAACCTAAACGAACAGTTCATGAACATAAACGAACACAAATGAACATAAACGAACATTAATGAACACAAACAAAAATAAGTTTAATAATGATTCATCACAATTCAACCAAATCTAATACATCACAATGCGACCAAAACAAAATCTAAATTAGTAGGGTTGCAGAGTGTGGAGAAGAAGGGAGGTGGGACTGTGAAGTGTGGAGAGCGGCTGATATGCTAGAATGTTAGGGTTATGATTAAATTTTAGAACATATCAAATATATTGTATATAATATAATATGATTTAAGGTTACTTAACCAAAGGAAATAAATAATAAAAATAAAGTAAAGTTTAATTAAACGAACATAAACGAACAGAAATAAACGAACATAAACGAACATAAATGAACGAACAAAACGTGTGTAAATGTTCGTTCGTTTAATTAAACGAACAAAAAATTGTGTTCGTGTTCGTTCATTTAACTAAATAAACGAACATAAACGAACTTCCCATCGAACAGTTCATGAACGTTCGGTTCGTTTACAGGCCTGAATGGTTTAGCTCTTAACCATTCCATTCAGAACATTTTTTATGTTAAAACAAACAGTCTGAATGCTGAACCATTTAGAGTCTCATTAAGAGGCTATCAAACAGACCCTTACTTTTCTAATAATTTAAAACTTTTACCTTGTTAATAAAAAAAAGACATAATTTAATGGCTTTAATATTTAAAAGACAACAATATAAAAAAGGAAAGACAACAATTAAACGAACAAAAAATTGTGTTCGTGTTCGTTCATTTAACTAAATAAACGAACATAAACGAACTTCCCATCGAACAGTTCATGAACGTTCGGTTCGTTTACAGGCCTGAATGGTTTAGCTCTTAACCATTCCATTCAGAACATTTTTTATGTTAAAACAAACAGTCTGAATGCTGAACCATTTAGAGTCTCATTAAGAGGCTATCAAACAGACCCATACTTTTCTAATAATTTAAAACTTTTACCTTGTTAATAAAAAAAAGACATAATTTAATGGCTTTAATATTTAAAAGACAACAATATAAAAAAGGAAAGACAACAATTAAACGAACAAAAAATTGTGTTCGTGTTCGTTCATTTAACTAAATAAACGAACATAAACGAACTTCCCATCGAACAGTTCATGAACGTTCGGTTCGTTTACAGGCCTGAATGGTTTAGCTCTTAACCATTCCATTCAGAACATTTTTTATGTTAAAACAAACAGTCTGAATGCTGAACCATTTAGAGTCTCATTAAGAGGCTATCAAACAGACCCTTACTTTTCTAATAATTTAAAACTTTTACCTTGTTAATAAAAAAAAGACATAATTTAATGGCTTTAATATTTAAAAGACAACAATATAAAAAAGGAAAGACAACAATTAAACGAACAAAAAATTGTGTTCGTGTTCGTTCATTTAACTAAATAAACGAACATAAGCGAACTTCCCATCGAACAGTTCATGAACGTTCGGTTCGTTTACAGGCCTGAATGGTTTAGCTCTTAACCATTCCATTCAGAACATTTTTTATGTTAAAACAAACAGTCTGAATGCTGAACCATTTAGAGTCTCATTAAGAGGCTATCAAACAGACCCTTACTTTTCTAATAATTTAAAACTTTTACCTTGTTAATAAAAAAAAGACATAATTTAATGGCTTTAATATTTAAAAGACAACAATATAAAAAAGGAAAGACAACAATTAAACGAACAAAAAATTGTGTTCGTGTTCGTTCATTTAACTAAATAAACGAACATAAACGAACTTCCCATCGAACAGTTCATGAACGTTCGGTTCGTTTACAGGCCTGAATGGTTTAGCTCTTAACCATTCCATTCAGAACATTTTTTATGTTAAAACAAACAGTCTGAATGCTGAACCATTTAGAGTCTCATTAAGAGGCTATCAAACAGACCCTTACTTTTCTAATAATTTAAAACTTTTACCTTGTTAATAAAAAAAAGACATAATTTAATGGCTTTAATATTTAAAAGACAACAATATAAAAAAGGAAAGACAACAATTAAACGAACAAAAAATTGTGTTCGTGTTCGTTCATTTAACTAAATAAACGAACATAAACGAACTTCCCATCGAACAGTTCATGAACGTTCGGTTCGTTTACAGGCCTGAATGGTTTAGCTCTTAACCATTCCATTCAGAACATTTTTTATGTTAAAACAAACAGTCTGAATGCTGAACCATTTAGAGTCTCATTAAGAGGCTATCAAACAGACCCTTACTTTTCTAATAATTTAAAACTTTTACCTTGTTAATAAAAAAAGACATAATTTAATGGCTTTAATATTTAAAAGACAACAATATAAAAAAGGAAAGACAACAATATAAAAAGGTATTTTAAAATACCTCATTATTACCACCACTCTTTGCACCACCACCCACCAACCTCGAACTTGTGATCTGTTGCTCAAACAACAACTTTGAAACCAACAAACCACAAGGAGGCCGGTGTTATCAAAGCAACTTTATAATATTTATTACTCTACACAGGACTAGACTTTTGTGGTATAGTTTATTTAAAAATGATAATGTGAACACAAAAATATTTCTATACTATTCGAAGAAAAAAATATAATAATAATGATAATACTTGTTTTAATCATACTTCACTTTAAAAATTTGTTTGCTATGTATTCAATCTACATCTTAAAGAGCTCTAGCTTTAACTGTGACTTAAAAGTTGAAACTTATATGATGAATAACTGTAACTAGTAAAGCACAGGCAAAACTACCGTTTTGCCCTGTGTTCACACTCGAAATTACGACTATGCCACGCGTTCACACACTATTGCACCGTTGCACCGTCAGTTGTTGATTAATTATATATACAATTGAAGTACACCAACCAAAGTGATTATTATTTGGTGTGTGAGTTTTTGGTGAAATATGTACGCCGGGAGGGTGGCGGGATTTGCGCCTAGTGTGTGTTTGGTGTGAGTTGTAATGGGTCATGTGTGTAAAATCATAGTGAGGTGCAAATCGCCTCGGTGTATGAAGACAAACACAGCTGTAGATAGTTAGTTCACACGCGAATGTAATGTTTGGGTCTGCAACAAACATTGCAGCCTCGAATGGGTCACTACGCTTTACTTGAAGATGGCTTGATCTGGATCATCAAACGGGTCATTTGTTGCTGTCCGCTGCTGTCCTGTCTGGGTTCGTGGGAGACATCAGGAGGCATGGGACAAGCATTCGATACATTTTTTGGTACCATCAAAGCGGATTTAATATCAATGTCCGGATGCTTTGGTATACATCAGTAAGGTGCGTCTCGGTACATGTGGCTGCAATTTATAAGTATAACAAACAGGGGAGCATGCTGAACAAAAAGAGTGGGTGCAGAGATGAAAGAATCTTGTTTCGAAACGCTGGCGGACATAAACCGTGGTTTATACAGTTCTCACTTCAAGTTCGACATTCATTTCGCGCGATATTTGGTTGGTCTTTGCATAATGTTAAGCGTGGAGTTGTAACGGTTTAGTATCTTGCTAGCATTAACCTTTTGTACATTTAGATCAGATTAGATCAGATCATACCTTTCCCAGATTATAACTTTCAATCTTTGAGATCTGAAAGAGGTCTTCTGCGGTTACTTATCCACTTTAGAACAACACAAAGGCATATAATAAGAGACGTCCTGTAAACTTAAGCTTAAGGGGGGTCGGGGCACTCCCGGCAAAGTTGCCGAGCCCCACCCAACCCCACTTTGCCATGTCAAAATCAAACCCAACCCCACCGTTCCAATTGGTTACTTCTTACCGAGCAGTGAAGTTTTTGACCGTTGCCGAGGGGATGGAAGTGGTGTTGCTGATCAGCGACGGTACCCAGGTGAAGCTAGCCGAAGAGTGCCCCGTCCCCTTAAGTATTGGAACCTATATTATTAGTGTGAAGCCCACGGGCTCCATTAGCCATCTAGGATTTCGTACAATCTCTATATATTGTAATCTATATTGAAGTAATAATCAATCAAGTATTCTATTATCTGTCATGGTATCAGAGCCAACCTAGGCTCTCTACCACCTTCGCTATACCACTCACACACATACAAACCCTAGATGGCTAATCGGGCCCGTGGGCTTTACACTAATAATATAGGTTCCAATATCGACAGATATAAAACTAGTTTATCTTTTGTTTACACAAAATACGTTTTGTTTTGTTGTAATTACTTTTTTTTTTTTTGCAATATATATGTTTTCCGATGCGTGCGTCACGTGATAGAAACATAAGCATTCTTACTTTATCAAGTTTTAACTCTTTTTTTTTTTTGAACGGCCAACTAAACAACGCCGGGTACTTCGTACGTGGCCCCCCAGTGGCAAAGACAGGGGCACAACTCGGCCCACCCCGGACGCACGAAGCCCTAGCCCGCCTGACAGCCCGCTTCCAGGGAAAACCCGACCCACATACCCGCCCGAAGGCACGACAGTAGTGAACCGGTAAAACCTGGCGAGATCAGGACTCAAACTCATGACCATAGGCCATGAGTCATCCATCATTTCTCATTATGTCCTTCGTGGGAATCGAACCTGAGACCTCCAAGAGAGATCTCTGGTCCATTCACCAACTGAGCTACCCGTGAAGGACATCAAGTTTTAACTCTTGATCAAAACACTTTTATACTAAAAATATTCAACACACTTTGACTTACTAGTTTATATGTTCCAACATGTAAATGTGCCCGTTTCTTTTTTGTGTTTTCAAATTTCAATCGTTAAAATAAATATTCTGTAAAATAATCATTCTTAAGAATAGATATTATATATCTTTAAACAAATCTTTCTGTATAAACTTGATTTTAATTTATTTTTTTTTTTACTATTTTTTTTTTCAGAACAAGAAAAATTACATCAAGATAACGGGCAGGCGGGCAACAAGCTGCGCCGTCATCCCTTTCTGAATAGCAAATCCTAACCTACTAAAAACATAACTCTGCCCACCCGGAGCCGAGACACTACTATTAATAACCCGCTGGACCCTAGTCAGGAAACGGGTAGCCTCTGGTGCCAGTGAGCCAAATGTATCAAAGGTCAAGGGTACAAAAACGTGTTGGTTCTCCTCGCAGGCTTTAGCATGTTTTTCTATCTTCTTTGCCTCTGCTTTCCGCACCGCTTGGCCTGCTACAAAGCCACTATCACTCAACCCAACTAGGGGAGATACACCCGTCAAGTCAACACAAGCATGCTTCCCCCCGGCCCACCCAAAGACAAGGAGATCTGCTGGTCGTAGAGTGGATCTCCCTTCTACGATTTTAAATTTTAAAAAAAAAATAGGTATTTTAAAATACCTTTTATGTTCTCTCTCATTTCTCTCTCTCCACCAACAAGGCTCGAACTCATGATTGAATGGTTTCATGTTAGTACTTGAAAACCACCAGACCACAAGGAGGTTGGTGTTTTTAATTATCAATATGTTTCATTTATCTGGACTGCTTGCTTTTGTAATTTTTTTTTATTTATTTGAGATTTTTGTACTCTATAAATTTGACTAATAATAACAATTAAAATACTATTTTTTATCTACTTCAAGTTCAACTGAGTGCCGAAATAATAATATTTTTAGTAAAAATTGTTTTAACGGTTTCGCCAATCGCTAGAATAGACCAAACTAAAAGAAAGCAACAACTTTGGCCACCTAGGTTAAAATAAAATTGTAGGGGTGTTCAGTGGCGAAGTTTGACCCGAAGGTTCGGGGGGTCGAAACCCTATATTCACAAAATTTTCTATACGAATACTATATAATCGGAACTTCTGCACGAAAATTCGGGGGGCCCCCTCCCGCCCCAACTAAGCCTCGGGGTGTTCGACATTCCGTTACAAACCAAAAACATAACCGAAATCTCATTATGTTTAGTTTGCAGCCGTAACCGAATAACCAATTCAGTTTTCGGTTTGGTTTTCAGTCATAACCAAATAACCCGTATAACTGATTAAACGAATATCCATAATTTTTTTTTGGAATATATAACATTTCACTAGATCTTTTTTTTTTCTTTTCTAATCATACGTTCTAACATCTCAACTCCAAAGTATACATAGTAGCATAATTAATCTTTGTTTGATACTTTAATTTGTAAATTAGTTACTTAATAAAAAACATACCAATTTAACTTCTCTTTATATAATACTAGTGTGTGTATTATAATTTTAAAAAATAAAGTAAATTATTTGAAAAAAAATAAATAAACATAATTTAGCCTAAAAAGCAATTTGGTTAAAATCAATTAATTCAGTTAAAATCAGCCGATTTTTAACCGTATTCTTATTTAATTGTAGCATTATGAATCATGAGTATCAGAATGTGTTGAGGCCGTACTTTGATTCAAACCTCTACACTTATTTACATACAGATAATGACATCTAATAGAAAATTTCCTAGACTTTTTGGGCTGGAAAAGAAAAGATTATGCGTGGTCTCGGATCGTATGGCGACTGCTGGCCAGCAGAATGTGTTTTCGTGGGATTGGAGGCGAAATTCAATGACTTTAGAGGAAGAGGCTGAGTATGGAACTTTATTGCAACTTCTTCTTTCTGTTCCTCTCAAGTCAATTGCGGACACATGGTCTTGGGAAGGTGGCGGCAGTTCGGGTTTCACAGTGAGTGGTATGAAGAAAAAGCTTTTTCAGGAGTCGAATACACAGCATGAGGTGGATTTCTTATGGTGCAATTGGGTCCCTAAAAAAGTTGGAGTTGTAGCGTGGCGAGCGTTTTTTGATCGACTACCGACTGCGGTGGCTTTGGCTAGGAGGCACGTTCAGGTAGATTCTCAGCTCTGTAAAGTTTGCGAGTCCGGGATTGAGTCGACGGATCACTTGTTTACTGGATGCCCGGTTTTTGCTGACGTGTGGCTGGCTGTTCATAATTGGTGTCGTGTTCCATATTGTATCGCGTTTCACGTTCGGGATGTGCTGAGATATCATCGCACGGCTATAGTAGGTACTCGAACTAAGAAAGCTTTTTATGGTGTAATACTCACGGTTTTGTGGAGTATATGGAGAGCGCGGAACGAGTTTATCTTTGGTAACAAGCAAGTTGTAGTCGGCAGAATCTTCGAAGAGATAAAAGTAATGAGTTACCTATGGATAAAGAATCGCGGGAAGATGTCGGATATGTCCTGGGATTCATGGTGTAGATTCGATCTGGCAAGGATGGGATAGGGTCGGTGTGTATATGTCCAGGTCTTGTATTATGGTTTTTGCGGATTGTTTTTTGTTGTTTCGGATTGTGTGCTTGCTAGCAGCTTGCTAGCTTATGGAATAAAAGGTTGTTTGCTGTTAAAAAAAATATAAACAATTCGACGTGTGTTGAAAGTGACATTAGATACCTTGAGGCTTATGTCTAGACCAATATGGATTACTATTGAACGGTAACACCTAAACTAAATTGTTGCATTGATATCATAAGATATTACAATGGAAGGCGAATAACAAAAGTAATTAAGATTTTATAATATCATAAGCTATACCAGTGTCGATTCTGTACTGGTATCGTGACGAACCAAACCAATTCGAACAAACAACATTGGTATCGGTATTATTAGAACAACACTGGTATTCGTTTTTATCGTTTTCCTCCGTTGTAAAACACGTTTCAAACTCCATATTGGTTGTAATTTCAAGCTATAACAATTACACACATTTTGTATCATTAGTTCCAAAAAGATAAACCCAACAACTTCTTATTGTATTTTATGGCTTTGGCTAATTTGGATCTTATAAATATAGACGAATATAATAAAAAGTGGATTTATCATTTCCTTTTACATAACACAAAGATGAAAAATACATATTAGCAATAACATAAAATTAGCAAATTTATCATAACCATACACGTAGTTAGAAAAAACAAAGTGAATATTCAATTCCACATTGATATTGAATCTTACATAGCAAACGATTCCAACATCATCTTCTCCTTCGAATTATTGATAAGATTTGGTTGCTTGTCATCGACTTCCTAAACAATGCACCACGTCTAGTCACGCGTTTATCCTGTTACAAATTCGATCAGCGATCAATATAAGTTGTGGATTCAAGGTTTATAGGGTTTTTGGTTGATCATAGGAACATATATCACCTGTAATTGAAATGACGCTGCTTGAGGTTTTGCTTGGTTTGACAAGTTATCATGGACTGGCAAAGCTGTAACCATACAAAAGATATTAAGTTCACTTAGGGGCTGTTTGGTTGATGAAGTGCTGAATCATTAAGAAGTCTGAATGGTTAAAAGGTCTGAATGGTTAAGTGCTGAATCATTAAGTTGGACCTCTTAATGGTTAATTTTCTTGTTAAGGTTCAGCCTAGTTTAGTGCTTAATAGTTTAGTGCCTAATGGTTCAGCAACATACCAAATTTTAATGGTTCAGCCTTAACAATTTCATTCAGAAGCTGAAACAAATACGCTGAATGCCGAATCATTCAGCGCTGAATGATTTAGAGCCTCATTAAGAGGCAACAGCCTCTAAATATAGGGCATAGTGGTGTCATGAAATACCTTGTAAAACAAATTGTGTTATATAATATCATATGAATGTTTTTCATGTCATGGTTTCCCAAAAATCAAGTGACACCGATTCACTAAACATTTTTGAAACGTGACACGAGTAAGAAAATCTTATATTTGTCATCGCTAATATACTTGTTTAGATATTAGATTCCTACCTGAAAGCGCCAAGGAAGCAGTTGCCTTGTCATCAATTTCGGATTCGCTAAATTGAGATGATGACTTGTATATACAAGTGTAAAAGAAGAGAGGAACTTCCTCGTCGATTTTAAACCCGTGCTTATTGTTTTCGGTATTTGCAACAATCTCACTTCCCGCGTTTTGAATCAAAACATCTGAGACGGCTGGGGAAAAAAAAAAAGAAGAATCGAGTTTAGAAATAAAATCTATAACGTCTAAGATACTTATCGATTTTTTTATGTACATTACCACAAAATTGAGTATTCGTGTAAAAAATTAACAAAACAAATGTAGCGATAAGGAGTAGATTGAAGATCTTACGGGGTTTTAGATAACGAGAATTGTATCGTGGGATCTCTGACCTCCAAGTAAGTTTAGCTAGAGCAAGCTTGTCGGAATATTCTTGGTAGATAAAGAGTTTCTGGTTGAATAAAAAGATATCTTAAATAAATAGAAATTTTTGTTGATCGCTAGTTTCCCGCTAGCGAGTTTGGATTGAATAAAATATTTTGTTGATCGTTCAAAAAAATAAATAAATAGAAATTTTTAATGACTTTTTTTTTTTTTTTACCAATTAATTGGTGGGATCAAAAACACAACCGTGTATTTAGATTTTTTTTAAATGTTAATGATCATGTGTTATTAAAGAAAAAATAGATAAAATAAAAATTAAATTAGTTAAAGACGTTTACGGTGAAAGAAATTAAAAGAAACATTACCGCAATGGTCTTTTACTTCATATAACATTGACCAAAAAATAACCCAACAAATATCGATGTGTCTATGTTTTATATACTAGACTGAAATTACACAAATTTAGTACATATAACTTGTGACACAAATTTGTGACATTCAGGTTTTTTTATTAGAGTAAAGTACACGAATGGTTTCTAGCCTTTTAAAAGTACGCAAATAATTCATGTGGTTTGGACTTTGTCATGCATTTACAACGAAAAAATCTAAAGGTTTCAACAGGCCTAAATCATGGATAAAATGCGTTACATAGTACAAACCACATGAAATGAAATGAAACATTGCCGTAATAGTCTTTTACTTCATATAACATTGACCAAAAAATAACCCAACTATACACATATGTCTATGTTTTATATAGTAGGCTGAAATTACCCGAATTTAGTACATGTAACTTGTGACGCAAATTTACGACATTTAAGTATTTTTTTTATTAGAGTAAAATACACGATTGGTCCTCTTGGTTTATCAAAATTTTGGACTTCGCTCTCTAGCTTTTCAAAAGTATGCAAATAATTCATGTGGTTTGGACTTTGTCATGCATTTAGTCCACAACCAACAAATTTAAATGTTTTAGTAGCCCAAATTATGGATAAAATGTGTTACGTAGTGCAAACCACAGTGCAAACCACATGGACAAGTCGTATAAATGGATCATCTGTGTGCTATACTCTTTTTTTATGTGGTTTATCACGTGGTTCTGAATTGTTTAGGTGATCTATAAGAAGGTTTGTGGGAGATTTGAACTTGACATTTGATTTGTAAAATCCTGTAAAAATGGTGAAAAGGCAAAACTGGTCAAAACACAATTCTAGCGTTCTTTCTTTTCTTTTCCTTTTTTTGGTAGAACGGTTTTAAGCGTAAAAATGTATAGGTGTAATTTAGGAGTAGCTGCACAGAGTGCTAGTTTTCTGTAAAAAAGAAAAAAAAAACTTATATCACAAACTTACATCATGTAAATGTTAACTCGAGGGGTCAAATATTACTTAGTTTCTTGTCAATTTGAAGTGAAAGATGTTACTTATGTAACGTTTCTCTAAGAGTGTGGGGAGTGGAGGGTGGGTTGACAACCCAAGCCCCAAATACCACCCCCATTGTTGGGTGTGGCCGGTGACCCTGTGGTGCATTTGTGTGTGTGTGTGTGGGGGGGGGGGGGGGGGGGGAGGGAGGAGGGAGGAGGTTGGAGGATGTTGATTGGTTGTTGTTTCTTTTTTTGAAAAAATAAATAAATAACCTTTCCAACATTTAAAATCCAAGACCAACCCTCTTAACTCCCCTACCTTTTAGACCATGTGTAGTGGGGCGTGGATTCAACCCAAAACGCCTGAAAACGCTATGTACACCGGCCCTCCGGCCGTTTTCAAGGCAAAAATTGTTTCTGGCGTGAAATATAAAACGCCCTCTATTTTGCTATTTTCAAGAACTGTGACTGTTTCACCATTTGAGAAGTAAATGAAGAAGATACAGAGTGAAAATAGTTTTGTTGAGTTTTCCGGCCAGCCAACGTCCCCCTGTGTAAATTTTCAGTAAAGAGCTTGAAGAAGAGGAAGATGGCTTTAAAGAAATATTTTTTAAGTGTCTAAAGTTTATATTTTATGTTAAAAATATAGAGTAGGTGGTAGACTCCAATAGTGATATTCAGTGTCTGACTACTTTTTTAAATTAAAATATCTATTTAATTTAATTCTTTAATTTTTTTAACGGCTTATTCTTTATTACTACTACACAAATTTACTTTCTTTATATTATTTATTATTTCTTATTATATATTTACTATTTATCTTTAGCTGTGATTATATAAATCAATAATTAGTTTTTTATATTTAATGTATTTTGTATCGAAAATTACTGAATAAAAATTGTAAATTAGTAAATTATTGGATAATGATTGAAGAGGTATGAAAGGGGCTTGAACCACTACACCATTTTGTGGCTAATAATGGTCATGCTGACATGGCATCCACATGGCAAAAAATGCCCTTAAGGGGCTTGAACCACTACACATGGTCTTAGGGGCTTTTGTGTTATGAAGCCTACTATAGCCCATGGCAACTCATGCCCCCACTCCCTTCATCTAACAAAGTTGTTAATTACTTCAATATTTTATAAAAAACTAATGACTAAAAAAAAGTCAAAATAAGAACAAACCTGCTTTAGAAGGTCAATTCTGACTTCAGTTTGAGAGACTGTGTCAATTTCTGCTTCAGAAATATGCTGATCAAGATTTGCTGAAACATTTCCAAGATGATCCACAACTGCAACCACTGCCCTACACACATACTCCTTGGTGTTCTCCACAACTCTACATGCAAATTAACTTTTTAATTAATTAATTGTGCTTTTTATCTTGTGCATCATGCGGTAAAAGTTGTATTATCAAAAGGAATATAAAAAAAAGGTATATAAAAAGCAAACTTTTTTGGTTTCTAAATACAGAAAACAAACACAACCCTGGTTCCTTCATGATCCTAAAATATGGTTGACCTGAATTATGGGTAGTGAAAAATTATGAAAACATTACACACCGCTAGAGGTGAGCAAATCAGTTTTTTTTGCCGAACCGGTTTCGGTTTCAAACCGGTTCGCTACAGTACCGGTTCCTGGCCGAACCGGTTTCGGTTCCAAACCGGTTCGGTTTTGGACCGGTTTTGTCGATTCGTAAGACCGGTTTCGGTTCGGTTTCAGTTTCGGTTTGTTTCGGTTTCGGTTCTTAATCGGTTTTTTCGCGCACTTTTTAAAATCATATAAATTACATAAAATTTAACTTTTAATAACTTTTAGGGTTTTTTAAAGAAGGAAATTGAATATTAATACAAAAAAAACAATGTTTTATTTGTGTTTATGGCCAAAAAATGTATTTTTCTTAAACCGGTTTTGGTTCGGTTTTGGTTTTTTACCGGTTTCGGCCGGTTTTTAGCAATACCGATTTCGATTCGGTTCCGGTTTGTGTACCGGTTCCGGTTCGGTTTCGGTTTCTTTTGACCGGTTTTAGGCCGGTTTTCAGTTCGGTTCGGTTTGAGATTTTTTTAGTGCCGGTTTCACGTGAAACCGGTTTTGACCGGTTTCGGTTCCCAAACCGGTTTTTTTGCTCACCTCTACACACCACACCAGAAGTAAAAAAAAAAAGTGAGTGGGAATGTGAAAAAAAGATAAAAAAACTTATATAAATATAAAAAACTTATCATATGTATAAAGGTAAACAAAAGTGACTGAGAACTCATGACTACGTGACCGTCACGTGACAGAAACTTTATTATGTGGCAGTGAAAAATTTGTGTAACCGTAACACATAACATTATAAAGGTAAAACTTGATATAAATATAAAATAAATAAATACAAAGAAGATACTGACAAATGCTTCTGATTAGAATTCAAAAAGTTGGATTCACAATATCCTGCTGCTGCATGAAGCTGTGAACATAAATCCTTCAATTCCTGCATACACACCACAAAAGAAACATCCAAAATTCTATAAAAAAAAATCATGTCTCTAATATATTTTTTTTAAACAAACACGAATCGCTCCCACACAAACGCCCCTCTATGTTCATGAAATGTATCGAAAACATAATTAACTTAAACGCGTGAAATCCATATTATCAAAACAATAATAATATGGGTGGCGGCGCAGCTTGTTGCCCGTTATCTTGATGTAATTTTCTTTATCCGGAATGAAAATTCACTTTGAATTCAAAAAAAAAAAATAATAATAATAATAATTCGACTATATATATCAGTAAAAGGTGAAATGAAGTAAACTTACTAGGAGAGATTTGGTGAACTTTGAGTGGTTTTGTGGTTCAGTTTGTTGGTGTTCTGGTTGAGATGATTGTGAATCCTCTTCCATCATCTTGCTTTATGCTCTCACAAGTCACAACTGTCTTAGTGTCTTCTACACATGTCCCTGTCTAGCTCTTTATAATATATATATACACACTAACACACACACAACACATATATGATAGATATGTTATATATTATAAGGTATGTATGTTTGTGTTCAAAAGAAAATCCCTGAATATTTTGGAACTATCTAATTCACAAATGAATACATATGCATTCAAACAAGTGTACTATATGTGAAGTCACTATAAACTATATTATATACATGATTTATTGGTGGATACTCTATTTTTTAGTTGTATTCACTAGTGGATAAATTTATTCCTAATAGTTCTCTTTATTTTATTTTATGAGAAGTGTAAGAAGTTTATCTAAACCGTTGAGTAACGCAACACAATGCCATAACGAAACGGTGAGGAATTTTTAATTACGCACGTGATAGTTATGAATAAAATAACTGAAAAAGAAAAAGTCACAATTGTTGACTTTTTATATTGTTTTACTATTTTATAACTTTTTTTCCGGTTAAGTATAATATTGCTATATATAGCGACATTATTTTTTTTAAACTAATTTTAGGCTGGGAAATGTAAGAATTGCATAAAACAGTTATACGCAGTGTGGTAAGTGCTTATGTAACTATCTTTTATATCACACTTAAAACAAAATGTACAAATGTATTATGCGGCTCTTGTAGTTTTCTACTTATTATTGGTTGTGAAATGAACGCCCAGCTCTCTACACACATGCGTAAATAAATTATTTTTGTTCATCCTCGTTATAACCCTTTTTTATCTTTGATTTTGTCAATCTATAATTATTTTGTTGATCTTCTTGATGTTAATTTAAAAAACCAACCATATTAAGAGACCAAATAAGGGTGTGTTGTCTGGCATGACACACAATAATTAACATCCAACAAGAAGACAATATTTTGGCCAGTTCACTCTCGTGACACTTTTGTGCTTTCAGCTCTTTTTATCCTTTTTTTCTCAAGAAAAAAAAAACAATATTATTTTATAGTTATAATGCACTAAATTATAGAAAATAATATTCATTTGCTTTCAAGAATAACTGATATATATGAATTATGAAATTTTTAGACATAAAGACAGCTTGGAAGTTGGAGTGAATGCTGTTTGGTTTTTTTTTTTTTTTGAGAGTAGTGTTTCAGCGGTAAATCCTGTGTTGCAAAGCGACCACTGCCCAGGATCGAATCTCATAGCACCACACGGGTTTCTCCAACAGCAGCCAATGATCTCCAGCCCAGCTGGTTTGAGGTGGGAAGGTTTACCTCCTTGGAGGGTTCCTGTCCGGGTTTGGTCTCAGCTGGTTTGAGCTGTTTGGTTTTTTCAAGAGAATGTTTTTATTTAATTTATTTTATTAAATTTAGTAATTAAATTAAACTAAAGTTATAAGTACACTAATTTAAAGCGTTTAAAGATGAATAATAATTGGCGAATAATAGAAGAAAAAGGCTATTAACATTTAACATTATCATGTGATAGGATTACAGGACCATTGGCCCCACAAATCACATGCAATTCTACTATCTAGTATATACCTTTGTCAAAAACAATATTTATTTATGATAGTGGAATGTATTAGATAGTTTAATTCATTTTTAGCATCTAAGTTTATTTTTATAAAATGGTAAACACAATATAAGGCTTATAGCCAAGATTGAGTGAATATGAATGTTGGGCACATGGGGGCTCTTTAAGTAAATTAGACTCCATTGAATTCCTATAAAATGTCAATCTAGATGCACATCTAACACTTGGTTTAAAAAATAAAGTAGAGAAATCAATTGTCAAAAATGGTTGGTCATTCTATACGTTTGTTAAAAATGGACCAACCGATAAAACTTAGAATATTTCGAATTCGGTTACGAGCTAATAGATTGGAGATAGATGAATTGATCAGTTTTAAATGGAAAAACAAACATGTGGAATACCAACTACACTTGTCTCATGGGTTGTTGGTCAACAATCTGTATTTTGTTAAAACCGAACACACTGAACCAATTAATCATCCGAATTACCGGTTTGAAAGCCTTACTTAATGTTACTAAACTATTCTCTCTTACCTATGTCTAAACCTGAGACCTCCTCTCTAAAAGGCTAAGAGGTGTTTGAAAGCGTATCTGATTCTCAAAACATTTAAAAAAGTGAAGTCACATTTGTATAGCAATTTTGTCATTATCATCTAAATTTCCACCAAATATCCAAGTCATATAATTATAGTAATAATAATCATGTTTTTTTAATCATTTTTTACCAAATTAATAAGGTAAGCAGAATAAAATTAATTTTGAACTTTTTTTAAAAAAGCAAATAGGATAATAGCATGGGCTACAAGCCTAAAACCCATTTATTTCATTAACAAACTAAGCCCATGAAATATTACTAGACAGTTTAATAACTAACGGCCCAAGTATAAATCACCACATCTTATTCACATACTTCACATTACTGCCTCCTGGCCCACTTACGGTGTGCGTATATAATGTATATATGTGTGGCCCTTAGGGGTAAAAGTAAAGTTGCACTAGTTTTAACGTTATTTTACTAATTTTGTGAAAATAACGTTAAAAACGACGGACGGTTAATCATGCATCATGTGGTGGCGTGAATAGCCAAAAGACAAAGGGGTACATGCACCGATCGGGTTTGTCCCGATTGCTAAGTGTTCTGTGCCTTATGTCCAAGGCTTGATACAAAACAACATCGAGCCGGGGGTCTCACCGGAAGCAACCTCTCTATTCTTAGGTGTAGAGGTAAGGTTGTCTACATCTTACCCTCCTCAGACCTTACCTTAGCTTTGCTATAGGTGGGATTAACTGAGTATGATGATGACAATAACATTATTGCCTACCAAATTCAGGACGGATTTGCTAAGAGTGCAGTATTTTTATGCATTTAAATGCAATGTAATTTAAATTTGAATATCAGCGACATATTTATAATAGTCAAAATCAAAATAAACAATTACAACATGAATAGATTTCAAATAATGAAAACTACTGTAAACTAGTAGTGTACTCGTCTGCTGGGACGTACTTTTGAAAATTACAACATTTAAACTAGTGTATATTGAAGACCCTGATAATGTTTTATCCCACTGGGATTAGTATATGCGGAACATGTTTCGTAATCCCGAATTACACGATTGAACAAATAGCAGTTTGTTTGCAACTGATTCTCATACCCTACACATAATATCTATCTATATTACCTTATGAATGAATTCGTGTGGGCAAGAATGTAATTTTACTTCAGTTTTAAGACATGGACAACAATGTAATTTTATTTCAGTTTTAAAACATGGATAACAATGTAATTTAACTTCGATTTTTAGTCATTTTAGAACATCTATACTACATCTGGTAGAAGTGCTGATGTATCAACGGCTAGCCATTTACAACTTTGTTCCTCTTGTTTACAAATCTATACACATCCCACATCGGATATGAAAAGAAATATGGATGAAAGAAATGACTGAAAAATGATCCTTAGCTTTTCCAAATAATTCATCCAATCCATGGTTTCGTTGCCCCATATTTGTTGGAAATATGGTGAATGGATGATATTGAAATTATAATTTAATAAATTATAATTATTAATAAGACCTTAATGTGGTGAATTAAAGACTAAAAGATTCTAATTAAGTGACATAAAATCTCTAATTAATAGAAATAAAAACCTCTAATCAAAGACATAAAACTCTAATTAATAGAAAGTAAAGTGACATAAAATTTCTAATCAAAGACATAGAAATAAAACTCTACTAGGATTTTATTACCCCGCGCTATGGTACTTGTTAGAAAGATAATAAAATGCTCGTTAATTTGGTGTAATTTGTTTTCTTTAAAAAATCTCGTAGATAAAAGATATTAACGTTTAAAATTATAGGAGAAAACATGAGAGAGAAAAATCCAATTTTGTTTTTAAACTTTTTTTTCCCTAAAATTAGTTGATGGCACATGAGATCCTACATGACACTTTTAAGAGGGAGAATAACTATATTAGTGCTATGTAAAATTTGAGAATTTCAATTATATAAGGGGGGACGGGGTACTTCACTGAAAAAAAAATTCACTTCACTGATTTCTACCAATCTTGCATTGCCACATCATTTCACTGATTCACTTCACTGAAATAGTTTTTTGGAGGCAGCACTCCACTGGAAATAAAATAGAGAAAAAGACAAAAGGGGGAGAGACGAACCACGGGTACCAGCCCGTTAACTAGAACCAGGATTTGGTTCACGGAACTACGGCTGGCATAACAGGTTACACGAACCTGTTAAGACACGAACACGAAACTTGTAAACACGAACACGACACGAAATCTAATCGTGTCATTTTTTTCAAACACGAACACGAACCTGTGTATAACAGGTTAACACGATAAGACATGACAAGACACGATAAGGAACACCTACTAAAATAAGTTAACACGACAAGACACGATAAGACACGACAAGACACGATAAGACACGACAAGACATGATAAAAAACACGATAAGGCACGACAAGACCTGTTAAGACACGTACACGATAAGACACGAACACGAAACAGGTAAACACGAACACGACACAAAAATAAACAGGTCTTAACGTGTCGACCTGTTATAGACACGAAACCTGTTAAGGCCAAACACGAAACCTGTTAAAATCGTGTAGGTTCGTATCAGGTTATCGTGTTCGTGTCTAAATTGCCGGCCCTACCGTGCTGGTAGTGGGGTACCCGTGACCAATTCTGGTAGCGCCCCGTCCCCTCTAATAATAGAGAGATGTGTGTGTAAAGGCATACGAATTAAATAAATCCAAAGTATTTAGTTATGCTTTACAAAACCATCTAAAAATCTATCAATTATTTATGCCTATTTTTCTTATAGAAACACTAAATTTCTTTAAAAAAAGAGTAAAAAGGCATTACTATTTTTTATTAGACTATGTGTTGTAAAATAACAATCTCACTCAATAGCTAGCAAAAGGTGTCGTCATGTCACCGCCATGTAGACATTAGAATAATAACTAAATATACAATAACCAAGTGTAGTGAAATAACTAAAACAATAGAGAAAGAAAGAAGAGAGATGTGATTGGTTATCGATTGACCCCATCTTCCCGTTCGCCATTAGAATGGTGATGGAGCTCAATGGTGCCCCCAATAACCACCCGACACGGTGTTTTGCGCCCTCACAACTGAGTTGGCATGAGGGCGTTAATCCACAACACACAACCTTATAAAAGAGATGTTTTTTTTCCTATCTCACTTATAATCCTTTATTACGAGTGAAACAATTTTAAATCAAGGGTAAAACTATAATGATCATATGAGTGCAATTGTAGTTGACAACGGAAACGAAAGTTATGATTGTGGATTCTTCTAACTCATAAGGAATAATGTTGGTTTTTTTAAAAAATAAAATCCTACTACTACTACTACTACTATTATTATTATTATTATTATTATTATTATTATTATTATTATTATTATTATTATTATTATTATTATTATTATTATTATAACCTTAGTTTTGCAACTTTAACAGTATAGCCAATCAAATGTGTAATCAAATAATTGTCATGTATTATGTGAATATAATCAAATAAATGGACCTAATTTTGTTTGACTTTACGTTTAAGTTCTGCAATTAGATAAGATTTTAGACACCTTAGTTTGTCGCAACACGTCGTCACTAGTATTTAACAGAGTTGAAAAGACAACAATAACATAATAAATACGAAGATCTTTGTAGTTATTAAGACGCTCACAGAGCAGATTGGTATTCCGCAACTTATGAATCCTAAAGAGGTATGGTATTAATTGAAACTCCGACTCAATCTAAATGGTCGACTATCGTGAGGACATTGATTTTTTATATTGCTTATTACATTTATGATATTGTTGATTATTGTTTACCAACTCAATAGCCAAGTCCAACGCATTGTAGCTTACTTTACTCTTATTGGATTGCAGGACTTTTTAAGGTTATGTCTAATTGGGCTTGGCCCATTAGGTTAGGGATCCATGATGATGGTCATGTGTTCCCTATATAAGAAGACTTCACCTCATTTCTAGGGCAACATAATGGAGCCTCAACCACAATTTTGTTTCTGGGAGATTCCTCATAGCAGCCACTCCCCCCCCCCCCCCCCCTCACACACACTTTCCCTCTTTCATTCTCTAATGGCTCTCAATCTACTGTAGAAGACGATTCCAATCATCCAGGTGATTATGTACTTCTTCAGATCCTGTATAGGCATCACTCTTTAAATGCATTCTAAAATAACCACACCAAGTTAGTTGGAATCTTTGTCCGAATAGACGAACCATGATAAAAATACATTTTTTTTCTAAGATAACTGAACGTAAACCAAAAAACTTTGTATTAGCAAATTTTTAAACATACACTTACAAACAACCGATAGAATCATTTCAAAATAAAGAACGCGATTCGTGTTAGGATTGTACGATGTCCAAACACGCAAGTCCAACACATTGACTTGCCACTTGTCGCTCATGTTAGGACGCAAATTAGAAATATTGGCATAATTCATTTTTAAAAATAATAACATACAATTTCATAAGATAGTTCCTACAACGTCAAAAAATTGATCCGTGAAAGTATAAAAAAACATACAGATAAAGCCATGTATGGAAACGCATTTAAACACACCCATAAACAAAAAAAAAAAATTGATCAAACAACATGTCAGTTTTACAACACCAAGTTACTAAACACTATTAGTTGACAAGAATGGCAAATTGTAAAAGACCTCCTTGTAGACAACGTTTTTTGTTATATTGTTAGCACATTTGCCTTTGTTGTCGTCATAAAATTTAGTCCAGCACGAGACGTTACACGAGACACAACAACATGTAGTTGCCCATGCGAGAACACATGCTTCACTAAATAAACACAACCATTATTAAAAGTTTGGCATTTTTGTTGGTAGTGATAGCAAAGCAAATGTTTATAGGAAAATGTTTCTTTTAAACTGAAAAGGCAAGGACGAAAAAGTTGGAGTCATATCAGTCCTTTCAATGAATGTTTTTTTCTCCAACATGTTAATTACCCACAAGAAGGATACCTTCATTAATGCAACAACTTATTTGAGTTACAATCAATTGCGTCCCATTACATGACCCTCTTTGCAAGTTTAGGTTACGCAACAAGATAACACCAATATTCAGTTGGAGTACATGATTTGGAATATCAAAAAACTGCAAGTTGTTAAGAAACTCAAAGAATACATAGCACACATTTCCTCAACGTTATTCGTACTCACACATATGGCATCAACACTAAACAGTTCATGAATTTCACCGGGCATCTTCTTAAGAGCATGTAGGTTAATCATGTCAACCTCATCATTAGTTGGACAAAGCAACGCTTCTTCAAGTAATGGATGTCAACGAATTTGTTTTCAATCTCAGGGAAAGTATTTGATACAACTGATTCAAGATGATCCTCAGTAGCATGAATTAAAAGAACTTTGGGAATTAAAAGATCTTTGGGTATACGAATCCCACAAAGAATCGTCATCCTTATCTACAAAAATAATAAGAAAATGACAAACCCCCATGTCCAAAAACCATTTACTAAATTTCTGCATTTGTATAAGATCCCTATCACTAATACTTAGATCATGTATATGCATGGTAGTTGTTAAAGAGAAAATGTTACATGAATCCCATATATTTGGGGACTTGTTAACAACTGAAGCAAAAATTTCACTTTGTATTTCATACTGAACAACCGTAAGAATCTGTCTAGAGTCGCCACTAAGAGCCACCACTTTTCCACCAAATACTCGATGCTTGGCATCAACCATGCTATGCTGATGCACATCCCTTAATGCTCGATCAACAACCTCAAACACATGGCAATGTTGTAAATGTGCTTCATCCCAAATGATAAGTGAAGCAACATTAATTAACTGAGCCAACTCTGAACCAACATCAATGGCACAACATGTGTCCTTATTAATTTCAATATGTGTCAAAAACCAAAAAATGTGATGTATGGCCATGGTGTAGTAATAAGGAAGCAATACCAGAATTCGCAATGGTCAAAACTATTTGGTTATTTGATCGAATGCGAGCTATAAGCATATTCCATAGGTACATTTTGTCAACCCCTCTACTACCTAACTAAAAAAAACCCTCCATTTCTTGCCTAAACAACAACATACATATTATAAAATACTTCCTTCCGTTGATATAGAGATTAAATAATCCATGTGGTTTACTCAAATTTCACCTTTAGTCCCAAACTTTTCAAAATTACATCTGTAGTCCCCAACTTTTGGTGTCGCTTAACTCGAATAGTCCTTGGAGTGGATGGAGTTTAAATAATCCAGTTAAGTGGGTGTGAAATTACTAAACTACCCTTGTTATTAAAAAAATTATAAAAGAGTTAATGTAGGACCCACCCACTTCATTTTCCCCAACTCATCAACTTCACAAACCACCACCACCACCCATCTCCACTTTCACCACCACCACCACCGACATCCCAAATTACGACCTGTTAAGTTAGTAGCCGTTACTATTAAATACGGGTCAACAGTACCAGGTCAGAAACAAATGAACCAACAAAATGGGTTACTACGCGGGGACAATCTATAACCTTTTTACACATTTTATAAGAAAAAATCTTTATAGTGGAAGCGCCATTACATACACAATTTATATTTTTTTTATATCTCTATATAAAGCATATGTAATACTTTTTTTTGAACGGCAACTCGCTTTTTATATAGATAAAAAGAGCCAGCAAGGGGCTGAGAATACTTGGAGGACATTGGTGGATGGGAAATGAGGGATGACCCGGCCATTGGCTTGGGTTCGAGTCCTGATCCCGACCGATTTTACCGATTATTTCACTGTCGTGCCTTCGGGCGGGTGAGTGGTCGGGTTTTCCCGGGAATTGGTCGCAATTGGTGGCCCGGGTACTCTCGAGTACCTGATTCGCCAAAAGGGTGCCCGAGAGTGCTCGGAATTGATTCGTTGGCCGTTAAAAAAAAAGGGGCAGAGAATACAAAACGAAAAGAAGGAAAGGGAACAAGAACAGACCACCGGGGGTTACACACACCCCGAGACATCAAATACAAGCCAATTGACCCAAGACGGACATCGGATCTTTGCCCTATTACCTATCCAAACAAAGCTATCCTCCTTGATTTGATCAATAATCCTTCTCTGTTGAACGAATTTGCCTTCGAATACCATTAAATTTCTAGCGAGCCAAAGGTGCCAGTGCACACCAAACGCTTCCAGTTCCTCGAGCCAAGGTTATCACCGATACTTCTGAACATGTTCGTCAAGTTGATAGCAGTGGAGGGGTACAGGACTTTCAACCAAACGCAAATTTCCCACCATATACCTTTAGCAATCAGACAATTGACGAAAAGGTGGTTTATATCTTCCACGCGAGGCCGCATCTAGCACAACTGCAATCAGAAATCTGAATCCCCCTAGCAGCAAGTTCGGATTTAACTGCAACACGCCCCAACAAAGACATCTGAACCAATATATTGCATTTCGGAGTCGCACATGGTTCCCATAAACACAGAATCATTAATCGGACCTGATCTAGCGCACTAACAGATTTAACCGAGAAATCCACACCTTCGTCATTGTCCCACCGCCACTTATCGCAATCACCTGTGATGGAATACTTACTGAGCAGCTCCAGCAACACCTCGTAACGACTCCACGTGTTATTTTGAGTAGGGAGGCCTTTCCAGGTCCAAGCCCACTGTTGACCACCTTCTGATCTCGTCACACACTCCGCTACCTTGGCATCTTTCTTCTCCGCCAACCGAAAAAGCTCAGGGAAAACAGTGCACAAAGGATCAGCCATTAACCATGGATCAGTCCAAAAATTCGTGAGCAAACCATTACCGACATTAACTTTCAGTTTGTCAATGATCCGAATCCCCAACTTTATTAGCATATGTAATACTCCGCGGCGATTCTTTCCTAAAGATATAGCGGTATACGCATTAATGTGAAATCGTTATTTATCTTAAATAGCGTTTATTTACATTTAATATACATAATTGTAAGCATTATTATTTCTCTAAATAAAGACAACACCCACTTTCTTTTTTTTGAACGACAAGTGGTGCAACCGGTGGAGCTCCGGCTAACACCCTGGGCCAGCCTGTACTGATTACCCATTCCACCTGAATTGGGGATCTCCCCAGGTGAAACCCCCACATACTTAACACCTACTTTCATATTGAGATTTATACCATTCATATATGTTGTTTCATCCAAACAATAATAAATATAATGTTGATCCAGTCATTTATCATTCATTCCCTAACCAACCAACATTCACCTTTTCCGCCTTGTGCCATTTCCCATCCCCATGCCCTCCGCACACGCCCACATACAAAGTATTATAATGGCCGGAGGGTCCCAGCCCCTATCGTTTTTTGTCTAAGTAGTATAAATTTACCTGTTTTCATCTGAAAAGTTTGTATATATTGAGTCTGGCCCAACCAATCTAAAAAAAAAAATTGGTTCTCATAACTTTCGACCCTATCATTTAAAAGTTAAAGCCTCATCAGACATGGCACCCCTCTACACACTCACTACACATAGCTTATCAATAAGTTATGTTTTTAAACAAAAAGAAATCCAAAATGTGACTTATTAAAACTGTTTTTTTTTTACACAAATAAGTGTAAGGGAGTTTTAATATCTATCTCCAAACTTTAAACCCATAAAAGCAAATACCAAATACCAAAGAGTTACACACCTTTGTGTCAAATACTGTCAACCAACTACATATTGTCCACTTTCCACTAACACATGTTATAAAAGATCTTCTTCTTCTTATTATTCTCTGTTTGACTAATATTACTCAAGCAATTGACCAAAAATGGGTGAGCTTGGAGTGAAAATGGAGGTGGGTTCTGATGGTGTTGCTGTAATAACCATTTCTAATCCTCCTGTTAATGCCCTTGCTCTCTCAAGTAAGCTTTCTTTCAATTATATATTTAAATTATGTTTGAGTTTGGATATTCAACTCAAATCTTGTATAACTGATTCATTCTTTGTTGTTATTGTGTCTATGTTTTTTTTTTCAATTATTTGTGTGTTGTGTTTTTATGCAAATCAATTGTTTGATCAAGATACTGTCATGAATTCTGAAAGAAACTGTTGATGATATGTTTTTCAATGAGTTTTTATTGATTTTGGGAATTGGGTTTTCTGAAAGTTTGTTTTTTTTCTGTGTAAATGTTGTAAACATTTTTTCTTTTTTGCAAATTAATTGTTTGATCAAGAAACTGTCATGAAATCTAAAAACTGTTGATTATTTGTTTTCCTTGTGATTTTTATTGGTTTTGGGAATTGGATTTTTGCAAGTTCAGTTTTTTCTGTGATTTAAATGTTGTGAAAACATTTTTTTTTTGCAAATTAATTTTTTGATCAAGAAACTGTAGTGATATCTGAAATCTATTGATTATTTGTTTTCCTTGTGAGTTTTATTGGTTTTTGGAATTGGGTTTTCTGTGAGTTTAGTTTAGTTTTTTTTCTGACTTAAATGTGTTCTGAATTTTTTTTTTTATTTTTTTTTTATGCATCTTTCTGTGTAGTTATTGCTTGGCTGAAGGAGAAGATTGGAGAGGCTATGAGCAGAGATGATGTAAAAGCGATCGTTTTGACGGGTAATTCTTCGAACAAGCTCGTGTTTTTACTGAATTTAGACTGTTGTTATTAGATGTGAATTGTGTTGGAAGTTAATCCTAAAACGAAGTTGAAAGAAAGTTGAAGGGTCAAAGTGAAAGTTTCTTTAATTAGTTTTAATTAACTAGTTGAATTTTCTAGTAAGGTTATGTTTTGAATTATCTAGTAGGTTTTAATAGTAGAGATAATGTTTAGAGATAATTATGTAAGTTAGTATTAGATTATGATTAGGAGAAGTATTTGAGTAGGATTCATATGGTTATGATAGTATAAATAGATGGTTAGGGCCTATGTAATTTGTGCGTCAAGAATTATAATAAAAGAAAGAGTCGATCTTGGTTGAGATCAAATTCGGTGTTCATATTATTGGGCCTGATTGCCAACAAATTGTACCCCTATGGTTAGATTTTTTGCTTCTTTGAATATTTGTGGGTTTTGAAATTACACAAATGGGCATAAAGTATGTTATATTTTGCTGCAGTTAGCCCTCATCATTATTGATATTTATTAACCAAGTGTCAAACACATTAAATTTAGTATGCATGTAGTAAAAAGTTTGCACTTATTTCATGATAGGGGAGTAATGTATTGAGTATTGACAAAAGTAAATCCTGTTCTTTTTACCCCTAAAACAAAGAGTCTGATGGAGCAGTAGTTATTTAATTGGCATTAAGATAGCGAGATGCCGTTTGTGATTAAAGGCGACAAAATGGGTGGGTCAGGCTGTTTGTGTAAAGGGTCAGAACGGGTAAGTTATCTCTATGGGTTGATACTTGATACACCTTTGGTAGACCCTCAACCGACAACACCGTTTGTCCAAAATATCAGTTTTCTTTCGAAATCAATATGTTTTATGCATTATGAACACATCTCGGATAGTTTTCGACCCAATTGGCCATTTTAGCTGATTTATATTTTGCACGTTTGACGTTAGGTTGAGATTTCAACGTCTACTTGTAATGCACAAACTTAAGAACATGAGTTTTCTTCTTCTTTTTTTTTTTTTGGGGGGGGGGGGGGGGGGGGGGGGGGGGGGGGCGTGTGTGTGTAATTTGCTAGCTAATATCATCATCATCATACTCAGTTAATCCCACCTATAGCAAAGCTAAGGTAGGGCCTGAAGAGGGTAAGATGTAGACAGCCTTACCTCTACCCCGTGGGAATAGAGAGGTTGCTTCCAATGAGACCCCCGGCTCGATAGTGGTTTTGTATCAAGCCTTGGACATAAGGCACAAAACACTTAGCAACCGTGACAAACCCAATCGGTGCATGTACCCCTTTGTCTTTTGGCTATCCACGCCACCACATGATGCATGATTAACCGTCCGTCGTTTTTAACGTTATTTTCACGAAATTAGTAAAATAACGTTTAAAACTAGTGCAACTTTACTTTTGCCCCCCAAGGGCCACACATATATACATTATATGCGCACACCGTAAGTGGGGCGTATGCTAGCTAATATCAGTTTATGTTATTTTATGTAGGCAAGAATGGCAAGTTTACAGGTGGATTTGACATCAATGTGTTCCAACAAGTTCAACGAACTGGTACTGCTTTATTAGTTATCATCTTTGCTACAAGGTAGCATTGGGATGTTTGGATGTGCGCTATGAAACGAATTTTCAAATTTTATTACTGTTGGATAAAGTAATTATGATCATCTCAAATTATCAGTTTTGGATAGTTAGTTTCGTACCAACAGCAACTGCAATAAAACTGATACTTCAAGTAGAAATTAAAAGTACTTATTTACCCAAAAAATTTTTTTTTTTTTTTACAAAACAACAAATTACATCTGGATAGTGGGTAAGCGAGCAAAAAGTTGCGCCGCTATCCCCCTTTTGAATCGCAAAGGTTATTCTACTGAACACAATTTGAAATACATTTCTTTTATTCTCATTGTTATCATCATTATGAAATATAGATTCTTAAAATTTCGGATAATTGGTTATTTAAAAGAAGTTTATCAACAAATAAGTAGTAAAAAAGTATTATTACTGGTGATAGAAATATTTTTTCATACTATAAATTTATAATCTAATAAAATAAAAGATCTATTGTCATTTTATCTATTCAAATGCTACTCGTGTAGCTCTTTCTATAACTGCTGATTATTTAGTATCATATAAGTAATGGTCCATATTATTGCTTAAATGTATTTGCTGATAGTTAAGCATTGTCTTTGACTGGCAGGAAACTTATCTCTTCTACCCGATTTATCCATTGATACTGTGGTCAACAAAATCGAAGGTTCCCATTTATCACATAACTCCTAATCAGTAAATGTTACCAAAGCTCGGTTTTATTCTATGTTTGTATTAATTAATTAATTAATTTATTTATTTTTGTTTAAACTTAGATGCAAAGAAACCTATAGTTGTTGCAATAGAAGGACTTGCACTAGGAGCTGGATTAGAAATTTCAATGGTTTGTAATTTTGAGAATCTAAAGACTTTTTTTTTTTTTTTTTTTTTTTTGGTAAATATAAGTTAATGTGAAAGTGATCTCATCGGTTTGTTATAAATAGGGATGCCATGCACGCATTGCAGCTCCGAAGGCACAACTTGGCTTGCCGAATTGTCTCTTGGAATTATCCCAGGAGCTGGAGGTAAAATAGTTAGTAATTTGTATACCTGTAACACTTTTTCGATTTAAGTTAAACAAATATTATATTTTTTACGAATATTTGTTGATAAAAAGTTGAAAATACATTTTAAGGTACCCAACGACTTCCAGGCTTGTGGGATTGCCAAAGGCGATGATATGATGTTGGTGAGTTCCTATATTATTCAGCATGTTTAAACATGGCAAAACTCTTATAGTCATTTAGTTATGAGTTATGACTAATGAATGGGTCAATATGGGTTGTGATTTGACTTTATCTCAAACGGGTCAAGTAAATCAGCTAATATGGAAACCAGTCAAACGGGGTTGACGTTCGCCCAAAGTCTAATTTTAACGCATAGAATCTCGTGAAGGGTTATACTACGAGATTTTTATTGCTATCGTTACGTTGTTGTCTTTAATCAAAATAAACGCCTTAATTAGTTATATGAAACGGACAAAGAGCGTTAGCTGATTACTTGACCTGTTCAGTCACATAGAAGAAACTAATACGGGAGACAAAGGATTATTGATTTAATCATTTGTTTTTGTAGACATCTAAACCAATACTATCTGAAGAAGGGAAAAGGCTAGGTCTAATTGATGCTATAGTGCCTCCTCAAGAACTGTTGAAAGTTTCTAGACAATGGGCTTTAGACATTGTGGAAAAACGTAAACCATGGACCCGGTCCCTTCATCGCATGGACAAAATTGGTTCTTTGTCTGAAGCACTTGAGATAATTAAGATAGCACGTCAACAAGCCAAACGTCCGCATCTAATATGCCACAACACCAAGCATGCCTTGATGTTATTCAAGAAGGCATAGTGCTCGGAGGATACCATGGTGTTTTAAAGGTATGTTTTAGAGGTGTCAGAATGAGCGGTTTGGGCGGTTATGTAAGCGGTCTAAAGTCTAAACAGATCGTGTTGGGTAGACTTGGAAGCACTTTTCGTCGAAAGTATTTTTACTCGAAATTAGCGAGTCAAGTACGATTACGAGAATTATATTATTTAGTAATAATCTAATTTTATATATGTTAGTAAAATCTGGTTTTGCAGAATACATTAATTTTGGAGGTTTTATGCATTCAAAATGCATGTTGGGCGACTCTCACCGTTTGATCACTATACAACCTAAAATTACAGAAAGTTTCTGTTTTTCAGGAGCTCAAAGTTTTCAATGAGCTTGTTGTTTCAGACACATCAAAAGGTCTTTGTCATGTGTTCTTTTCGCAACGTGCAACCTCAAAGGTAATATACCTGATCTACTGTGAGTGTTTAAATACTTTTTTTTAAATATTTTTACATGCTGAACTTTAGTTATTATTATTATTATTATATTATTATCTACAGGTGCCTAACGTTACCGATATTGGGCTCAAGCCCAGGCCCATCAAGAAAGTTGCTGTGATTGGTGGAGGCTTAATGGGCTCTGGAATAGCTACAGCCCTTATAATTAGTAATACAAATGTTGTTCTTAAAGAAGTCAATTCTGAGTATCTTATAAAAGGGATACAAATGATAGAAGGTATGATCTCCATTTTAGTAAATTTAGTTAATTATGGCGTTGGACTCGTTGCAGATAAACACAACCCAAATCGACCCATTAGTAAAATAAGAAGGGTTGAATTGCCACATAAAAAAAAAAAAAAAAAAAAAAAAAAAAAAAAAAAAAAAAACACTAACAGTTTTTTAGTCTTTACAACTATACTGATCAAGTTATATGATATTTTGTTTCATTCTGAAATTTAACAATGGTTATTTGTTTGTAGCAAATGTTCGAGGTTTGGTTGCAAGAAAAAAGTTGGCACAGTCGGCAGCTGACAAAGCCTTGTCAATGATTAAAGGTGTATTAGACTACTCAGAGTTCAAGGATGTGGATATGGTCATTGAGGTATGTTCTTTTTTATGGATTTTTCACCATTATCGTGATATCGTCTCTTAATATATAACCAAGTAAACCAACAGCATAACTCAAGGAGTAAACGCCTCTTTAGTATAGGAAAATAAAAAAAAAAAAAAAAAAAAAAAAACAGTACGAATCCAAACGCCTCATAAGTCCTTGGTATTTATTTGGGATGATCAAGTCTCTACACTTTTACAAAAGACAAGAAGGCCATTTTATAAAGTTTAGGGATGTTATCAAGCAAAATTGAAGGACCTTTTGTTGTTGTTTTTAAATTTGAAGCAAAAAAGGGCTTTATGTTAAGAATCAAGTCCATAGGTGTAACAGGTGTTTCATTTATCGAAATTTTGGCGAGGTTATTCATTTATCGAAACAGAGGTGTTTGATTACTTACTTCCATTAACAGGCAGTTATTGAAAACGTGCAACTGAAACAAAAAATCTTTAGTGAGATTGAGAAAGTATGTTCGCCACATTGCATTTTGGCAACCAACACATCTACCATTGATCTCAATTTGGTTGGAGAAAAATTAAGATCTCAAGATCGAGTCGTGGGCGCACATTTTTTCAGGTTAAGCTATAACCCGTGTCTTATGAATTATAGTATTCCTTTTACACTCTTCATTATAATGAACGTAAGGAAATATGCAAAGATGACATATTAAGAGTTCACAATTCTACACAGTACACACTACAGGTAGCAAAATGGGCGGGTCAGATTGGTTAGGTAATTGGTAAAATATGTTAGGATCAAAAGACATAAATTTTGTGAGGATTGAAATGGGTCAGGTTAAGTTGACCTTAAACCATATTTTCTAAAAAAAATTTAAATGGCATTATGAATAATTAGTTTAATATAATACTATTTTTTGAATAACATGGTTTAGGAGATTGTATGCATTGAAAATACACTTTACTTTAGGTTACTTTTGACTTGTGTATTCGTTCAACTCGTTTCACTTTTTAGCTGAAACGTTAACATACCCATTTGACCCGTTAGGGATGACATAATCCTAATCGACCCATTCCCTAGTAAATGAGTCAAAATTGTCATCTTTGATATCATTTATAGACTAATGCAAGATTTTATTCACATTGTTAATTATCAAAACAAAAATGTACGTTTATTGTTTGCACTATAATCATAGATTATCTTTTTTACATATTTTTCTCACGGTATGCACTTTAAAAATTTGTTGTGTACCGATTGCAGTCCTGCTCATATGATGCCACTTCTCGAGATTGTTAGAACAGAGAAGACTTCTGCTCAAACAATTATTGATCTCATGACAGTTGGAAAAATTATAAAGAAAGTTCCTGTTGTTGTGGGAAATTGTACAGGTTTTGCTGTTAATCGCACTTTTTTTCCGTACAAACAGAGTGCACACATTCTGCTTCATTTAGGTGTGGACTTGTTTAGAATTGACAAACTGATCAGCAGCTTCGGGCTCCCTATGGGACCGTTCCAGTAAGTTTCTGCACTACAATTTTTACTTGGTTGAATATACGTTTCCAAAAGCGAATATGTTAGCTGCAATAAAACAGGCTATAAGGAATAGTGTTTTAATGTGCTTATTTTGTTGGAAGTTGTAAATATGATAACCAACGTTATATTATTTCAGTAATAATAATAATATTTTGATAAAATTTATTTGAGGATTAATGCATTAAGGATACACTGATACACATTGGCATTTGAGTCATAAAAACATAACAAAAAATAACCCTTTCTAAAATGCGTTGGGTTGAGCCAGAACACCATTTGTCTAAAGCTTTAAAAACTTTTATTGACTTTTTTTTTTTGAAAGGTTAACTTCATTCAAGCAAAGACACATCGACTATTAGGGTGTAACATATGTTTTTTTTTTTTTTTTTTTTTTGAAAGGTTAACTTCATTCAACCAAAGACACATCGACTATTAGTGTGTAAAATATGATAAAAAGGGTATTTCTTTTGAATATTAATATAGTTTTTTGAATAAATTGATTTAGTAGGTTTATGCATTAACGACACATTGACTTGTTTCCTTATTAAGCTAATGTATCTGGTTCTAACAAACACAGCCTGGATGACCCATTTATAGGTTAGGTAAACGGGTCAAAATGTCAAATTCACCACCTCTAGTTGAAGTACGTGTAATCATTTTTCAAATGTGAAGTTTTTATTTACTTAACATTTTTATTTCTGAACTTGTGATCGTAGGCTTGAAGATTTAACGGGATATGGTGTAGCTAATGCTGTAGGTAAAGAATTTGCTACGGCTTTTCCTGACAGAACGTTCAACTCTCCTGTAGTTGACCTTCTAATTAAAAATGGGCGAAATGGTAAATTGCTTACTATATTTGCTTTTACATTTCTTTAATCTAAAACCAACTCTTCGGTCTCCGGTTTACATGATTTTGTTATTTCAGGTAAAAACAATGGAAAAGGTTATTACATTTATGAAAAAGGTAGTAAACCGAGACCCGATCCCATGGTGCTACCGATTATAGAGGAGTCTAGAAAGCTAGCTAATCTAATGCCACGAGGGCAGGTAACGTATTTTTGGTAAACAAAATAAGAAAAAAAAAATCTATGATAAAAGAAACTCGAATGGTCTTTTGGGTTGTGTTCTATTTCAAACGGAGTAAGTAGATCACTTAATTTTAATTAAAAAAAAAAAGAACCAGCTAGGAGGGGAATGGGTCAAACGGGCTGCGAGTCACAGTCACCCAACATCTATTTTCAATGCATGCAACTTCCTACAGCCCGTTTTGATCCATTACTGACCCGCCCAGCTCAGAATCCTCTGAAGTCCTTTGATTTTTTTCTGTGAGCTCAGCCGTTAATCATATCCATCCATCATAAAACATGCTTCCGTTTATATCTTGAGAATACTATGAAATAATGTCTCTTCAATTATTTTTTTTCCTTTTGCAGCATGTATCTCTAACCGATCAAGAAATTGTAGAAATGGTATTGTTTCCGGTAGTGAATGAGGCATGTCGTGTTCTAGATGAACAAATTGTTGTTCGAGCATCAGATCTTGACATTGCATCGGTTCTTGGAATGAGTTTCCCTAGATACCGGTATGTCCAACAATGCTAACTAGATATGGCAAAATGGGCGGCGGGTTGGGTAACTAGTTAAACTGGTTTTGAGACAACCAGCAGGTTTGGTTCAGGTCAAGTTGCTTTGGATCGACTCTAATCAATGTACCGCCACTGAATAACAATTCTAACTAGAAGTGGCAAAATCTGGTCAAAATGGGTTGTATCATGACCAGAAATCTCAGTTCAGGTTGGGTAATGCACCACCTACTGAACGAAAAGGGCGGGTTGGGTAACGGGTCAAAATCGTTTTTTTTTTTTTTTTTTTTATATATATATTACAGGCCTTGTCAGTTTGGTTTGACCACATTTCCGAGTAATTTTAATATTTAATTTTTCTCTGTACTAAATGTATCAATGCACAACTAGTGAACAACGATCCTACTGGAAGTGGCAAATTGGTTGGGATGGTAACGGGTCGAAATGGGTTCGGCCAAAAAATAGTAATTTTTGTATGGGCCGGGTTGCTTGGTGTTGACAGATGATCCTAGGCACTTTTTGCCCATATTGTTTAGGTTTTTTATGTAAGTAGTTTATCAATTTCAAATACTGAAATACGACTGCATGAATTATATTACTTCAACAACAGGTTCAGTAAAGTTGCTTAGGCGGTTTTATGCATTAAAATTATAACTTACAACCCATTTTCTGTTCAGCTAGTTTTTATTTTACCCGTTTGACATGTTAGAGATTATGTTATTGTCACATTCATAACCTAGACCAAGTCCTACGACGCCCCCCCATAAAGTTATTGTGCTTAATTTAATTATTTGAAAATAAATGTCTTTTTTTTTTTCTTTTGTTGCAGTGGTGGCATCATCTTTTGGGCAGATTTGGTTGGAAGTAAACACATTTATGCAAGTTTAAAAAAATGGTCTGAAAAATATGGCAACTTCTATAAGCCGTCAAGATTCTTGGAAGAACGAGCGATGAACGGTGTACCACTGGTGCGAAATCTTAATCCTATCACATCCTATTGTAACTTTGACCTGTTTACTTATGACCGGGTCAATTTGGGTTTTCTATCTCAAACAAATTAAATCAAATAGTTAGCTAAAATTTGGTCAAACAGATCAAGCAGTTTTAAAGAAAATCAAAAAATTTCAGATTATTACTGCAGCCTCTTTTTTTCTAATCGCATTTAAGTATTTAACGCGTTAAGTATTTCTTATAAATAAAACTAGGCAACAAAAGGTGTCCGTGATGAAAAAGAAAAGTCCCGTTTCAACACAAATTTGTTTTGACCCATTACCCAGCCCATCCCACCATTCGATCCGGACTGTACTCTTTAAGTTTCTTTAATGGAAGATTAAAAAACAAGAAAATAGCTTCTTTTTAACAATCTTTTTTCAATGTGCGTAACGTATCAATCTATTTTTTGCAGAGTGCACCGGCTTCATCTCCTACAGGTTCTAGGGCTCGCCTGTAAGCGACTGCAAGAACACGAGTATATACGCTTAAGTCGAGTTACGTATAGAGCCAATATTGAATAAAATTGATCCTTTCTTTCTCAAGATTTTAGCAGCATTACATGTTTGAAAAGACTTTTGTTTTATCTTTGAATAATTTGGGTTATAAAGCAATGTTGTGTTAAATTATTAAAAGATACAATGAAATATGCATAGTTCATATGTTATAACCTTACATGTTGATTAACTTTTTAAAAGAGTTGTAAATAATTAGAGTGCTGTGTGAGGTTAAATATGATTATTATGCATTTTTCAAATGAAATAATTTTGAATGGTGCAGCCAAGGCCCTAACTCATGTGTTAAATGAGTCTCACTATGAGCTCGTGCTCAAGTTCAAGCTCGACTCAGTTTAAGCTTAGCGAACAAATTTCAATAAACTCACAGACATGTTCACACCCTGCTCAACATTCTTTAGAATTTGAATGTCTATAATTTATTTCACCTGTTTCTTTCTAGCTAAATTACTACAATTTTACACAAATTAAACCCAAACCAACAAACTCAATAGTTCAATCAAAGACTGTTGGGTTAAATTAATAGATTAACTGGTCAGAGTTTTTGTTAAGAATGGCCTAATAATATAATGATGCAACAAGTATACTTCTTATTTCACATCTTAGTGACTTTTAATTTTGATCTCTGTTTTCAACATGAAATGGAATTTTCGAATCTAAATGGTTATCGTTATGTTTAGACAGTTCTGTTGCGGGTGTAACTGTTGGCCTCAAGAAGCCATTGATCTAACAAGTGTTTGTTATAGAGCTTTTGACTCCTTCCATTTGACTTTGACTTCCTGAATCACTTCTCGCCAACGAAAATTGCGTTTCTGCAATATAGAACCAAAGTTTTAGTTATAGAAGATACCAAGGGGGCGTTTGGATGTGCGTTTTTAAAGTAATCACTAAACTGCATTAGTTGCATATTCTTAAACCGTATGCGCTTCAAAAGGGTAAAATCGACGCTTGAACTATTTAAAAATACATTAACTGCATATTCTTAAACTTGTGACATTACATTTTTCCAAGGTTGTAAAAATCCCGATTAATCACCGACTAATCAGTGATTAATCGCTAGTCCTCACTTTACTGATTAATTTTGAGCTAATCACTCAATTAATCGGTGCGCGATTAATCACTGATTAATCGGACCAAATTGGTCCCAGTCGGACCTAAAAAAACTCAAAATTAGGTTAAAAATGAATTCGAAAGGGTCAAAACTGGAGCAAATCGATCAAATAAAACAAGTTCTTAACTCAAAATTGAATGATACTCCATGTTTTAGAAGCAAAATCGATAAAACTCCATGAACCCTAGTTGCGTGTCATGGTTCCTTACGATGAAAGAAGGAACGTGGAGGAAAAAAACGGGATATTGTGAACGATGGAGGTGATTTGGGTTATTTAAGTTTAGGTATTTTAATATTTAACCCCCTTTCCTTATTCTCTAGTTTATATTTGCCCCCTGAATTTCTAAATTTATACAAATAAGGCATAAAATTAGCATTATATATGCATAAATTTGAAAAAATATATATAAAAATCCAATTAATCCTGATTAATCCCGATTAATCCCTAGTCGGTACCCCACCGGCCGACTAGCGCCTAGCGAGTTCTACAACACTGCATTTTTCTAGTGGACACTTATTTTAGAAAAAAAAATGTGCATAGCATGAAAAAAGTAGAGAAACTTACCTCTCAATTCTCCAACAGTGATGAGTTTGTTAAGGCAATCTCGAAACGTTGTCAAAACAGTCCTTTCTTGTGCAGCATACGTGTCGGTTATTACTTGACCATTTAGCAAATTACCACAAGTAATCCCATCATAGTCCCTTAATCCATTTGAGTCCGAATATATAAAATCTGTATCATGTTCATCACACATCAAAGCTAAGGTTCCTGGAGACATTGGCCTCGGTTCTGAACCATCTGTCCCATCCAGGACCGACCCATTTGAACCTTGTTTGTCGCGGCCGGGCCCACTTAATGTTTCATCAGCCACATGTTTCTGGGCACTGAATGCCTTCAGCATTTCTTCTGTTCCATTTGTTGTCATTTTGTCCTTTGCATTTTGATCATCTGAAAGTGTTAACAAATCTATTAACTGAAAGTTTGTTCTTAATTTACCGGTTAAGACCCTAAAAATCGTTTATCCTCAAATTTAACTAAATCTTGTCTGTTATTTAAATTTGATTTTTTTTTTATTAGTAAAGATATTAATTATATACCTGAAAGCGCCCGAGCAGCTTCTCTTGCATAAACCACCAAAACAGCACAAAGCTCCTTCATATCCTCGGAACGGATAGCATCTGCTAAAAGAGACCTTCAACAAAGATAGGATAGCAACTTTGATCAATTTATCCAAAATTGTGTTATATTTGTCTCTAACGGATCAAATGGGTTAATTTACAATATTAAACAAAAAAAATGGTTTATGCGGATTAAACCAATGAGCTTTCACTGATTTTTTCAATGTCCGTTCACCTTTTTTTTTTGCAGTGGTTCAATCCCGAATCTATGCTTATTAAAACATATAAAACATATGCGCTTTTTTAGTTCGGGACAAAACCGCTACAAAAACGTTAAAGGACTTAGTCGATTATATGGTAAAATTTGGTTAGTTATTACCTTAATCCAACATTAACTCAAAAGAAAACGGGTCAAATGTGCAAAACAGGTGAAAGTCACTCCAACTGTACTAAAAAAAATGCATACAATCTCCCTAAATCATTTTATTAAAAAATAGATTAACTTTCTAATAAAGTAATAATTATTTGGGAATATTTAATACATAAGTTATTATAAAGGGTTAATTGCATTTAAAAGGTAACCAACTTTGGTCTGATTTTATATTTCAAGTGAACCATCTGTCTTTCAACACATAAGCCAGGTTTTAAAACATACACAAATGTTTTTTTTGAATAGGCGGGTTAACCCGGACCAGTTTGACTTGTGTAAAGAAGAGTACATACCTATATGCATATTTAGAATGGCCCACAGGTGCATTGCCTAGTAACGCGAGAACTATGAACCGGAGGCCGTGAAGACAAAGGAGTGGAAGCTTTGACATGATTTGTCTGGTTTCATAACAACAAAAACATTCAAAAATAGTGAATAGTGTGAAACCAAAGTCAACTATTTGACCAATCTATAAATGCTAAAAGAAGGATGGTTATCAGTGATGGTGATTTCGACCCATTTACTTATGATTTGGCCAATTCAGGTTGTGTTTCATCTCTAACAAGCCAAATGGGTTGAAAAAGAGCTTAAAGGAAACGGGTCAAATGGGTCAAAAACTTTCCAATGTTAAACCTTTAAATCAATTTGTTAAAAAAGTTAATTTATCTGTCGACTGTCATAATACTGAATTACTGATTGACATATTTACGGTTAATTATTTTTCAAAAGCATATTTGGCAGACTATTTATCTTTTTATTAGACAAAAAGCATGAAAAAATAGTGCTTTGGGTCAACCAGCTTGTATGACACCAACTTGTTACCCAACCCCCCCCCCCCCCCCCCCCCCTAATCACTATTTACTAATAAACAATAATGATCACCTGTCGAGATTGTGCAGCAGGCACACCAAACAAATGTTCTTGGGCCTTTCTCTTTCTGGAAATGGATTGCGACCCGTAATCAGAGATCCCTATAGCTCCATTGACGGCTGCGTTTGCCGCAAATACACCATGATTTATTAGCAGAATTCACATGTAAAAGAGCTTGTCGTTCTGCACTTCCTTCAACGTTCTTGCAATCCATGCATTTACAATTCTCAGAGCACAGTATATCAGCTTGAAAACATTCACAGTATCTTTTTAAGCAGCCAGATTTTTTACAACGGCATCCTTTGTTATGCTTCTCAAGTATTGCACCTTCCTCAGCTTCTTCCTGTATTAAAATGTAATTGATCCACATTAGAAGTGGCATAATGGGAGGGGTCAAATGGGTTCAGTTCAAGACGGGTCGTTTCTGTACAGAGTTGATTGACCCTGAACCACTTACAAAAAAATTAAAAAAAAAACTGAAAAAAAAAAACATATATGTCTTAAATTTTACAACATCATATTTGCCCTTCAAAACACTAAAAATATCATCTTCACTAATTTCATAGTAAATAATAGATGAGCAGAGTATTTCATTGAGCAAGAAAACAACGTTGTTATATAACGGAATCATTTTAGTTCATAGTGTTCTCTTTGTTTATTCGGCAAAACAGACTGTTATATAAGATATCTTTGATTTTTTGAATAAGTATAAATATTATGAAATCCGGAAGGATAGATATGAAAATGCCCAAACAAAACTAAATAAAAGACATGGTATTAGCGGGTCCACCTGACCATTTTGACCTGTTACCCACCCTCCCATCTTTTGACCTGTAAACAAAAATAAGCCAAATCAAAGATTTCTTTTAAGGATTTTAAGCTTAAAAACTCTTCCTCATCGGGTCGATTTACAATTTCTTTATCATCCAAGGGTCAAAAATTTCCTTATGAATGAGATAATTGATGGCCGGCGGGCATATTTGGTGAAACTTTATACTTTCAAAGATGAAAATAACTCACCCTATTATATGGTTTCTTCATGAGGACTATTGGCAATTTTTGGCCTAAATGCGTCTGGATTTCGTTCCAAAGTAACTTTAACAGCTTCTCTCCTAGCGGGCCTCATTTTCAACGTTGTTATGACAGTTGTCACAGTTACAACCGTCACAATATACTCCCAATGCAAAACATCACAATATCTGAAATTTGCGAATCAAGAGCTTAGTTTTAATTATATATCACATGAACGTTACATTAAATATGGCTATGCTTATTATAAGATTTATAAGAAAACATAACTTTAAAAAAAAGTTAAAACGGAAAAGAATGATGATACTTACAATTTCAAGCATCGTGAGTGTTTGCAATTGCATCGTTTTTGCTTCTTTGGAGTGCCATCTTCTGCATCAACATTTTGTCTTGGCTGGGCCTTCGGAGATTCTGGTTTCCTAAGAGGACAAATATCGTTTTTCTTCCCATTAACAAACGAATTTTCCTACAATCGTGATACAAAAAAATAAGTTCAAGATGCATATTTATAGGTTAGATGCTTCCATCAAATGTGAGTATTTGTTCCATTTGATTATTTGATCTTTGATTATTTAGTATTACATAATGAAAAGATGTTTTAAAACTTGTATATATTGCTTTAATCATGATACAATATCATATATACATATGCTTGAAACTTAATATCTAACATATGCAACTCTATACAAGTCTAAAGTTTGAAGGTTTATGAATGCTTTTATTTGATTTACACAAAAGCCCTTGATATTCATTCACGCGTAGAGAATAACGAGAGAACTGCATAAACGCATGTGCATAGTCCGCTATGAGTTACATAAACTCTTGACACATATCACAATTTCTTTATACTTTATCATCCAAGGGTCAAAAATTTCCTTATGAATGAGATAATTGATGGCCGGCGGGCATATTTGGTGAAACTTTATACTTTCAAAGATGAAAATAACTCACCCTATTATCATGGTTTCTTCCATGAGGACTATTGGCAATTTTTGGCCTAAATGCGTCTGGATTTCGTTCCAAAGTAACTTTAACAGCTTCTCTCCTAGCGGGCTCATTTTCAACGTTGTTATGACAGTTGACACAGTTACAACCGTCACAATATACTCCCAATGCAAAACATTCACAATATCTGAAATTTTGCGAATCAAGAGCTTAGTTTAATTTATATATCACATGAACGTTACATAAATATGGCTATGCTTATTATAAGATTTATAAGAAAACATAACTTTAAAAAAAAGTTAAAAACGGAAAAGAATGATGATACTTACAATTTCAAGCATCGTGAGTGTTTGCAATTGCATCGTTTTTGCTTCTTTGGAGTGCCATCTTCTGCATCAACATTTTGTCTTGGCTGGGCCTTCGGAGATTCTGGTTTCCTAAGAGGACAAATATCGTTTTTTTCCCATTAACAAACGAATTTTCTACAATCGTGATACATAAAAAATAAGTTCAAGATGCATATTTATAGGTTAGATGCTTCCATCAAATGTGAGTATTTGTTCCATTTGATTATTTGATCTTTGATTATTTAGTATTACATAATGAAAAGATGTTTTAAAACTTGTATATATTGCTTTAATCATGATACAATATCATATATACATATGCTTGAAACTTAATATCTAACATATGCAACTCTATACAAGTCTAAAGTTTGAAGGTTTATGAATGCTTTTATTTGATTTACACAAAAGCCCTTGATATTCACGCGTAGAGAATAACGAGAGAACTGCATAAACGCATGTGCATAGTCCGCTATGAGTTACATAAACTCTTGACACATATCACGACCAAAGCAATACACACAAGTGTTTATGCAGTTCTCACAGTTCTCTACTATCCCCCCCCCCCCCCCTCATATATGTGTGTGTGAAACAAACCAAACCACCAATTCATTGAAATTATAACCAACCACAATGCATAATACTACACCCCCCCCCCCCCCCCCCCCCCATATGTGTGTGAAACAAACCAAACCACCAATTCATTGAACTTATAACCAAACACAATGCATAATACTCACACAGGCTTTATAGTTGGTTGGTACATAGGAAACTGTCTCGGCTGTGGAGGCCGTGGCAGGATAACCGATCGATGAGGGCGTTCCGACAAGGCGACACTGGCCGGAGGCGGTACACAACCACTACCAACCCTATTAAAATCCAGCTGCCTTACCAGTCTCTTTTTTGGAGGGAAATTCAAATCCCATCTGTTATCCTCCATAAAGATTTTTAATAAAATCAACAAAAAATTCAAATCTTTATTAAAAACCCTTTTCAAGATTATTAATAAAATCAACAAAAAAATCAAATCTTTATTAAAAACCCTTTTCAAGATTTTTAATAAAATCAACAAAAAAATCAAATCTTTATTAAAAACCCTTTTCAAGATTTTTAATAAAATCAACAAAAAAATCAAATCTTTATTAAAACCCCTTTTCAAGATTATTAATAAAATCAACAAAAACACACTAAATTCACTAACTTTATGCAAAATTCAACCACCCCTTGAATCAAAAACCAAAACCCAGAAACAATTTAATAAAAAGAACCGAAATTTATCAAAAAAAAAAAAAAAAAAAAAGTTTTCAAGATTTTTGAAAGTTGACCCAATCGATTATAAAATATAAAACCTAGAAAATAACTCGATCACAAAACCCGGTATTTTACGAGGGAATTTGGAAATTAAATCTGTATATAATATTATAATATTATTATTTGACGGTGGATTGAGCATTGGTAATATGATCGGATGGATGAAATTTGAAAGTTGGATCTAACGGCTGTTGTAAATTATAATAGGGCATACGGATGACTTGGGCCGTTTGATTAATATTTAATTACATGCCTTGGAGAATAATTTTTCTTTTGTTTTTTTAAGTAAGATATATGACTTGTGCCGTTTGAAAAAAATGGATCTTTCTTGGTTTAAAGGCTATTAGGTGAACAAACATGAACTTGTCCCGTCCCCCAAATTTGCCCCCGTCCCCAAACCCAACACCGCCCCACCTGCCCCGTCCCCGTCTCCCCCGTTTTTCGCAGGACATGAGGGACAGACCAATCAGCTAATTTCTTTTTTTTTTTTTTTTTGAAATCCAACGGCTCCTTTGGTGATGTTTGAGACATGGGTTTTTTGATGTTTGCACACCCCACCCATGTCTCAAGAATGGTGAGACACCACTTTGGTGATGTGGCAGCATACGTGGCACTGAGACATGGGTTTTTTGATGTCTGCTTACCCACTAGCCTAATATGTATGTCTGTGTTTCGGTTACACTAAAACTCGGTATAGGAAGAGGATACTTAAATAGATTATAGTTTGCAACCGATAGAGAAAACTAAAAACATAAAGTGGTACTACAATCAGAATTATATGAAAAGTTAAACCAAATGAAAACATACTAAAAAATAAGAACGGAAATGTACTATATCGGCACGTACACAAAAAAAAATGGAAACATACATAAAAATAAGAAAGAAAACACATTATATCTGACTTGACTCATTTCTGAAAAAATCTACATGAAAACGTAATGACGTGGTTTGGAGTTTATATAAATAATGGTTTTTTTAGTCGGATTTTGCACATGATCTAGTCTTAAATTTAGAAAACACGAAAAGATACGATCCCTCGAAACAAACTTTGAAGCAGGGGCACCTATTGTTGACGTAAGATACCGAGGTCTTCCATACAAGAGCTAATAGTATCAGAAGTCGTTTTCGTCTAGTTGAGCCAAAAAAAAAAAAGAGTGGTTTTGTTGGTTCTTATAACTAAAAATAAATACATAAGCAAAAGGTGATGGGTTTCAAAATCATATTTAAGAAATGGCCACTTGGGTGTGTACTTACTTCTTGATGATATTGTTAACTAAGTTATGGATTCCCAAGAGTTTACTCTTGACAAACACCATAGGCCTTTGAAAGGTTATCCCAATTTTCCAAAGTGTCCTTTAAAGATCTAGTAAAAAGTTATCTTATGTAATGTATAAAGTAGTGGGACCCCTTTTGAGGGTATCGTCGCATCTCAACCATATTGGAAAGAAGTAGCAAGGGGGACCGATCCCTAAGGTCGGGATCACATCTCAACTTGTTAACAGAATCAACAGAGATACTATTCAAACATTGGGATTAAGTATTAAATACTAATTAGTCATAAGGGATTTATCTCACCCAACTTGTTAACAAATCAACAGGGATACTATTCAAATGCCAGATGTTAGTATTCAGGTATTGATTTTTAATCCTTAATAAACCAAGTCTTTAACGTTTAGATTCTACCACCACGTTAAGGCAATAATTACCAAACCCAAAGTCCTAAAACCATAACCTCTAAGCCTCTTTCAAACAATTAACATGTTTATTTCTACATAAACATAGAAATCATGAATGTTTGAGTCAACAAACACAAAATTGAAAACAAATTTGATAAGGTTGTATTAATCATCACAAGATTGTTAATGATTTAGATTAAGTTATTACAATCTTATAAATCGCAAAACCCAACTAGAAAGGAATAGAAATAGAGTGTAATTTAGGAGGAAAAAAATAATTGAGCAAGAAAAAATGGAATGAGAGAGCTTCAATTTATAGGCTAAACTGAGGAACCGGACACGGCTCGTGCCTCGATGACGTGGCCACCAAATCTGTCGAATCTAACTAGAATGGGCCGCAGTACTGAGGCACGACATGTGGCCAACTTTGTGGAGCCCTCTAAGATGTTCAAAAATGGAAAAGATAAGATTTTGTCATTTCTACTTAAGGCACGGGGAGTGTCTCGGAGGCACGGATAGTGTTTGCCGATTTTCTTCGTAGAACTTCGTTTTTTTCTGGTTTTTGCTTCGTGTTCCTTATCCCTTATGTTAAACTCGGAATAGCTCACCAATACATGAAGGTTACAAGTAACATTGTGTTTGTGCTAAACTCTCTTGATATGATATTGAACTTATGTTGCTTTTATAGTCTTGAGGCGTGCACTGAGTTTATAAAATTTATTAAAGGGTACAAAACATATGCGTATTTTGTATTGTAAAAGGTGAGTCGAAATGTATGGGTGATTTGGTAGTGGTTGAATGGTCAATGACACGATTATGTATTTATGTCGTGTAGCAAATTTTCATTTTTTATCATAAAAAGCAAGTCATCTGGAACGTGTAAAAACATTGATTTTGACCATATCAACAACGCGTAAGTACTAAGAAATCATTAATATTAAGTGTGGTTCGCATTGACTAAAGAGGAGAGGGTTCGTTGCTTAATAGTTAACACGCTAAGCATCTTCCCTTAAACAAGTGGTTAACTTTTTTTTCCGGGCGGCTAAATGTTTTTCTCACCATTTGGATTTAAACCCTCACCAAATAAAAAGGCAAAGCCTTATCCAGCACATTGATACCACCAGGCCAAAGGTCGTTTGGTTTAATTATACTCTTGACCCTGCATCTTTATGGTATAAACGTGTAGCTAACTTGTCACCGTTTGAGCATATTATTTATATTTGAATTATGTCAAGAGATGTCACAGTCGTTTCACCTATTGGTTGTGAGCTTACTAATTCCTTGACCACGTAATTTTGGCCAAAAGATTGGCGGTCGTTCAACATTCTAATTGTGAGATGGTGGTTGTTCTTGATCTAAGATGCGTATATATATACGCATTTTAGATAGAGTAACATTACTAACACGTTCAAAATAAATAATTAAGTTAGCTGGTATAGACAAATCAAAATAAGTAATTTTACGCAAATGTGTATGTCGTACTTATTTTTGTTACATTTTTGTGTTGAGCACATGTATACACTCGCCGTATAGTTTCTTTTTTTTTTTTAACGGAAAATAAATTGGAATCACTCACGGAACACTGGAGTATCATTGTGCCACCAATGTTGCCACGCGATCATATTCCACCACCAAGTCACCAATTCATGAGGAAACTCATAATTATGAGAAAACCCCCTTTGTGAGATTCGAACCCAGGACCTTATGGTCCCTAAGTCTTATCTCACCACCAAGATGCCACTAGGCTATAATGCCTTGGGCTCGCCGTATAGTTTCTAAATCAATTATTTGTGGTCATGTGGCTAATGAAAAAAAAAAAGTAATTGTGTGCACATGGACATATTAATTGGTTGTCGAGTATTTGTCTAATAAATTTGTTTTGTTTAATACACACCTTTAAAATTAAATTTATTTTGTTAGAATTAGAAAAGGAGATAAATTATCGGATACAAAGTATCTTATCATACAAAGTGTAGGAAGCCGTTACAAATTGACATGTGGAAACTGGCGGTTACAACCTCAAAACTCGTTGTTAATTCTTAGGAGGGTATTATAGACTTTTACACACCTAATAATCACGTTCTAATCTTATCAATTATACATATCCCTATTTTTACGTGAATCCAAATTCAAATTTTCCTAACTGATTACACTATTTTCTTTCACTATTTTTGTGGCAAATTGAATTCGTAATCCCAAAATACTTTGATCTTAATTTTTTCAAAATTGATATTCAATTTAAGAGTTTATCAACATGTTCAGTAGGTTACTCTATTTTTTTTCATTAATACGTAATCATATTACTGTAATCATGATGTTATAATTTTTGCAGACTTAAACATTGAACCAGAACATTCAATCGCAGAAGATCCGATTGCAGAGATTAATAATATCGTTTTTCAAGGTATATGTTTGTGTTTTATCAACTGAAACAAAGATGATACAATTAACATTACAAATTGCATGTTATAAATATTTGAATGAGTTTTATTTATACTAAATGTGTTTTACAAAAACTAATTGCATTTTATAAAAAAAACAAGTGTGTTTTATATAAAACCAAGTGCGTTTTATATAAAACCAAGTGCGTTTTATAAAAAATCCAAATGCGTTTTAAAAAAACCAAGTGCGTTTTAAAATAGAAAACAAAGTGAATGCGTTTTATATCATATTTTGTGCTTTGAATAATATGAGAACTAACGTGCGTTTTACATCACTATGAAATTCAGGCACAAACATAAAACGCATCTATAATTTTCATCAAACGCACGTTATTGTTTCACATCTATCTATACAATAATATTTAAGCACAAACACAATCACTCATCTTATTCATCTTCAAACTCGTTAGCAAATCGGTTGCTAATCGAATATGAAGATTTGCTTACTTGTTTTGCGTTTTGGAGCCATAATCGATTGTTAATCGATTGATCGTCGGTCGTTTGAACTCGTTTTATTGGTGCTCTGTTTTTTTTGTGTGTACATAGTATCATGTTTTGAAGGACTGTAGGTTTATGATTTCCACGATTGTAGCAAATCAAATTAACTGTCAATTAATGAGATGATTTAGAAGGTATAATTATAAAAATTCAAATTTATTAGGTGTAATTTGTCTAAATTACCCTTGAATCGTTAAATGCTTCTTAAAATGCGTTGGTTAATTACGATCGTGCCATCTTGTTTTTAAACCTTAATCAATGGCTGGAAGTGCTTCTTACACTTTGTATATTAAGGACGCTTTGTACAATAGTTTTTCTCTAGAAAAGAAAAGCACTTCTTGAACAAAGATGTGTGATTGGAAATTCGAGTAAAAAAATTGGAAACACGGAAAGATTAGAGTCACACATGGTTAAGTGGGTACAACATAATTACATTCCTCTCATTTCCAACAACGGACGACATGTCTAAGTTGGCGCCTGATGATACCCTTTATATTTTTTTATTGGGCTTGATCGACAAATAAACGAGTCCATAGGAATATATATATAGTGTAAGGTTCAATGGGGAACCTCAAAAAAGTGAGGAACTGGGGAACCATGCATTTAACATGTTAAATATAGTATAAAAATTCAATTCAACATGCAAAAAAATATTTTTTTCCAAAAATTTCTTTAGGGCTTTTGTATATAAACATGTGTAGAAGCTATTCCAATAAAAAAATTATTTTTTGTAAAAATTTTTTTTTTTACCTTTTTTTAACTAATTTTAAGCATTTTTTTAATTATTTTATTTTTCGATTTTTTTTTTGTCAAAAAAGCTTCTACATACATTTATATACAAAATCTCTAATTAAACTTTTTGATAAAAAAAATGCTTTTTTGCATGTTAAATTGATTTTTTTATGATATAATTAACATGTTAAATGCATGGTTCCCTAGTTCCCCATTAAACCCACCCCTATATATATATATATATATATGTATATATATATATAAAATTGTATTTGCCTCCCTTATAATCATTGCAACCATCCAATTTTATAACATAAAACTATAATAATTAAAAAAACACGGTATAATATATGATATTTTAAACTCGTTGCAATACGCTATGGGTAAAATTACTAGTTACTATTATATTATATAATATAATATAATATGATGATATGATATGATGTATTAAGGGTATTTTATGCAAGTTTGCAGTAATTTGGGACCGTTATTATTATTATTATTATTATTATTCAAATTCAATGACAAATGTTACATAACTTCTACTTCCAACCTACACTAATTATTACTAATCTATCTCATGCCATAAACTGAACCATGGTCTTCTCCCCCGAAAGACAAAAGCCTCACCTGGCCATGTTTAGACAACACAAAATAGTATAGTTGAACGGTGTTGACAGTAAGGAGTGGTGGTGGGTGGCAATGGAGAGTGGCGGCGGCCGTCAGGTGATGGCGGTGGTGGTGGTGATGAAGGGTGATAGATGGGGATATAATGAAAAAAAAAAGCAACGATGTGGATGAAATGAAATGAAATTGGGTTTTTAGACAGAATGGAATGGACGAGTCAATGATGACTCCATTACCTTAACAAGCCAAATACCTGTTTTTTTTTTCATTCCATTACAATACTCCATTCCATTCCGTCTTGCATTCCCGCTCACCAAACACTACCTTACAACCATTCAATTTTATAAGATAAGCTTACATTAGTTAAATAAACTTTCTACTATACCCTCTCTAATATATGATAGTTTAAACTTCTTGAGTTTTTTAAAGTTTCAAGTTTACTATAAAAAAATAAAATAAATAACTTATAAAAAACAAACTTATTTTTTAAACAAGTTAGGTAAAATATAATACGTTTACGTGCCTAGTTTTATGTACGTTCTTAGTTGGTCTACGTATATATTAAGGGTATTTTATGCATGATTGCAATAGTTAGGGACGGTTGTTGTTACTTAAACAACACATAAAGGACATGTTTGTAAATAAATAAATCGAATATATTTGTTATTTGTTAGCTTATGAAATGGTGTAAAAAACAAAGTAAGGGGTTTGGCGCAGCATAGCATAGAGTGACAAGTGTCCGGCGTAGTAAAGCAGACACCGACTTCTTCCTCAAAGCGTAGATATAAAGCAATTAACCGCCTTTCTGTCTGGTGAATGAATGAATGAACCTTCTCGAACCTCTTCTTTCTTCTGATTACACTCTCTTCACATTCCACTCTTCATTCGATTCGATTATTATTATTATTATTAATATAATCATCAGAAGAACTGTTAGGTAATTCTGTCATTCTCTTCATTTTTTAGCTTATTCTATCGTTTTTACGTTTTTCTGGATCTTACGACATGCAAATTGATATTTGATTGTTGTTACTAGCTTCAAATTTGAACTTATTCGATCGGTTATCTGACACAACTGATGCAAATTGATATCTGATTGCCGCTACCTGCTTTGGATTTGAACTTATTAGATCGAGTTTTATAACTTTATTTGCATTTTACGACACAGTTGATACAAACTTGATATCTTATTGTTGTTACTTGATTTGGATTTGAACTTATTAGATCGAGTTTTATAACTTTATCTGGATTTTACGACACAGTTGATACAAATTGATATCTAATTGTTGTTACTAGCTTCAAATTTGAAGTTATTCGATCGGTTATCTGACACAACTGATGCAAATTGATATCTGATTACCGTTACCTGCTTTGGATTTGAACTTATTAGATCAATGTTTACAAGTTTTGTTCTGGATTTTACGACACAGTTGATGCAAATTGATATCTAATTGTTGTTACTAGCTTCAAATTTGAAGATATTCGATCGGTTATCTGACACAACTGATGCAAATTGATATCTGATTGCCGTTACCTGCTTTGGATTTGAACTTATTAGATTGAGTTTTATAACTTTATTTGCATTTTACGACACAGTTGATGCAAATTGATATCTTATTGCTGTTACTTGCTTTGAATTTCAACTTATTAGATCGATTTTTAAAACATATCTGGATTTTACGACACAGTTGATGCAAATTGATATCTTATTGCTGTTACTTGTTTTAAATTTGAGCTTATTAGATCGAGTTTTAAAACTTATCTGGATTTTACGACACAGTTGATACAAATTGATATCTGGTTGCTGTTACTTGATTTGAATTTGAACTTATTAGATCGATTTTTACAAGTTTTTTTCCTCTGGATTTTACGACACACACGATTGATGCAAATTGATATCTGATTGTTGTTACTTGCTTTGGATTTGAACTTATTAGATCTGTTTTTACGAGTTATCTGGATTCTACTACGCACTATTGGTGATTGATTTCTGATTGCTGTTACTTTCTTTGAGTGTTCGGTCAATTTTTGTTGAAACCTGCGATTTAGCTCGCCGCGCTTGAATTTCCGTTCCATTGTTGGAATGATCAGAAGAATTGTTAGGTATGTAGCTTAGGTTTTGAACTTATTCCGTTGGTTTTTACAAGTTTTCTCGATTTTAAGACGCACGATTAATGTGATGCAAGACGTAGTGATTGATATCTGATTGCTGTTACTTTCTTTGAATTTGCATGTATTCGGTTGATTTTTGTAGAATTGTTGAAATTGGGACGTGTAGTGTGAACGTATGATTGTAGGTTTGGTATTCTAGTGTGTAGATCTAATCTTCTAATGAACAAGCAAAAGATAATTTGAACTTATTCTATCAGTTTTACAAGTTATCTGGATTTTACGACACACAATTGATGCGTGGTTCATATCTGATTGTCGTTACTTGCTTCGAATTTGATCAATTTTTTTTTTTAAATGTTGAAATCGGAATGTGTAGTATGATTGCAAGTTTGGTGTTCTCGTGCGGTGGATTCAACATTTTAACCCCTGTGTGTTGATATGGTTGAATTTCACCGATAATGTTGATTATGTTCTGTTATGGGGGCTTTGATTTTGTAACTTGCCTCAAAATTTGAACTATTCAATCGTTTTTTACAAGTTATCTGGAGTTTATGACACACTTGATGCAATGATATCTGATTCGTAACTTGCTTCAAATAATCAAAGTTGAACTTATACGGTCGTTTTCTTACAAGTTATCTGGATTTTACAACACACCTGACATAACAACATAGGGGTTGATATCTGATTGTTGTTACTTGCTTTGATATTTCACGAACGCAGTCGATGTTTTGTTAAATTGTTGAAATTGAAATGTGTTGTATGATTGTAAATTTGATGTTCAAATGTGGTCGATCTCACATTTTAACCCCTGCTTGTTGATGCTATTGAATGTCATGGATATGTTGTGTTAGAATTTCTACCTTGGCGACTTCGATTTTGAATAGCGAAGCAGATGATTGTTTATATCAGCTAGGTTAAACTTTGAACTGAAGGAACTTGTGATTTAGAGCAGTCATTATCTTCAAACATGAACTAGCTTACTAGAATATCTAGATAGTTGGCATTTAATACTCTACACACTAAAGGACTAGAATTATGGGAGGCTTCTAAAGTTCTCCACGGTTCTTGAAACCTCTTGGGTAGTGTAGAACTTACTGGACTTTTCTATAGGTTAACGTGCTCATACGATTAGTGTTATAAAGCTTAATTATGATGGGTAGATTGATAAATGACATTTTGTTTCTGTGGCTTCAGTAGTTGTGGTCTTAAAGAGTGATCCAAGTTGTGCAATTCGTCATCAGCTTGGATATTTTGTGCCATGCCGGCACTCCCACACGTTGCTTCCTCTATGTACAAGAGAATGCCGTCTAGGGACGGTACAAATTCAGTTGATCTAGAAGATGATTCTGGTAAATATCTGATTATTTATCATTTTTCTTTAGCTTATGTATGGGTGTGTTTTCTGCTTTTGAAAGGTCATGTCATTATGAATATGAAGTTAAGTGACGCAAAAAGTTTTGCGGATGTAAATGCTACAAAATACATTTTTTGCATCGTCATTTTGAACTAATTTTCTATATATCTCAAAGGCAAATATATAGAATTTAATTGGTTTCAGATTTAAAGTAACTATTCCACCATCATTAACATGCCATTACATCTCTATTCTTAATAGTTATTCCTACTTGTATGCTTAATTTTTTATCATAATATGGTTATAGGATGTTTCAGACTTTCAGGTTTAATGTTCATTTATTCTTATTGTATAAGGGGATCCGATTGGAGAAGCGTTATGATTTTAAAAGCCTATGGAAATGAAAAAATAATAGTTTCTTCTGATGGTTGGACTTTTAAGCAAGTTGTGTAATAGGAGCACAAAATGTTTGTGCATTTGCTGATTTGACAAAAAGATTTTGAATGTAAAGAAGCTATTGACTCTATGTCACTACAATAATAGCTTGTTGTGCCGATTTGCTTTCTAACTGATCATTACAATTGCAATAGTTTTGTGGACATGATGTTGATATTTTGCTTGTTTTGTGCAGAACTTTTGCAGGATGATATGGTCCAAGAGTATTCAGATCCACCTTTAAAACATTCTCTGCCTCATGTGCTTGTGGCATCTATAGTCTCTTTTTTATTTGGTTATCATCTTGGGTTCGTTCTCAATCTAGACATCTCTATTTTTTTATTCCCTTACCCCATTAAAAAATATATGAGTATGCTTCTATATTGGTAACAGCATAGAACCCTCTTATATAATGGTGTCGACTGTAGATATGATATTATTGAGTTTAGGATGGGAAAATGTGAAATTCAATCTATTAATGGTTTAACACTTTAACCCACCTTTAAGGTCTATTTGTGTAAACTGTGTTCCTATGCGTGTAGGGTAGTAAATGAACCACTTGAAAGTATATCCCATGATCTTGGCTTCAATGGGAATAGCTTGGCTGAAGGTATTTTTTACGTTTTCCTAAATTTTGATCTTCTATCTTGTTATTTGCTTTTGAACTATGTTTTATAAGCTTTTGTGCAACGTAAATGAAGGTCTGATAGTTAGTACGTGTCTTGGTGGAGCTTTTGTTGGGTCCCTCTTCAGTGGTTGGATTGCTGATGAATTTGGGCGCCGCAGGACCTTTCAGTTATGTGCCTTGCCTATGGTCATTGGTGCTGCTTGCAGGTAATAATATTTGCAACAACAAAAATGTTTTGACTTCATACATGGTTTAAATGATATGTCTTTTAATGACTACCAAGGGACAAAAGTAAAATATGTATAAAAACTTACTCCATGATGTATTTTCATCAGTAAATGCACATATTGTTAGTACTATAGAGATGCTAAAAAATACTTGTTTCAGTGCAACAGCCAGTAGTTTGTCAGGGATGCTACTTGGGAGGTTCATTGTTGGAATCGGGCTGGGTATTGGTCCACCTGTCGCAGCTCTCTATATCACAGAGGTTAGGCAGACTACTTGTTTGCATATGGGTCGAGTTTGACGTGGAACACTTTTTGTCCTTTTTTTGTTAACGATGAGTGTGTCAGATATGATGAGAGAATATCTATTGTTTCAACAATAATCCAATTTTTGAATAAGTAAACTCGAATGCTATATGCATTAAATATACATTCTGGGTGACTCGATCCATTTGAACCTTTTCTGTTAAGCTTAGGTCTTTTGTTTAACTTGTTCGGCCTGTTAGCATGACCCAAATAGCCCACTTCATAAGTGGATGGGTTTTAAGTATTCCACCTGCAACTTTTTTATTGTGATTTCTTGCAGGTTTCACCTCCTTCAGTGCGCGGTACTTATGGTAGCTTTATTCAGATTTCAACATGTTTAGGGCTGTTGGGGGCTCTTTTGATAGGGATCCCCGTCAAGAGTATCTCAGGCTGGTTAGAAAAAATTAGAAGTATTATCATGCTTTCTGTATTTTAGAAAATTGGTATTCTAAATTCATCACTTGAATCTATGTTCCCAGGTGGCGTATATGCTTTTGGTTATCTACTATTCCATCCACGGTGCTTGCTCTTGCTATGATTTTCTGTGCAGAAAGTCCGCATTGGCTTTACAAGGTATGTTATCATCTTTTTTGTTCCAAACATGGCATGGGTATCTTTTTTCGCTGTGTATGTCGTATGTACATGTGGTGGCGTTAAAAACGACGGACGGTTAATCATGCATCATGTGGTGGCATGGATAGCCAAAAAACAAAGGGGTACATGCACCGACCGGGTTTGTCCCGATTGCTAAGTGTTCTGTGCCTTATGTCCAAGGCTTGATACCAAACCACATCGATCCGGGGGTCTCACTGGAAGCAGCCTCTCTATTCTTAGGGGTAGAGGTAAGGCTGTCTACATCTTACCCTCCTCAGACCCTACCTTAGCTTTGCTATAGGTGGGATTAACTGAGTATGATGATGATGATGATGATGATGATGATGATGATGATGATGATGATATGTCGTATGTACATGATTGTGTGTGTGCTTATTCGTGCATAAAAATAACGAAACCAGAAACACAAGATCCGTACCAATTTTTTGGTGAACTTTTTATTATTTCTCCCTTAAAAAATTGGTGTAAATTCATGATTGTAGTGTTGGACGGTTGAACCAAAATTCAATTATTTTTTTAATAAAATTTAGCCATTGCTGTTGAAAGTAAATTTTATTGTTCCAAAATTCATTTTTATTAGTTCTTTTATGCAACTTTCTTAGTTTATCTGAGCTTGTCTTGTTTTTTATGATCCTTTGTTCTATACATTATACTAAAATGTATTTACTGTTTAAAAGTTGATATGAATTTATAGTATATGAAAATAAATCAGTGATCTGTTTTATGGTTATATGTTCTTTGGACTTGATGACGTTAGAACATAATAAAATAATTATCATTTTTTGTTATTTATTTTTCTGTTATTGATTTTTTTTTAATCATGTACTTTATAATTAAAATGAGTCTTAAAAAAAAACACTGGTAGCTGAACTGAAAAATGGATATACCAGTTAAGTATTATCCATTTAGGTTACAGTTCAAGGAAATGATTGACTGATGTTTTCACTAGTTTAAACCTAAACTACCTTTTAGTTTGGTTCACTATCTAATATCTATATATGTGTCCATATATGCATGTCAGAGTAAAAACACATCAATGTGTATCACTGTATCTTTCATCTAAAGAATCTTGTATGTTCTGTTTTACAAGCATATCACATTACTTTTGTTTTACATTATTATGTGCTCATTCTTTTAATGTGATTTTCCTCCTATGCTACATAGAGAGGAAGAAACACAGAAGCGGAGGTGGAGTTCCAGAAACTTTTAGGACCTGCAAATGTCAGATCAGCAATGGCAGAGCTTTTAAATTCAGACAGAGTGGATGAAAATGACACCGTTAGTATTTCAGAGCTGATTTACGGGCGTCATTTTAGAGGTAACTTTGAACTTTGAAATTTAGAATTAGATTAATGCTAGGTACACCAAAATGGTGTAAACTTTTTGTGTAACACTATCTATAACCCTAGTTTACACAAAATCCTTGTGGCGCTATTCATCACGCGAGTTGTGTCATGCTTCAACACTATTCATCTCGCCAATTTGCATGCTTTCATTTATTTATAAATATTGAACATAAAAATATAAATTCATTTATAGAGGATGCATCATGAAAATAATTTCATTGAGACCTTTTAAATATGTACCATATTGGGTATGGGTTTTAAGTCCTTTTATTATTCAATTATAATTGTTAATAATAAGTTGAATAAGTAGTTGACATATTTCATATTTGAGTAAAATATAAGATTAAAAAATTGTTTTTAATTTCATAAAGAACAATGATGTTTTCTAGTTAGTATGTAAATCTGATTTATCTAGTGTAAACAACTTAAATTATCTGCTTCAATCGGGTGAGATGGCAGAATTGACAAAAGCGGTGAATTTCTAAATGTTGCAATTTGGTGCATACACTAGAGTAGTAATTTGATCTAAATCACATTCCAAGACTAGGCTCTTTTTTTACACCAAAATGGTGTACTTGTTTGGTACACACTGCCAAACGCATTGTTATTCACTTCCTCCTTTTGCAGTTGTTTTTATTGGATCAACCCTGTTTGCTTTACAACAGCTATCAGGAATAAACGCCATATTTTATTTCTCGTCAACTGTATTTAGAAGTGCGGGAGTTCCTTCAAACCTTGCAAATGCCTTTGTTGGGATTGTGAACCTAGTTGGTAAATCAACTCTCTCTCTCTCTCTCTCTCTCTCTCTCTCTCTGACATACTTTGTTGTCGATAGAGGTGGGGTTTGGGTAACGGGTCAATTGGTCAAACTAGGTGATTTCTTAGTGCAGGTCAAATTGGGTGGGGTTGGGTTGACTGGCAACCTCCCTTTATCCTGTTTTTGGGGCTTCTTTATTAAATAATTGTGTCTGTTAGGGTGGAGCGGACGGGTCGGGTGCGGGGTGAAACAAGTAAATTTTAAGTGCAAGTCAAAATAGGATGGGCCCAATTGACCCACAACCAATTTTAAAGACTTATGTTACTAAAAAACGATGCTGTCAGTTTGCCATTACAAAAAAACTAAGTGATTACATTGATAATCTGGAATTTTGATTTATGCTATTTAAGATATTGTGTACATAAAAAATACTCTTGTGACTTTTGAACCAGTTAACCCTTTCAAGTGTTCAACCCATTTGACCCATTTCCTTTGTTTATATAATATTTATTCTTTTATTTGATCCATTTGAGGTAAAACATAACCCAAACCGATATATGCATAAACTAAAGGGTCAAATTGCTCACCTTTCGTTTTTATCATACTTGGTTTAGTAATCAGCATAATGACCTTGGAATAATACTTATTTAGGATCTTTCGTTGCACTTCTTCTTATGGATATACTGGGGAGGAAGGTTCTCCTTCTATGGAGCTTCTTTGGCATGGTAATTTTCTTACACCTTATTTTATAATGCATAATGTAGATTGCTATGTGGTATCCCACTTCTATCATTATTTGGTTTCAGTACCTGCAATGTTTTTCTTTAACTGTGTACACATTAAACCTGACAATGTATTTGTGAATTGTGAGGTATGTAAAACTTTATGAAAATTTCGAAACTCACGTGCTTTCGTTTTGTGCATATCTTATTATTTTAGGCTGTATCTACGGTCTTTCAAGTATTAGCAGCAGGTCTGTTTTCATCAACATCCGGAGCTCTTTACCTCTCTGTTGGTGGCATGCTAATGTAAGATTCTATACTGTGTACTCATCTATGATCCAAATGATGGAAATCCCAAAGATTAGGCGGTGAAATAGGCAGATGAAGCAGGTTACAAGTAGTTTTTCAGGGCCCAGTAAAATAGGGTCATGTAGGTAACAGTTAATTTTTCCATTTTGCAAATTTAACAAGTAGTTTATATGCTAAAATTAGTACAATTAGTACAAGAAGTGTTGTTAAGTTTTCAATAAGGCAACTTTGGAGGCTGTAAAGACTAAAGAGTAAAGACACGGGTTCAATTTGGGCGACTTTGATTTGTTTGACCCGTTTTCTTTATAGTTATATATTGCACATAACCCTCTGAATTTTAGCAGCCAACTAGCCAAGTATAACCCAAATTGATGTGTTATCACATACATGTGTTGAAATTACCTCATATGTTTTAAATGCTTCATTTTTTAAATTAAAGAAAATGAAAAATTTATTGCACTTGTATGTGCAGGTTTGTGTTTTCATTCTCTATTGGAGCTGGTCCTGTTCCTGGTCTCCTCCTCTCAGAAATATTTCCAAACCGAATAAGAGCAAAAGCCATGGCCTTCTGTATGTCTGTGCATTGGGTAACACACTTTACACAACTCATCTTTTATGGTTTTTGTAGTGGCAGTAGCTAAATGGACAGGTCAGGTTTTTACAGGACGGGTTGGGTTGAACTGGAACACCTTTTGATCTAGTACTAATGTTTCTTTCCGGAAGTATTTAGTAAGATTTTTGTGCAGAAATTATATTATATCAATGACTATTTTCTTAATAAAGGCAACCAATTTCATATATTCCTTTATAGAACTATCAACTATATAGAAGTAAACTATTTAGTTTTTAGCTTTCTAAATCTAATATCATATATACCATTTTAAAATGCTAAATAGTAGAGATGGACAAAAAAACCGGTTTTTCAAACCAGCCCGAAATAAAAACCGGTTTGTAAAAAACGGGTTTTTGGAGAAACCGGTCCGAACCCGAACCTAAGGGTCGGTCCTTGGTCGGTTTGTTGTTTCGAGCATTGGATTGGTTTGAGAACCGGTTTGGGAAAAAAAAACCGTTTTTTTTCCAAAAAAACCGTTAATATCATGGGTATTTGGGTTTTTTTTACCGGTTTGAGAGAAAAAACCGGTTTTAAACCCGGTTCGAACCAGTTCCGATAGGGTTGGGTGTTGGGTATTGGAAACCGGTTCTTAAACTGGACCGGTTTTTGAAAAAACCGGTTTTCCTCGTCATCAACCCAAACCGGTTCGGTTTGAGGGGAAAAAAAAACCGATTTGTCCATCTCTACTAAATAGTACATAAAACCAAACCAATAAAAAATAATATTAAATTGTGCCATCAAGCAACTTATTTTACTTTAGGGGCAATTTCATATATACCCATGAAAGACCATATTTACCCAATAAAAAAAATAATATTAAATTTACTATTCAAAACACTTGAAATTTCATATTTACTCGTTTCACTAAATGCAATTTATAATATGACCGTCATACCCTTTTGTTTCTTCTTACACTTCAGACTCTCCTACCCTAATGCGTGTTTTAAGGGAAGGGTATAACTGTCTAATTGAAAAATGAGTATGTTTGAAATTATGATTCTTTTGGGGCTAGTATATTTGTATTCACTATGGAATCTCCATAGGACTAGGGAGATTTTGCACCTTAAAATACTTTAGGTAACTTTGATCTCATTTCCCTTTTTTTTACTCTCCAAATTTTTTTTTTAAATTAATAATAATACTTTCATTCCAGGACAAAGAAAATTAAATCAAGATAACAGGTAGGCGGGCAACAAGCTGCGCTGCCACCTTTGTGCTATGTTTATTTTGTTCTTTCTTTACTCGTTAGCATTCGACATAAAAGCATAACCAAATCAACCCATGAGAAGTCATTTATCTGTCGTATTGCTCATCCAGCCCAGTTTCAAGCCCATACACGACCCTAGTCATTTTTGTTTCCAAGATTTTGCTCACTAAAATGCATTTGACATATGTTGGATTATTAGGTGTTCAATTTCATGGTGGGGTTACTATTCCTGCGTTTGCTGGAGCTAATGGGCCCACAACTGCTGTACGCGATGTTGGGTACGTTTTGTTTGGTGGGGGTCGCCTTTGTTAAAAGAAACGTGATGGAGACGAAAGGAAAAACGCTTCAAGAAATCGAGATTGCTCTTTTGCCACAAGATTAGGTCGAAGTTTGACCCGTTTATGTCATATGGCAAAGCTGGATCACTTAGTTCACCAGAACCATATATGTAAGTGTGCCTACTATTCTATTAGAAGCTTAGAAGTTATTAGAAAGACTGTTTGTGTAAAATAACAGAGTTTGATGGACGTGTGTGAGCGCGTGTGAGATTCTAGAAATTTGTACGTGCTTTTTAGAGGCGGTAAAATAGACAGGCCGGATAACCTACCAAAACAGGTTTTGGGTAGAAAATGGTTTAATTTTTAGTGCGGTTTTGGGTCAGGTTTTGGGAACCTGTAAGTTGATGCAATGCACTAAAAAGGGATGACTGCTTCTGTCACTATGAATTTGACATGTATTGCAAATATGCAATGCATCTCTGACTAGACTATAATATATCAATATACTATTATTAATGTATTAGTTAATCAATTTTTTACACATTTTGTTTAGTCCAATGATTGACCGCCATTCTTCCCCAACATATATCCAATGGATATTTCGTATCGTTCGCCTACCGTTCCATTTCCAGTGCGCAACCATTCAAACCAGTCATCGGTTATATTTTGTGGTTGGTATTTTTTTTTAAATCTGGTTGGTTGGTAAGGCCTACGGTTTATACTTGAAACCAGTCCAAAAGAACCGATCCGGGTTGTAGGATTTTGGGCTATTTACTCTGCTTTAATTTATTAAGTTAAATTATATACGTAATTGTGCTATGTTCAGCAAGATATGAATTTGGTCTTTTTTTTTATTAATTTTTTTAACAGAAAAGAGAGCCATTTTATGAATTTGGTGTGATAAGTAACGGTTGGAATGTTGGAATATTATTACACTTATATGTTTGAGCTGTGTTTATGCATTTTTTTTAAAACATAGACACAATAAGCTGAAACTCTAAAGCTAAACCAAAGTCAAAACTGTTAAGTGATGACTTGGTTTGGTGGTCTTTTAACTGCTTTTTTCCTAATGTTAAGCGACTTTCATCCTTCATATTTAAAACGCTAAAGTTCAAACATTAACATTCAAACCATTACTACTTCGCTACCTTCTTGCGTGTGGAATCTAAACAAGAGCCCTAAACATGATGGTTAAATGAAGGACGAACCCACGATGAACATACTCAGCAACTTTGACTTGCAGCTTGATAAATCAAATTTACAGGAAAACAAAAAAGATGTTCGACGCCACCAAAGTGCATCAAGTACTAGCGCATATTCACTCTGGATTCATTGTTGTCAGGTAGAGAACCACATTAACCAGATTTAAAAAAGACAAAAAAAGATGTTTATGCAATTACAAAAGTGCAGCTTGCATTATAGTTAACTCAATACATCAGAAAAGACGAACGTTTGTATTATAGTTGACGCAATACGTATAAATATTGATGTGGTTATCTCTCCATACTTGGTATTGACCAAATACAAACATAAAATCTAAAATTCAATTGAACATTATCTATATTTCAAGGTGCTCTTCTTTTGTAAAAGAATTGTTATTTTTATAATCATGTCATACATAAATAGATATTAATATAGGTCAATGATTATCAAAACCGGTTTTTGACCTGACTGGGTCAGATTCGAACCTGGTTTTGAGTTTTGACCGTGAAAGGATCGGATTTGACCGGATTGAAGTCAAATTTGAAACAGGTTTCAAAGTATAGGGTTACAACTTAATTTCAACCCTACATACGGATTCGTGTCTAAACCAGTTTCAAATCAGGTTGGGTTCGGGTTCAAAACCAAGTTCGATAGGATTACAACTCGATTTCAACCTTAAATGTCATTTGGGCCCAAAGTAGGTTCTTCCAAACATGGTTCAAAACCATGTTCGGTTCCCAAGTCATTTTCTGTGCACCTCTAGTCACGCCTCGACATGGCCGCCTACAGAAAAACCACAGCCTGCACTCGTCAAAAGCACGCCAAGTCGCCTCAAACGTTCACAACGGTTCTAATTGCACTCCAAAATTCACAAATTTGGAAAATCCAAATACTAAATAAGAGATTCAGATTATTCCAAACGAGAAAAAAAACATCAACCTTGGAGATAGTTCTTTATTTCAACCCCTCAATACATCTTTTCACTTAAATATACAAAGAATAATAATAATCAAAATGTATCAAAAAACAATTACTTGAACCACCATGGTCACATGTGACATGATCAAGAAAACCGAATCGAAAAATCACCACCGCTTCCTTTGGTGAAATCAAACTCATCAAAATCAGAATCCAAACCCATGTCCCGATGATCACCCCAATCATCGGACCCAGACGAACCATGGTCCACACCATGGCTAGGAGACGGAACCCTGAGTTCAGACACAGGAACCGGCAACGGTTCCTCATTTAAATACTTATCATGAAGCAGTTCCATTGCAGTGGCCCGACCCGCCGGGTCAAAACATAGCAGTTTCTTCACAAGCGAAATCTCATCTTGGCTTCGGTTAGGAAGACATGAGGCTAATCCGCTTGGGTTTTCCACTTTTTCAAAAGAGATTATTTTGTAGTCTGGCAACTGCGCGCAACCGGGCCAGACTTCCTCGTTTAAGTTACCCAAAACATTGAAGATTCTACTTAACTGATCGATATCTGAGGTTCCCGGAAAAATTGGTTCTAGAGTGAAAAGCTCGGAAATAATACATCCAAGTGACCATAAATCAACTTCAGGCCCGTAATTTTCAGACCCGAAAAGAAGCTCGGGTGCTCTAAACCAACGGGTTCCAACGCATGATGTTAACAGCCCAGATTCAGCGCCACCATCGTTGGTTTCATAAGAATAATTGCTTTTTAAAAAATCGTCTTCTACATCACTCGTGGTGCATGTAGCAAGACAAGATGTATCTGCATCGGGGTAATATGTGTCTTTATCGGTTTCAGTATCAAATGGGTCTTTGGATTTGAACTCATCCGATTGTCCGTATTCCTCTATGGTCCCTAGAGGAATAGGGACCATTGGATTTGAACGGTTTTCTTGATTAACTGTTTCTGGCTCGGAAACAGGTTTCTGTTGGTATACAGATGATTCTTCGTTCTGAGGTGTGCTATCATGAATCGAAACAAATCCAGGTGCTATCCGTATCCTTGCCTGTACGAATGAAACATAAGATCTTTAGAAACTACATTTTGGACCCGTCAACTCAAGAACTGAACTTCGCACCCGTTGGACTCGTCCAAACGGGCATGTTACCCCCCCCCCCCCCCCCCCCCCCCCCCCCTCACACACACACTGCTTTTTAATATAATTTTTTATTTTTATATAAAAGTGGGGTGTGAGGTGGGGAGGTCTGGATTGGTTTAGCATAGAAATAAAAAATAAAAAATAAAAATGTAAATTTTTTAAGTAGGGTCTTGAATGATGTGACGTTCAAGACGATCAGTCGATCACATAACCGAAATCCGCTAGTTAAACACACTCTCAATGACAAACACCATCTAATACATATAAAAACAACCAGCACCAACAAAAAAACACACATGACCGAAATCAGCTAGCTTAAGCACAAACTCGTCCACCACCCTAGAACTTGACCCCTAACCACATGGGAACAAACACCTTAATACCGCTAGACTACAAACCCCTTAGTATCTCACTTATCATACCTAACTCACTTTTTTTTTTCCAAACAGCTAACACAGGCACCCTATACTTTTAAACGGCGAAATCTGCACCTATGTCCACAGTCCACCCTATAACTTGATCCCTAACCATATGGGAACAAACACCTTACCGAACACACGTTAAGAGCATTCAGATTTGAGTCTTTATACTCATCCTTATCCTAAAATTATAATTATAAGTAATATAATAAAAAAAATGTTCACTTTTACTTCTACATCAGATTCTTTATCTTTATTCACCATCCATAAATTTTATGGAAAGCTACAATCAATCCATATATTTACAAGTCACTATAGTTAAATTATATAAATATGATTAAGAACTCGGATACGAATGCTCTAATACTGCTACACTACAAACCGATTGGTATCTCACTTATCATATCTATTTCCTATTCAAAGGCACAAGCATGAAACTTTATCAATCTTCACCAAATATCTAACACACCTTAATACCGCTAGACTACAAACCCATTAGTATTTCACTTATCATAATTATTTCCTATTGAAGCAAGAAACTTGATCAATTTTTAGCAATCTTTTAACACACCTTAATACCGCTACACTACAAATTAATTAGCATCTCACTTATCATAATCAATATTGTAAGAATCTCTAGGCGCTACTCCGCCAGTGAGGTACCAACTAGCGATTAATCGGGATAAGGATATTATACGCAATTGATACCAATCTTTATCATTCTCTTAACACACCTTAATACCTCTAGACTACAAATTAATTAGTATCTCACTTATCATAATCAATATTGTAAGAATTGCTAGGCACTAGTCGGCCAGTGAGGTACCAACTAGCGATTAATCGGGATTAGGATATTATGTGCGATTGATACCAATCTTTATCAATCTCTTAACACACCCTAATACCGCTAAACTAGAAATCGATTGGTATCTCACTTATTATATCTAATTCCTATTCAAGCAACAAACTTTATCAATCTCTTAACACACCTTAATAACGCTAGAGTACAAATTAATTAGTATCTCACTTATCATAATCAATATTGTGAGCATCGCTAGGCGCTAGTCGGCCAGCGAGGTACCAACTAGCGATTAATCGGGATTAGGATATTATGTGCGATTGATACCAATCTTTATCAATCTCTTAACACACCCTAATACCGCTAAACTAGAAATCGATTGGTATCTCACTTATTATATCTAATTCCTATTCAAGCAACAAACTTTATCAATCTCTTAACACACCTTAATAACGCTAGAGTACAAATTAATTAGTATCTCACTTATCATAATCAATATTGTGAGCATCGCTAGGCGCTAGTCGGCCAGCGAGGTACCAACTAGCGATTAATCAAGATTAGGATATTATGCGCGATTGATACCAATCTTTATCAATCCCTTAACACACCTTAATACCGCTAAACTAGAAACCAATTGGTATCTCACTTATAATATCTAATTCCTATTCAAGCAACAAACTTTATCAATCTTTATCAATCTCTTAACACACCTTAATACCGCTAGACTAGAAACCAATTGGTATCTCACTTATAATATCTAATTCCTATTCAAGCAACCAACTTTATCAATCTTTATCAATCTCTAAACACGCCTTAATACCGCTAGACTAGAAACCAATTGGTATCTCACTTATTTTATCTAATTCCTATTCAAGCAACAAACTTTATCAATCTTTATCAATCCCTTAACACACCTTAATAACGCTAGACTAGAAACCGATTGGTCTCTCACTTATTATAACTAATTCCTATTCAAGCAACAAACTTTATCAATCTATTATCAATCTGTAACAATTACCTGACCGAAATCGGCCAACTTAAGCACCCCATCAGCCGAAACCAAGAAATTCGCCGGTTTCAAATCGCGATGAATAATACAACTCCGATGACAAGCATCAACGGCCAACAATATCTGAACAACCCATCTCTTAATCTCTTCAACCCTTAACCCATTCCAGACCCTTTTCCCAGATTTAATAACCGAAGCCAAATCAGTCTCCAAATATTCCAAAACAAGAACCGGGTCCTCATCGGGTGTGAGGAAATACTCATGCAAAACGACGACGTTTGGGGAGTGCTGTAAGGCCTGAAGGGATTCGATTTCTCTAAGGGCGGATTGGTGATCGTGGACTTCTTTTAAGGCGACGGGTTGGTTGTCGGAGAGACGGATGGCTTTGTAGACGTCGGAGAACGTGCCTGACCCGATTCGGGTTTGGATTTGGTATTTGGTTATGATTTCGGGTCGGGTGTGGATGCTCCAGCTTTTGGTTGTGGTGGTTGATGATGGTGGATCCATTGATTGATTGTTTAGGGTTTTCAAAGGAAGAAGATGATGAAGATATGAAGATGATGAGATGTAAGTTTTGGGTGTTATGAATATGAATGCATATCTATGTGTGTGTTATTTGTTTTATAAAAATTACTAGCTTTTATCCCGGGAGTGTCCCGGGGTTGAAAAATATAATAATTCTAATAATACTAATACTAATAGTAATAATTATTACTCTTGTAATTAAATAAATAGAAAATAACTTTGCTATAAGGTGACACCATGTGTTGCAGTGTTGCGCGATTCTTTCTCCTAGCTTCTCTTGATGAAGTATACCTATGCATCTTTAGAAGAGTAAAATTCCAATGAAAGCATGGCGCTTGGGCCGAATTTCAACATCGTAGATAAGAACCTGGTTTAAAAGAAAAAATATGATTAATGAATAACCTGAACACTTTGTGTTTTTTTTTCCTGTAGGGATGGGCATACGGTCCCGAAAACCGATCCCGAACCGAAAAAATACCAATCCCGTACCGAACCGATACCGAACCGAGGATGTTCGGTATCGGTATTGGTACCCACATTTAGAGGTTTTCGGTTTCGGTATTTTTGGTATCGGTACGGGATCGGTATTGTATCGGTATTTTAAGGTAAAATACCGATACCACATCGGTACCGTACCGATACCGAACCGATACCGATACCGTACCGGTATAATCGGTATCGGTATCGGTATTGATTTTTTGTACTTTTCGGTATCGATATTGTCAGGATCGGTATCGGTTCGGTACCGATACCGTCCCGAGCTCATCCCTAGCACTATGGTACTCGTTGGAAAGATAATAAAACGCTCGTTAATTTGGTGTAATTTTTTTATTTAAAAAATCTCGAATATAAAAAAATATTAACGTTTAAAAATTATGGGAGAAAACATAAGAGAGAAAAATTTAAATTTGTTTTTAAATTTTTTTTTCCTAAAATAACTCAATTTAATTTTAGTAATTGAGAATTGAGAGATAGAGAGATAAATTTAAGGTTTTATGTTTATCTTTTTTTTATTAAAAAAGGAAATAATTCAAAAACACTAAAATCTTTCAATTAGACTATAAGGAGTGGGGGGCGGGAAAGAGGGGGATGAAGCGCCATGTGGCATTTGTGGGACCCTTGTGGGGGGGAAAATAATTGTGGGGAGTGGAAGGGGGGAAGAGGGGGGGAAGGAAATAATATTATATTGTGTTAAAGTTAAAAAAAAAAAAAAAAAAAAAAAAAAAAAAAAAAAAAAACCTGACCAATAGATCGCTGCCACCTCACCCCCACCCCAAGCCCCACGCCGGTGAAGCCTCTCCCGCCCCCAGCCCCACGCCACTTCCACGCCCCTTTTGCGGCGGTGTTACCCCCCTTCCCGCCCCTTCCACGCTTCCACTCCTTACAGTCTTATGATTTATGATGCCACGTGGCAGTTTTATGGAGAGGTTGAAAGCACCATTGCACGCCACGTCAGCAATGTTCAATTCTTTTATATATATAGATAGATTATTATGATGTGTTAATTATATGAAAATTGTTGTTTTGATATGTCTCATTTGACTCGGTGTAACCAATATAAGCATTGTGGTTACAATGTACGATGACGGCATTAACGTTTGGCGCACGTGAAATTACGTGTTTTTTACTTTGGTACATTTATTACGTTCGTGACATTAATGTCATTGGACATAGATAGAAAAAGAGTATGTATTTGCCGTTGTGGCGTAAAGTTGTAAAGTAATTTAAACAGTAGTATAAAGTCGTAAAAGTAATTTGGACATTAATGTGTTTAGGATGGAAGAATACAAGAAAATACGTTGGGGTTGAATAAGGATGTAAATGATTTAAGTTGTCCATGCATTATCAAGGCACATGTCGAAAAACGTTTGAAACTAGTCGAGCTTAAATGAGCTCGAACCCAAATTCAAGCCTCACACACAACTAACTAATTTATCGAGCCCGATCTTAAAGCTTGGTATGTAAAGCCTTAAGTAATAGCCATTTAAGAGACGAATAAGTATCTTAAAGCTTGGTATTATTGTGGGTGTTGGCATATTGGCTATTACTTATTCGTCTCTTAAATCCATGTTTGGGTTTGTAGTTAGTTACATATTCGGCTTATTTAGGCTTTACATACCAAGCTTTAAGATTTTTTTTTTTTTTTTTTTTTTTTTTTTTTTAATTTAGAGCTTATGTAATAGCTTGGTATGTAAAGCCTAAATAAGCCGAATATGTAACTAACTACAAACCCAAACATGGATTTAAGAGACGAATAAGTAATAGCCAATATGCCAACACCCACAATAATATTTAGAGCTTATGTAATAGCTTGTTTGTGAGCCCACAAACCATTGTGCGACCACGTTCATGGGATGTTTTTTATGTTCGTGTCATGGACGAGTTTGGAGGTTGTAAAGTTAGTGATTATGATAGTAGTGATTATGATACCTTTCTTTCCTTTCTTATGGATAAAGTGGGTACCAAAGAAGATCAACATTTTTGGATGGTGCGCGGAACAAGATCAACTACGACGTTGAAAGGACTTCATAAAATAAATGTATTCAATGGATCGTTATTGTGTAGATTTTGTGGGGAACATGAAGAGGATTTAGAACATTTATTTATAAATTGCTATGTGGCAGCGATCATTTAGAACAAGGTTAGTATGTGGTGTAAAATAAAGTTTTTGCTTTCGATATATGAGAACTGTTGGTTGCAAGCAAAAGCATGGGTCTAATAAAGAAAAAAAACCAAGCGCTTCAAGGCATTATACTTGTGGCTTGTTGGGAAATTTGGAAGGCACGTAACAATGTAATCTTCAATAGGAAGAGATTGGACAAAAACCGGGTGTTTGGGGAGATACAATCCAATTCATACCTGTGGTGGAAGCATAGGAAGAAGAACCAAGACGTTAATTGGGAGAAATGGGAGTCGTTTACTTTTTTGGATACAGTAACGTAACAATATAATATGTGATGTAATTGGTGGGTTTGATGTATCGTCTAGCGACTTGCTAACATGCGAGATGTACATAATTTTGGTGATGAATAAGAAGTTTGCCGTTAAAAAATAAAGGTCATTTCCAAACTCAATCCCAAACACCCGCTAAGAACATATGGATGGTGACGAAAATTGTGTGGATCAAAGATGAGAAAAATAACGGTGCCGTCATAAGGAGCCTGAGATGCCCCTATGCCACCATGACAACAATGTTGATGAGAACTCAAAGACGAAATATTTTTTCAATAGGTCATTAACAATGAGATCTATTTATAGAATAATCTTAACCTGACTTTGCATAATAGTCCCATTTCATCCTTATCCACAGTTGAGTCCTCTTTGTTTAGACATGTACAAAAAAATGCCATTGACATTTCATGTGTTGCACAACTAGTGTTTCAAGTTCATCAACCATTTTGTACTTCTAACCATAGTTGTCAAAGCGCCTAGGCGCACTCAAGGCGCATAGGCCGAGCCCGGAGCCTAGGCGCAAGGCGCATAAAAAACGACGGCTTTTTATAATTAAGCGCATAGTATAAAATACATTTTTTAGGGATTCTAGAGATGTTTTAGGCTTGTTTAGGGCTACTTTAGGATGTTATAGAGTTGTTTAGGACTTGTTCATGACTCATTTAGGATCTTTTAGAGGTTTATGCAACTTTTAGCCTGAATTTGGCCGGAAATCAGCCCTGATAGTGCGCCTCAGTGTCTAGGCGCGCTCCTCACAGGGCGCAGCGCACTTGGTGCGCCTCGAGCCAAGGCGCCTAGACGTGTTTTTGACAACTATGCTTCTAACACTATGCCCTTGTTGAACAAAAAAAAATACATGTGGTTGTTTCAAGTTGAACTTGAAAATTGTCCCGTAATAGATCCCAATTCACTCTTCTATCTAAATTCGATTTTAATTCGGTTTGAATGACTATTTTTACAACTTATCCCTTGAGGAAACGATTTGTTAGTTCACTAAGACCGGTTTCAAACGGGTTGATTTGTGCGAAGAACAAACAATCAAAACTAGAAAGATAGATGAATAAATGATTGAAACATAGAAAACTTCGTTGATTTGTATAAACAAATACACGATAATCATACGTACGCCTGACTCTAAGTTGTATCCGTCCCTGCACCCCGGGTGAACTAGCTAGTGGTGGTGGCTCACAAATGACCAACCACTACAAATGATGTCTCATGCCCTATTTATAGATCTTGACTCATGTTCTCCAAGCTAAGCCGCGGCTTGCTTGGAAAGCACATCACATCTACGATTCATACACCATGTGACATCACATTTGGGGGTGTATGACATCATATTCTGCGTATGTGACAGCTTCCTATTGATCTATGATGTAGGCCAGGATGTATGAATCCCAATTATAGGGTGTATGGTTCCTAAATACCCACTAAAATACATATGACAAAGTCACTAACAATATTAATATAAATCCTAAAGTCATCACCTCTCACAATCAACAAAGCCATCTACACATAAAGTTGTCTAACATATAGTAGCTTGTAGACATGAACACGATCACATTATTTATAACATCATTCTCTAATCTAGACCTAACAATCTCCCCTAAGAATGACACTGTCAATTCTTCACAACATCCTCAAAGTATTTCTGACATTGTCTCGTATCTTCTCAAATCCGTTGATTATAGAAAAAAAAAAAAAAAAAAGGTCTTTCATTTTCTCTCTCCCACAAATGTACATCCTATTATATCTCATCAATCAAGGTTCCTTTATCTCTTTAGTGAAAACATTGTAATAGGTATATGATTAGGGTTCAAACGTCCAATGATTAAAATCAAACAATCAGCTTCATTTAAAAAATCATCAACCGTGAAAGTTGCCAAAAATCCTTTAGAACCAATGGCGGATCTTGAATAAAAAACATGGTAGGGCCGGACACAATCTGATATGCCCGGGCTCAATACATATAAATTTTTTGATAAATTCTCTGCAAAATTTACACTACAAAGCGAAAAAAGTTGGGTGAGCCGAAGCCTCGTCTGGTCCGTAGTACAAAGATCGGCCCATGTTTAGAACTTTCGTTCAAAAATAACCAAAGTCGCCAAAATAACAATAAAATGGGAGGGCCCAAACATAAGGAGTCCATATTATGATATCATCCCAACAATCAATAAATAACTCATGTTTGGATTTTGCTGTTTACCATCACAGTCTTGAATATTGTGATCATGTGAATGTGTCAGTCTCTGTTCTAAAATTTAAAAAAATGTAAATGTGTTGTATAAATATATATTGGTGGGTATTTCGGATGGATAGTCGGAACATTGTTTGTTAGCCTGTGGAAAAAAAAATCTTAAGAAAATTAATGGGTTTTGCTAAGGAAAATGAGAAAAGAAATGGAAAAAGAGAAAGGAGAAGGAAAGAAAATATGAAAGATTCTGGATGTCTGACTTAGATATTTACTTGACTATGACTTCATTTACCTTCTCTCTCTTTTGACTAACCTAACCTATTCATGGGAAGTTATTGATCATATCTTTGTTGGCCAGAGAAAATATATTTTTGTTTGTTCTTTTAGAGTAAATTACAACTTTGCTCCTTACACTATTGTGAATTTAAATATCCAATTATAGTTTTTTTTTTTTTTTTTTTTTTTTTTTTTTTTCATTTGGATAGCAACCATAAGGAGGATACTCATTTTTTTTACGGTAAATTTTATACCATCTTATTTCTACCTAATCTTGCATTTGCAAGGATTTGAATCCATAATCTTACATTTGTAAGGAGGGACACCATACCAATAGACCAAGAGGTCATGGGTGAGGATACTCATTTACTGAGGTTTATTTATTAAAACTGTTCAATTTTTCCAAATAAAAAAAATATTGTATTTGTTAATATTTTTAGTTTTTCTACCAAAGTAGTAATGCATATGGTCGTTTTTCCCACCTTCTACAATATGGTTATTTACTCTGTATGATTATTTTTCTTTTAGGTTGCATTGTATGATATGACGCCTACCCACTCCACCTCAACTATTTTTCAACCAATAGCGGCCCCCTTTCATCTCTCGGGTGCCATTGAGGGGCACCGGTGATGGATCGTGAACGCAATGACGAAGAAAAACGGGGGAAGAAGGGGCCCACTCTGTTGTTGACTGTTGAACGGATGAAGCTATTAAAAACTCTATTCCATACCATATAGCCTTACAACCTACACACCCTGACAATTCTTTAGAAACTTTAGATAAAAACAATGTACACACTTCGTGCCAAAGTTGTACGATTTAAGTGTATCCGAGTTAGGACTAGGTTTTTTTTTTATTTTTTACATAACTAACATGCTATCATGTATTCGCCCCTTAGAAAGATATTAGCATGTTTAAATAGGATTGTTCTTAAACCAAATTAGATCTAATCGACTAACGATAGGCCATCGATTACTCAAGTGACCATAGTCTTACCACAATAACCGAGTCGCAACAACCAGCACCGCTAGTGTTACGACAACAAGTTGGATTAAAGATCAAAAAAAAAAAAAAAAAAAAAAAACAAGACTTTGAACAAGAGAGACCGCTAGGCAAATTCTTTGGTCAACAACAATGGTCAGTTGTGGTGGCCATAGCGGCAGCAGGTGGCGGCTACACCACCAACCGAAACATAAACCACCACGGTTTTACATACATTCATACAAAACTCAAACCAGCCAGCAGCAAAAACATCAAACCATCAAACTATTATCAACTGCAGCTAACAACATTCACACACAAATCCTTGAAAATTAAAAACTGGCAACTGGAAAATTGACAAACCAACTTCAAAAGCTCCTACGTCGAAACCATTAAGCAGCCCAACCGCCACACATGATGCCTCTGCTTTACCAAAACGCACATCCAGACACGCCGTTAGTTCCATCTTCATCATATAGTTGGGACCAACAAATTTATATTTTATAAAAAGATTTTTTTAAAAAAAAGTTAAAAGAGTATAATACTTACATGATTGAGCAACCGGACCTTTTACGCCTTGTCTGTCTCATAACTTCCTTTCGCCTTGGAGGTTGAAGAACAACCTTAATGGCAGTATCAAAAACCGCTTTCACATTCTAGTAATCATTGATCAAAAAAAAAAAAAAAAAAAAAAAAAAAAAAAAAGAGTTTAATCAAAAATTTAGTTGTAAAATAGTAAAAAGTTATAATATGAGTAATTGTTATTGATTTAATTTATTTACCTGTTGAGTTTTTGAGCTGCATTCGATATACGCAGCTGCGCCAATTTGTTTCCTCAGTTCCTCACCCTAATAAACATTAAAAATAATAATAATGAGTAAATGAACTAGTTTAATCATATTACAACTATGAGGTTGATATTTTGTACCTGGGCAGTTGTGATAACATTAGAACCGACATTATCAGCGAAATATCCCTTGTCGTCGCGAAGATCTAAAAGCAAAAAAGCCGAAAAAAATACAGGCTTTTAGATGCTTATATTCAAGACTTTTCATTTAGTGAAGATGAATGAAATGAAAAATAAAAATGATTGTATAAACTGTAATGTGTACCTAGTTTTGTCCCGACGAGTACTACTGGAACATTTGGTGCAAATCGTCGAAGTTCAGGCATCCACTGTATATATAGTCAAAGTTGACTTGATGTTAGTCAAGTTTTGACTTTGTAAATTCTAACTTAGACTGTGTGTTGTGGACACGCGAGCGACCAAGCGCGAGCAGCCACAACAGCCCCACGCTAACCCGACGCGAGTGAGCCAACGTGAGCAGGGTCACGCAGGCTCACGGAGCGAAGAAAGGAATTTGTGTTGGATTTGTAGGTTGTGGTCGCGCCGGTGCTCTCCCCCAGCCACAACAGCCTTGCGTGACCGGCGGCGGTGCTCACCGCGAGCCACGGCGTATAGCCTTACATTGGATTAAAAAATGTTTCAACTTGAGTATGTAGTTTTGTTCTTTTTCAAGTTTGACTTTCTTATACCCATCTTTAAACTCACAAATGAACATGTTTGACTTTACATGGTCAAATAAACTTAAAATATGTTAAAATTTTTAACAAATTTCAACATGAATATGGATCTTTTCTTCTCTTTCATTCAAGAAAACTGTAACATAAAAACATATGCAGTTCACATTTCCTCACAACAATAACAAAGCGTATCGATTTCGAGTTTAAAAGCCAGTCTATTTGACTCTTAAAGTCAAACCAATATTAGTTTGGAGCAAGAGTGATCATATTTTTTTTACCTGTACAAGTTTCAAGAATCAACTCTGTTCACATTAAAAAAAAAAAAAAAAAAAAAAAAAGCTAACTTTGAAGCTTAAAGTAACCAACAAATATTTTGAAAATTATAAAAAAAGAAGAGAGCACTAAATAAATAAAGTGTACCTTTTTAAAAACATTTTCATAGCTTGCCCTACTGATTAAAGAGAAAGCTAACACAAATATGTCTGCACCTCTGTAGCTTAGTGGTCTTAATCTGCTATAATCTTCCTGACCTTTATATCACAAAAAAGGAAACCAATACCATTAAGGAGAAACCTGATTTATCATATATACAATTCATGTTGTTGGATCAATTTGGTTGGACCACCACCAAAAGGACCATGTGCGAAACCAAAGGGGTCAAGAGGGTCCGCTAACCTACCAGTTACCATAACTTGTCACATTTTTTTTTAATAAAATCTAAGTTTTGTTAGAAAAATACAAGTTGGACCCGTGTTGTAGTCGGTAGAGAAGAGAACTTTGTGACGACTACCTATTTGTTGTCACGTGGACAAGTCGTTCGATAAGCTTGATTTACCTCTCACATGGTATAATTTACATGACATAGGGTATGTTTGGCAAAACGGGCTGGTGGTTGGTAGCTGGAAGCTGAAAGCTGAAAGTTGGTAGCTGGAAGCTTTTTAAATATATTTTGGTGTTTGGCAGAGTAGCTGAAGCTTTTAATAAAATGTATAAAATGACCAAAATGGGCATAATTAAAAGCTTGTAAGAAAAGTTTTTATTTTATTTTTAAAATAGAATGGGTATTTGTGTCATTTGCTCATTAAAAACTTGTAGCTTGTAGGAGCTTTTTCTTAAACGCTAGTATTAGCAGCTTTTCACTATAGAGTTTTTTCTCTAACCTAAAAGCTTCCAGCTCCTTCAACCAAACAATGTTTTTTATTGAGTATGAGTTTTTTCTTAAAAGCTTAAAGCTTCTAAAAGCTCTTAAAAGCTCATCCTGAAACATACCCATAATATAACCTTTCTAGACATGATACTTTTCACTAGCTATACCTAAAATGTGTCAGTTTTTTTAATATTAATTATTTTTATATGATCCTAAATTACTACACTAATTCATGTTCCAGAACTCAAAAATTAATAATAATAATAATAATAATAATAATAATAATAATAATAATAATAATAATATTTACCAAGAAAAAGAATTGTTAAATAAACTCATGAAAGATAATAAAGATTGGATTTTTATGAAATTACCAGCAGTGTCCCATAGTCCCAAGTTAACAATGTTTCCATCCACAGCCACATTAGCACTGAAATTGTCAAAAACTGTAGGTATATAATCCTGTCAAAAAAAAAAAAAAAAAGATTCAATCCTTGTTAAAAAATTTAAAAAACCAATATCTAAATTAAAAAAAAAAACCACAAATTATAATCTAGCAAAAAATAAATGCTATATAGTTACTTGTACTTTCTGCATTGAAAGTTGTACAATAAGGTCTAACACATAATAAGTAAGCAAAAATTCTAGAAAAATAAAAGGGCATTTCTGATATAATATGGGCTTCACAAAAAAAAAAAAAAAAAAAAAAAAAAAAAAAAAAAAAAAACCCTTAAAATAATTAAACACATACATATCATATGTATATATAGTATGTATATGTATATGCATATGGATACTTACAGTAGGAAACTTGTTGCTGGTATAACAAATGAGCATACAAGTTTTTCCAACAGCTCCATCACCAACAGTGACACATTTTATAAACTTTGAAACACTCATTCTTGTGTTCTTGATTTTCTACTACTTCTTGCACTAATATATTTTTATAAAAACAAAACCTTAAAAATGTGTTTGAAGAGTGAAGAAGAAGCTTTAGAGAGAGAGAGGTTGTGCAGAAGAAGACAGTGATAAATGTGTGTTATTTAGTATATTGCCAACAAGGGGTGGGGTTTCAAGAAAAGAAGAAAAACATATATTATTATGATACCTCGTGGAAATAAGTGTGTTTTGAGTTTATTAATATATGTTTTTACCTATAACTTGTGTCACATTTTGGTTAATGTGCAATTATTAAAATGTATGATCTCTTTTTTTGTTGTTTTTTTGAAATATTGTGCTAAAATATTAATACTTGGTCTAATTTTTTTACACATCCATATGTTACATATCTATATATACAATGTATGTATATGCATAACACTTGTATATATTTTCTAAAGTTAATTTTTTGTTATGTAAGATAATACACGTGGTAACAGATGTTACATTAAGGTAACTGCTGTTAGGATGTACTTCGAATCTCACTTGTATCATAAACATTATCGTTTTGGTTTTTATCGTGATAATTAGCAGGTGTATATAACTGCTGCTAGGTAACTCGATGAAACATGCAAGTATATTCATTTTTCGTTAAGTGAAAACAAGTATGAAACCTAAGATCAATATAGGTGTTTTGTAATCAATTTATGTGTATGTATTTTGTGGAGAGTGTTCCCATGACTAATTAGATGTGTTTAAATGTTAGATTTAGGCTGAGGACTTCGACATTTTATTCTGGTTTATGAATAGAAAATGAATCAACTTATCTAGATGTAACTACAAGTAAAAGTAGGGGTTGTAGTAGCGGCCAGAGTTACCCGTATAATCTAGCAAAATACAACCATTGATTTAGATTCAAAGCTAAATATCCAAGCAAATCATAAAGATGCTATGATGTTTTATAGGTAATGTGAAATCGTTTTTGTATCTTAGTTGCACAAATTTTAAAATTCTTAAATGCGTGTAAAATACTTATACAATACTAATAAAAATGGCAATCATAACAAAATCATATCTTTAGTATTTTTCATTTTTCTTTGTGTAATCATTGATTGTTTGGATATAACTTTATCGTTTAGATTCACAATCTATTCTTGTATCCATCTTACTAATATTAAATTTTGTTTGAACAAACTTATAGTAATAGCAAGTATTATGTAAAAAGTATCTTAACATAAGAAATATTTTGGGCATTTGATTTAATGAATCAATGGATGATGTCTCACACTCAAGTTTTCACTGCGGGTTTTGCAGTGATGTGCGTGATAAACCAGGATCCAGTTAACATTCGAATGAACGACCTCTATATGCTTTCGAAATCATACGTAAAATAAACCAAAGAGTTTTTAAGTTTCAAAGTTTAGAAGTTCAGCGGACTCTACCATATCTGTACAAATAGAATAGCCTATTTATACAGAATGGTAAAGAGGCCGTTAGTAAATAATGTTCATGCAAACCATCTCGTAAAAACAAGTACGAGTTTCCCAAAAACCAACATAATAAGACAAAATGTTTAAAAACCAAAACGATAATGTTTATGATGCAAGTGAGACTTGAAGTGCATCCTAACAGCAGGTATAACTTTTTCATACGACATTAATTAAAAAATACACCATAAAAACAAGCATTTTATCCTCATTCATTTGTATACCCTATTGATATATATTTTTTTTTAATTGGTTGATAACTTGCGTCTTTTATTAGGTACAACTTGCATTTTTATCAGGTATAAAATACGTCTTTTTATCAGGTATAAGTTGTGTCTTTTTATCAGGTATAGCTTGCATCTTTTTATCAGGTATAACTTGCGTTTTTTTATAAGGTATAACTTGCGACTTTTATCAGGTATAACCTGCGTTTTTATCAGGTATAAATTGCGTCTTTTATCACGTGTAACTTGCATCTTTTATCAGATAAAAGACGCAAGTGATCAACCCAACAATTTTTTTAAACTATATCAATGGGGTATGCAATTGAAAATGGATAAAAAGCTTGTTTTTATGGTGTTTTTTTTTAAATAATGTAGTATGAAAAAGTTATGGACGTTTAGAAAATAAAGGTGTAACTTGAAATGGACAATAATAACTTTCTTAGCTAGTGTCATGTATCAAGCTCTTAGCTCTTCTTACACTTTTTTACATTAAGAAGTTATTTACGTTAGTAAGCTTTTTACGTTACCTCTCCCTAATAATTGTGAGTTAAAACTTAAAAAATATATATGATACATAAAGAATATTTTTCAAAAAGGTTATTTATTGGTGGTTCATTGGCAAAGGCAAAGGCAAAGGCAAAGCCTTTAAAACACCTAGATTGTGAAAGGTCTTGGATTCAAGTCCTAAAAAAAACATATTATGGAATAGTTATTGTAGTTAGAAATTATTTACCAAGTTATGGCCGTTGCTTTATTTCTCATTAAAGACAATAAATGCGTATTAAATAACTGTTTTAGTTTATTTTTAGTATTTCTAAAGAAATTTGACCAACGAGTATTATACAAGGCCATCTATCAGGTTAAACTCATTGGCGAAAAGCCATCCACGCCCTGCAAACCCTGAGAACATTGATGACCCGGTCCGCCCATCATTTAAAAGGAAACCCATCACCTAAAGGCTCACTGTAATAGAACATTTGGCCTACCCGAAGCAAATTGCACCAAGTGGCACGAACCCCTGACCTCCACCTGAAAGGTTCAAGTCATAGGGTTGCCCTGCCCAAACCAGTGTTTAGAAACCCGGTCCGGCCGCGGCCTAAACCTGTTTGGGTGGGGGTATTGGACGGGGTATGCAGCGAACCGGGGGTTGGACTGGGAACCTGCCTAGTTGAACCGGGGTTTAAGGGGCTGAACCGTTTTTTGTAATGTTTTTTTCAAACTTCACCCTATTAATTTTACGACACCATTCGGTCCGATTGTATTGGTAAGAAAACTGGTTTAACGTTCGGTCAGATTCTGAAAACATTGGCCTAGACCAATTTGTCTTGAAGACATTGGCCCGAACCAATTTGTCTAGGAAAAATAAGGAATATTTTTAAAATAATAAGAGCATCTATTTTTTTTTTTGAACGGTCAATTGGAATCACTCACGGACCACTGGAGTATCATCGTACCACCAGGGATACCACACGATCATATTCCACCATCAAGTCACCAATTTAGGAGGAAACTCATAATTATGAGAAAACCCCATTTTGTAAGATTCGAAACCAGGATCTTATAGTCCCTAAGTCTTATCTCACCACCAAAATGTCGCTGGGCGATAATGCCCTTTGGCAATAAGAGCATCTATTAGTTTATCAAAATATTTTATAAGAAAAATAAATGGTGTGTTAATTAAGTTTTGACAATGATGTGGGATTTAACATGAAACTAATTAATGCCTGAGGTTAAGGAGGGTCTTGTTTATTTTAATATTAAATTTTTAGTAAAACCACCAATTATACCCATAGGGTGTTGAGATGGGGTGTTGATTTGGCATGAGCAAGATGGAGAAATACGGGAATAGAATGCAGTGGGGCGCTCATTATGGGGCAATGGCATCGTGAGCGGAGACCGGACAAAGGAGTCAAGGTCACTCGGGATGGACTTGGAAGCGTGATGTGGGACTAATAGGAACACCACACCTCTCTTTTAGTATCGCCACCCGCTTTCAGGTTAGCGATGTGTGTGATAACCATAGGCTATAGCACATCTAAACCAAATAAATAAGTAGATTGCGTCCAGTGGCGGATCCATAATTTTTTTTCAGCGGGTTCACTGTTTTTCGATGATCCAATTTCATAGAACCAAACATCAAGCTTTTGTGTCGGTTTAACGGTTCCAGACGGGTAAAGTTTATCACGTAACAAAAATACGATACAATAATAAAAAAAAAACATCGTCATTAAACTCCGTCTTACAAACCAACCAACATGTTAATGGAACCTCTATGTGTGCATATGTGGTTTGGGTTGGGTAAGGTTACTCACTTGAATTAAGTTGTTTTATAATGAGCTTCAAACCTTTTGAATTGAAATTAAAATCGATAAATAAGAAAAAAATTTGCAGGTATGGTTGTTAATGAAATTTTCAACCACCAAAACTTTTATATATGGAATTCCAATGTGCAATATACAATCAAAATTTTAGCATCCATCTACAATAAGGATGGGATAAATCAAAACAACAATTTTTTTAAAAAAATCTAAGAATGAGGATTTCAAGACGGTAAGACCAAGCCCTTAACTAATTTCAAAAATTTTGAACAACAAATTAAGTGACGATTTGAGTTTACATTAAAAAGAAAAATAAAAAAACCCGTCAAGAATGAGGGTTGAACGTGGAACCATATGCCTATAAGTCAAAGCCTCAACCAGTCTGCTGTTTCCTTACTTTTCTTTATGGGTTCACACATATTTTATTTATGGGTTCACTAATTATTTTTATATAGCCGCTTTGTTAAAAATTTGAAACTCAATGGGTTCGGATGAACCCGGACCCGTGTACTTGAATTCGCCCCTGATTGCGTCACGTGTCACAATTCTTTGAGCCCAAAATTCTTTTACCCGTTTTTCTTGTTTCATCACTTTATATTTTATTTCTTAATTTCAATTAAAAAAATTCTTTAAAAAGCAATAGTATTAAAATATCGTTTCAATATCATTGTTTTATCACTTAAAGCACCTACTTATATAATATCAAATTATGGTCTTTAAATGATGTGAATTATTTTCAAATATAATGTTTATATAAGAATCTGAATATACTATTGAAACGTGTATATTTTTATCTATGTTTCGTTATAAATTTTATTAATATCAAACCACCGCAACACGCGGGAATAAATTACTAGTTAATATGTATTTTAAGTGCTTTTTCCTTATTTACAAAAGGGCGATAATTAATTGATTGTTATTACCTTAGTGGGATCTAAGTCTCCCTTAAGTTGTTTAAGATTTGGGAACATTCTTATTGCCTACTAACCCTATAATCATCAATGTAACCACTTTATTTATATAAAACTTATAGGTAATAAGATTTCGAAGGCCCAATATCACAAATATATGTTTTGTCATCATGGTTAAGGTGATTACTATGGTACTAGGTTAGAGTCCCGCGTTAACACGCGGCAAATATCCGAGTAAAATGAAAATGAATATAAGATGATATTAAGTGAGAATTTATAAAATACATACATGCATGTGTTGTATAATAGTACTTAAATCTCTAACATGACAAACAAACGTATAAAATTTAGTAGCTTTATTTGTTTATATATTGTTTTGCAAACACTATAAATTATTATAATATAATCACATATGAACGTTTCTTATAACTGTTTAAAATATGAATATACTCAATAATTGTATAGAACATGCATTAAAGTTCAACATTCACTAATCCACTACGCAATTATGCTAAAATTCATTAGGTAAGCAAAAAATTTATTTTAATTTTAGATCAAATTACACGGTGATTGAAAACTACCTTCAATAAAGATTTAAAAAAGATAGAAAGGATTTGTTGAGTTAATGTATTTTACAAAATATGGAAAATACCTTGATCGTAAAATAATAGAGAAGATTAAGGAGGAGAATCAGCCGAATGTTGTGCTTAATGTTGATGATTTGAAGGATTATAAAGTAAACTAAGGTATTTCCACTATCCACTTTGATATATTTGGTAAAGTTTTTACCAAGATTAAAAAAGGATTAATAATAGTAGTTGATTTGTACAGTATATTTTACTAAAATACAACAATAAATTTAAGTAATCGTATAACATCATTAAATTTTATGACTTTATACAAACTTAATTAACGAATATGTATTCACCTCCAATAAAAGATAAATGACAATTGTAATGAACATAAACATATTTCACAAACTACATTACACTAAAAAAGAAAATATATTGCTTGAATACATAATACTCATTCATAAATTTGCAAATACTTTTTGGTATACAACATTTGAATTTTCGTTCTTAACATTACCTTCTTTATCAAGTATTAGTATCTTCAAACCATCTCTACTCGTTACCCTTGACAGTGCAACATACAGCTGTCCATGTGAATAAAACGGGATCTTTCAAGTACAAACCAACTTTGGATAGAGACTGTCCTTAGCTCTTGTTTATTGTCATGACGTTTATCGGTCAATACGAAATACATGAGATTAAAATTAAAATTCATAATATTAGTATTAGTATTAATAATATATTTTTAAATTAATTCGGTCAATTCGGTTAATAATAAATAAATGAGCTTAAAAATCGTAATATATAACATTAAATTTGGTCAATTATTATTAATGTCATTAAACTCATAATAAATATCATTAAAAATGAATAAATCCTATTAATTGCAGGCAAAACCAATACTATTTCGAACGAATAATAATATAAATAATATTAAACATATTTTCATAAAGATAGATTAAACATAATTTCGTAGTAATATTAATATAAATAAATGAGATTAAAGAAATGTAATCAATAACATTTAATTTGGTCAATTATTATTAATGTCAATAAATAACATTAATTGTAACATACTAAAAATACATTAAAAATGATTAAATCTTATTAAACATAAATTCGAAAAAAGTAATATAAATAAATGAGATTAAAAATTTTAATAAATAACATTGAATTTGGTCAATTATTATTAATGTCAATAAATAATACTAACTGTAACATACTAAAAATACATTAAAAATGATTAAATCTTATTAAACATAATTCGAAAAAAGTAATATAAATAAATGAGATTAAAAATTTTAATAAATAACATTGAATGTTGCCAATTATTATTAATGTCAATAAATAATATTAAACATCTTAATAAATAACATAAAAAATAATAAATCTTATTAATTGCAATCAAGAGTAATCATAATTCGTAAACATAGTAATATAAATAAATGAGATTATAAATCTTAATAAATAACCTCAAAATCGTAATCAATAATTCAAATAAATTAAATTACAAACTTAAAAAATCGTAATTTAAATTTCAAAATCAATGACTTTTTGTGGTGGAAACTTAGTAACAAACATCTTGTGTTGGATTGAAAACCATTTAAAGAAACAATACTCGCCAATAGAAATATCTTCTGATCGAAGCAAACTAAAATTATAATATTTGTATTAATTAGTATTAGTAATTATTAGTAATTAGTATAGAAAATTTTAATTCGCTTAATAAGATTCGTAATTTAATTCGGTCAATACGAAATAAATGAGATTAAAATTAAAATTCATAATATAAGTATTAATATTAATTATATTTTCAGTTTAAATTAATTCGGTCAATAATAAATAAATGAGCTTAAAAATCGTAATATATAACATTAGATTCGGTCAATTATTATTAATGTCATTAAACTCATAATAAATATCATTAAAAAATGAATAAATCCTATTAATTGCAGGCAAGACCAATAAAATTTCGAACGAATAGTAATATAAATAATATTAAACATAATTTCATAAAGATAGATTAAACATAATTTCGTAGTAATATTAATATAAATAAATGAGATGAAAAAAAATGTAATAAATAACATTTTATTCGGTCAATTATTATTAATGTCAATAAATAACATTAATTGTAACATACTAAAAATACATTAAAAATGATTAAATCTTATTAAAAATAAATTCGAAAAAAGTAATATAAATAAATGAGATTAAAAATTTTATTAAATAACATTGAATTCGGTCAATTATTATTAATGTCAATAAATAATACTAACTGTAACATACTAAAAATACATTAAAAATGATTAAATCTTATTAAACATAATTCGAAAAAAGTAATATAAATAAATGAGATTAAAAATTTTAATAAATAACATTGAATGTTGCCAATTATTATTAATGTCAATAAATAATATTAAACATCTTAATAAATAACATAAAAAATAATAAATCTTATTAATTGCAATCAAGAGTAATCATAATTCGTAAACATAGTAATATAAATAAATGAGATTATAAATCTTAATAAATAACCTCAAAATCGTAATCAATAATTCAAATAAATTAAATTACAAACTTAAAAAATCATAATTTAAATTTGAAAATCAATGACTTTTTGTGGTGGAAACTTAGTAACAAACATCCTGTGTTGGATTGAAAACCATTTAAAGAAACAATACTCGCCAATAGAAATATCTTCTGATCGAAGCAAACTAAAATTATAATATTTGTATTAATTAGTATTAGTAATTATTAGTAATTAGTAATATATTCGTAAAAATAGTAATAGAAAATTTTAATTCGCTTAATAAGATTCATAATTTAATTCGGTCAATACGAAATAAATGAGATTAAAATTAAAATTAAAATTCATAATATTTGTATTAGTATTAATTATATATTCAGTTTAAATTAATTCGGTCAATAATAAATAAATGAGCTTAAAAATCGTATTATATAACATTAGATTCGGTCAATTATTATTAATGTCATTAAACTCATAATAAATATCATTAAAAAATGAATAAATCCTATTAATTGCAGGCAATAATGAAGATCTAAAATACGCTTGATCCTCAAGAACATGCGAAGAACACTATGATGAATATTCTTGAACACATCAAAGGAGCTCAAATTAGGACCCGATAAAACTTTCATTTAACAATAATCCTTATGAGCATCTATCATCCCTCAAGAACATTCATCTAATCTAACATCAACATAACCCCATTCAATAACGAACCGACAAACATAACCCGACTCTTCATGAATAACCGATTCATACTTGATCAACACCAAACATCAAGAACACCTTCCAACATCTTAATCCAAAACAGTCATCCATTACGGACTAAACTCGGTAATATTCCATAAACCGGAAACAAACATCCAAAGACCAAAAGTAATCACGATTCCATAAAAATAAATCTACGCACCTTAGTAACTGTCGGCAATGTCTGGATTAACACATTAAAAACAACATTAACATAAGTAATAATCAGTTTTGTAAAGTAAACAAAGATCCATATCAAGATGAAAATAAGATTAATACCAAAACTCTTGCCGAAGGGTCATGCATGACCTTGAAGAATTGCTCACCCTTGTGATAAGCCATAATCGAATCTTTGTCTTTGGATGGTATTCTAGTATTCAAATGAAAAAACATCCAAATATTCAAATCTGAAATGGTTCCAGATTATAAATAACTTTTATAAACCACGATTTATAAACTGAATATTGAATCGAATTTATCATATGGATGTATTTTATTGATTAGCGATAACATAAAAGTTTCACTCAAATCGGAACATATGATATGGCTATTTTAAAAGTTTATGAATCGGAACATATTATAATGGATGCAGATCCGTCGATCTCAGTGAAGAAGATACATACCTAGAAGCAAGAATGCATAAAAAGAAGAGTGATGAATGTTGGTTGGAAGATTTGTTAGTGAGAAATTAAGAGTGTGATGGAAGATTGTGCATAATTAAAATATAGAAAAGAGTATTTATAGGGACTAACTTGGAGCTCCATATTCAATATGGATACCTCAAACCCTCTCTAAGGACTTGATTCAACCCAAGTGACCTCAATTATTATATAGATAGATTTTTTAATTGTTTGTTTTTCCGTAAAATTCATAATGCTACTTAACATATATAATCAAAATTCAAACATTTATTGACAATATGATATGATAATGTTTAAAGGTCCTAAAAGTTATTGTTCTAAACCAAAACAAAGTAATAAGAAGATACATTATTAGTTCGGTTTTCTTTTCGGGTTTATCGGGACGGGTTGTTCGGGTTTTTGGTTGGGAAAAAGTGACCCGATAACCGAACCATTTAAGGTTCGGGTTTTTCGGTTTCAGGTTTTTCAGGTATTCTATAATTCGGGTTCGGGTGGCTTCAGCTTCGGTTCGGTTTCCGATAAAAATAAACACCCTTAATTTTAATTAAGAGTTGGTTAGGTTATATAAACAGTGAGTTTTAATGGGTCAAAACTAAAAAGGTTACCATGGTTTAGTAACTTAGTATGTACTGATTATCAAAACAAAATATACACTTAATTTGTACATGTTCATATAATAAAAGCATGTTTGAATTTTCATAGTTACTTAAATTCCATGCAATTAACCAATTTAGTATATTGATTTGTTTCCAAGGTACGTGATTTGTGTCTATCTAGATGTGAATAACATGGGATATTCTAATTCTACTATAGTTGGAGTGGGACTATTATATATATAAACAAATAGCAAGTTTTGATGTGAGGGGAGAATACTGTTTCGCTCAATACAAGCGATCAAAGCGTTGTTTTTATACGTACAAGCATCTGAAACACTCACACAGACCATATATATTCGCATCTTCTCTCTCCTCCTCTCTAGATCTTTCCTGCTCCCATCTCTTCTTCTTTGGGCTCCGGCACCTCCGCAGCGCCCGCGACGACGAACTCAAACAGCCCTCTTCTCCTCCGGTCATCCTAGACAAGAATAACTATTTGTCTCTATAGGAATTGGGATGGCTGTGGTGGTGGTCACGGACGTGCTGTTGCCGGGTTTGACAGTGATGTTGTCCAAGGTTGTTACAGCTCCGACTCCGGCAGACATGAGGTCCGATGGTGACGCGTTTACATATTAAGGTAAGATCAATGGTCCCTAGGTTAATTATTAGGATATTAGTAGTGTTGTGATGTTTATTGATGAGGGATTATTGTGTAGAAGATGAAGGGCCAAGACCCGACTCGGTTGACAAAAGTCAACGGACAGACGGCGGTGCAGGAGGGTTCCGGCCACCGCTCGCGGCGGCGACGCTCCTCCTCAAATAACACAACCACTACCCACATCAACCCCAAGATAAATACCCAACCCTACCCTTCTTCCCTGCTGACCGAACACGAAAACACACACACCCGATTCGTATACAGGAAGAGAGTACCAAGAGAGAAAGATACAAATTATAGGTGATTGTTAAGGTAGTTACGATGATGTCTCCGGTGATAACAAGCTCAGATCCTGAATTGGAATTCCGATTGGTTTGGGTGAGTTCAGTAGTGCTTTCTGACAATTAAGGTAAGACCACGGTGGTGCTGTTGTTGTGGGTTTTATTAGCGGTGGTAGTCTGGCGTTGTTTCCACGGCGGTCACGATCGGTGTCTAGGAACCCTAGCGGTGGTGATTTGGGTGTTTGTAGTAGTGGTGGTGTGGCTGGTTGTAGTCAGAGGTGTGGGAGGTCGGTTTCTTGGCGTGGTGGTGGTGGTGATGCCCCTGGTGCTGGTTTTACTGCTGGTGGTGCGGTTACAATTGTTCCGAGCGGTGATGCAAGGAGGAGGCGGTCGGTTTCGGTTGCTCGCTGTCGGGTTAGTGATACTGAGGTATTTTCTGGTTTGGTGTTCATGTGTTTGTTGAGAATTTTAATGTGAGATTTTGCTGAATGAAAGTAGAGTAGCATATGTTCTACAATGAAATGTATGTGGTTAACTGTTTGTAGATTAACTAAACTGAATTCATTTCGGTTTTTGGTTTCGACACCAAAAGATTTTCAAACCGAATAAGACTTGAATGAACAGAAAACCTAACTGATGAACACGCCTAGAAGGAATCCTATGAAACTAGACCTTGTACAAGGATTAGTGAGGAAACTGTGATTTTCAATTAGATGTGTATGTGTCGAAACTACTATAAAATCAATGATTTAGGCATATAGATTTTAAAGTAACTCATTGTTTAAAGTGATGTTAAATATGGAATATGAGTAGTAAACAAGCAGGTTCATGTGAAATTGATAAAACTGTAAGGGAGAGCATTAGGGAAATTGTGTTTTTTTTTTATCAAACTTCTTATATGAGGAATAATTAGACCCCAAGGTTCTTTTGTAGCAACCATAGTTATTAAAAGTGTTAGGCGCATAGACCTCGCCTGGCGCTTAGGCGCGAGGCGCAAAAAAAGCTAGCGCCTGAGATAAAAAAAAAGGGAACAAAGAAATATGGTAGCACTCTCTAAGCTATATCAACCACAATTATAATAATGTTTAGTGGTGTGTGTTCCAACTATGTTTAGGATCTTGTCTATATTAAACTATGAAAGTATTTTGGTTACTATGTTTTGTTTTTACTTTTTATACCCAATTAAATTGTTTCTATGATTGACATAATGACATAGATCTTTCATTGTTATCTCTTCTAATGTCGGGTTGTTTTCTTTTGTAGGTTCAATATTGGCGCCGGTTACCGGGTACCAGCACCACTGGGTACACTTTTTTAACCCTCGGCGGCTGTGTTCATAGCGCAATGTGGTATGTCGCGTGTTTTACTGTTTCGCTCTGTGCTTTCAGTTTACGCCATTGTGGTGGTTACTACAGCTTTTATTTATGCTATGTTTTGTGGCGATAGCCCCTATCGGTTATCGAATAGGTCAGCTTTCTTCGGCGTCTTTTACTTTGAAATGATAGGTGACTATGATGCTAGCGTATACGATGTGGTTGTCGATTGTGATGGCGCTATTCCAGCGCAACCGATTGACTCCCCGTTGTGCGCCTGAATCGCTTGATTGTGTTAACTGTGGCGCGTATTTGCTATGTTGTCAGCTTATACGATGTGGGAGTCGATTACGATGCCGCTACTACTGTTCAGCCGATTGGTTTTCCATTGTGCAAAAGATGAATGAGAATTAGGTATTCAAGTTCCTCATTATATTTTAATCACTTCGTTTTACTTTCTGCAAATTATTGAAGTTGATTGAATTGGTTTACATATGTGTATGTATTCAGGTTTCTTTAACATATAATTTTGCTTCAGAGGGCTGCTAATTCTTTCAAAGAGGATGCAGATCGACCTTTCAGAATTTTGGTGACAACAATAACTTCTTTAGGATGTTAAGATGGATAGTGATATGGTTATTAATTGGTTTGATATTGAATTAGTCTTTTTAGTTAAAGTGGTTGATGATCTTGACTTTAATATTTTAGTGAATGTGCAAAGTTAATCCTTTAATTTGAATATCATTATCATCCAAGCATGGTTCATCTTCATCTATCTGATGGTGGTGCATCCATGAAGTGTAGGTTTGTTGTATATATCATTATCGTCCATCGGTCAAAATACGAGCATCCGCTTGCCCCCGCCGCGGCAACGCGCGGCGGGTATAAAACTAGTTGTATAACATAATGTAAGGTAAATTTTACACTAGGATCGTAGACAAACCAGCAACAAGCTGTGTCACAACCCTTTAATTGGATAGAATAAACTTCGTAGTTGGTGGCTACTTCCAATAAGCATGACCTTGAAAACTACAACATTAACATGTATGAAAATTGAGAATTATAGATCTCAAATGTATAAATTGGGGACCTTTTTCCACAAGAGTAAAATGTGACCTTTATAATATAGGAACTTGTGAATATTACATCATAAGCCTAATTTAAGAAGAAGAAAAAAAATAATCATAACCAGTTTTCCTTTATAAAGTGTTTTTTTTTTTTTAAGTAATCGTGTAAATATTTTATAGTATACAAGATATTAAAGTGCTCAGGATATGGAAAGTTATTGATCATGGTTTTTATATATATTCTAAAAATCACACAGCCCCATACATGCATATCTTCGTTAATGGATTTGTATTTGTCCGACTCTGTTTGGTTCTTAACCTATTAACTAGATTCATATTTTTAACAATAAAAAGTTAACTATAACAATTGGTTTTGTCAACATGTTCATCAATAAATATATAATCGTTTTCTGATTTTTTATACCAAAATGATATTGGCATATGTTTTACCTAGATAAAAACAATAAAAATAAATACAAGTAACCAATTTTGTTTGGTTGCTATCATTTTAGTTCGGATCAATATCGATAGGTTACCGGCACTCGGTATAGCGTTTTCATTAAAATGAAAAATAACACTTGTATCGCAAAAATTAATATCGGTACCGATACTCAATATAGTTTACAATACCATAAATACTTTATCGTAACTACAACCCCGTTCTCAATCAAATTTATACCGTAGTGTTGATAAAACTAAGTGACGGTTATCTAATTCGGTTGTAATAGTTTTTCTTAGGTTTTTTGTATGTGTCTGGTTTCTAATTAATTTGTTTTTTACATATATAAAAGAAGTTGAGGAGCCGCAAATTGAAAGTTGGAATGTCTTTGTTGCTTTTTCTCTGATGTTTTACTCTCTCTTATGAGAGATTCTATTTTCTCCTATTTACTACGGTAATGAAGAATCAAATTATCACTACATTTATTTCCTTTTCTTACTTCTTTTTCAAAGTTAACGCTCATGATAATAACAAAGTATCAACAAACAATACACATAGCATAGGTAAAAAAACCACATGTTTGAAATACACATCTTTTAGTAAATAAAGGAATCTAGTAATCCTACATAAAACAAATGATTAACAAAAAAGTTAAATATAGAACAAGTTAGTAGGAACAATAGCAGACAAAAAGATTCAAATTTGTAAATCGAAGCCATTGAAATCGAATAATAATCTGGTATGCGACGATCATAACAAGTTTCTTTTACATAAAATAAAGGGATTGAAAGACTGCTCACCTTATCATGTTATGGAATAAGAATGACAAAGATGATTCGTTGGCTATATGTGAAAAAATCATATACCTATCATCAATACAAATATGAAAGAAAGTACTAAGAACAGATTAGACGGTTATGGAAAGGAGTTGTCGATTTACATGTTTGAGATTAACGGTGTGGGAGACTTGACAATTTATAGGTTGAAGGGTTTGCGAGACTTGTCGCTTTATAGGTTTATGTAGATCCGATTTACTTTAACCCATGTAGATCCGTGGAGTTAAATAAAACTCGACTTTGATTCGTGCGTCAAAAATAAGTGGGGATGGCCTCACATAGTGTCCAATGTCCCCACTCATATTGGTTTATTATATATAATAAATAATAGATTGTGAATATCAATTGATCACTTCAATGGAAATGGATTAGTTTTTTTCCAAATACGAGTAGAAAAACAAATTAATCGACTTAACCAACATAACACATTAAAAATATCAACCCAAACAGAAAACTATGGTTCGATAAACTGTCATTTTTTTCGTTCAATTCAGTTATATTTGTTTTTATTCTCGAATCACTGAACCGAAGCAAAATACGCCATGCTGGGATTAAATCATGTCCCTTAGCCCTTGGGGGTCGAACAAAGGAATGACCGATCATTCCTCTTAGACCTTTGGGTGTGGAGGAGGCCCATCATCCATGATGGTCCTTCACCTCAGCTGCCACGTCAGCGTGGGGTAGGAGCATCATGAAGATGATGGTTCAAGGGTGTGGTAGGAGGCCCATCATCATTTAATATTATTTTTTAATTAATTATACACACACAAATGGCCTGGCATCAAAGTCATTGTTTTGCCGCCCTTGCCGTGCCGGCCCAAAGGGGGGGGGGTGTTGCCCGGCCCGGCAACCCCTTGACTTCCCTATGCCGTGACCATACCGATGGGTCTTAGAGAAATGCAAAGACAATGCATCTTTATATATGTGTAATATACTGAGTTCAATAGTTATGTGTTAAATTAGATATTTTTAGCTTGTCATTATTTTCAGTGTATATTATTTGATTAACTTGTGTTTAAATACTTGGATGGAATCATCTAGTATAGTGTTTTTTATTTTTTGATTTATAGTTTATATAACTTTTGTTTAGTGTTTTTTATTTGATTAATGTCCCTTAGCCCATTCAGGTCACAACATAATACCTAGATGCTAGAGCTATTAGAAAAAGGGTTTGGGCCCATAAACCAATCTGGTTAAAATAACTGGTTTGGCCCAAGCTGGTTTGAGTCCGACCCAACCCAGCAGTTTGGTACAAGTTTGAGATATTTTGTGTTGTTTGAGCTCACCTAGAAAAACTGGTAAAAATAGGTTTAAACGTTAAAACCGGTTTTTAATCCAATTTAAATCGGTTTGGGTGGGTTGGGGTTATCAAGCTAAAAAGAACCAGGTCGGTTTACAAACCGAACCGGTTAGTGCCCAAACCAAGTTTTGCTTCTTATCAATACTATCAACTTATACGCCTATACGGGGACCTCTAGTCAAGCTTAGGTTAAAGGGTTCGAATCAAGCTCAAACCGTGCCTAACTCAAGTCTCAACTCGACTTGTTTTAAACCTACTTGCATGATGTATCCATCCCAAAATAAATATCCACCATACAAGAACACAAACTCTTAAGAAAAGTACAATTATTACCATTTTATTTACGTTTCCCTACGTATTTAACCTAATTTTAGCTTTGGACTTGGGGTAATAAGAAACTTAAATCAATTATCTCTTCTTTTTTAGATCATATAAATTATATATAACAGAGGAAACTTTAAATAATAAATCCTAGATTATAAAATCACCCTGCACTTGTACATAGAAATGTGAACAAGCCACAAACCGCATGTGAGTTACTTGAGATCGAATCGTTAAAAGCTTGTGTCGGCCCAAGCTTAACAACAAACCAAGCCCAAGCTTCATAAGCGAGCTCTACTGGCCATGGGCAACAACCCAAGTGGCTTACACCTCTAAAGTTGGTACCCAAATTATGTATTTCATGCAAAAGCTTCGAGCTGCATGATTGTTTCAATCGCGCAATTAAGTGCTAAAATGATCATATGCACGGCGAATGGCCAGAATGCCCTCTTCTACAGTTGTCAAAAGCGCTCGCCTAGGGCGCCTAGGTGATGAAATTCCTAGAAGCAACCCTAGGCCGCTTTTCTCTCCTAGATAAATAAAGCAATGATTTTTTTTATTTGAAAGTTTTATCTCTTCCCCATATTATAGCCGATTTTTCAAAACTAGCGATCTATATAAACAACCTCTAACCCTATTCCCTATATACGATAAAAGTCTCAAACACAGCATAGAAACATTCTGAATCGCAAGTATGGTAAAAAAAATTTCAGTTTTTTAATCTGTTTTTTGATCCTACAATGCTTCAATATTGACGGTCAAATTGATATTACTTTGAAACTACAATAATTATTTCATGTTGCAGTTTTATTATTGTGATCTTTGTTGCTAATAGTTGTTATTTTTTAGTGATTTTGGTGATTTTCGCCTTTTTTTGTTTGCGCTTTTTTTTTTCTCTCAGGCCCGCGTTTTTTTTTTTTTTTTTCGCGCTTCTCGCCTAGGCCACAGGCGGTACCAAAACGCCTTGAGTGCGCTTTACGCCTTTGACAACTATGCCCTCTTCATCTTCCAAACTCTAAATTTTGATAAAAGAAGTAAAACTAAGATCAAAAAGCATACCTCTGATTGACCCAAATGTATATTTACATCCTTCGGTTTAAGTGCTCCAGGTTCACCAATGAAACTTGGTATTTGCTGCATGCTGTACACAAAAACTAACAAAGATATAAACTTATAATATCCATTTAAAAACTAAAACAAATATTATTTTGATTATATTAAATTTCAGTAGAGAAATAACCAGTTCACCAATCAAATAGAGTGACTGCAGCATCAATGCCTACCACCATGCTCAAGGCTCAACAAATACTTGTAGCATCCAACCCCTCTCATCGACCAGTATTGTCCATTTTGGCCACAAGGAGCTCATGGCTTCGTTTTTGCTTTACCCGCGTGGAGATTTCCCATGAGTTAACTCTAGAATTACGCCCACGCAATGCGGCCATAATGTGTCAATGGAGATTGCCCAAGGTGTTGCAACGTAAAAAAAAAAAAAAAAAAAAAAAAAAAAAAAAAAAAAAAAAAAAAAACACTAGTGGCTTTAGGGGCTGTTTGGTAAGTCTCTTAATGAGGCTCTGAATCATTCAGCGCTGATAGTATTCAGTGTATAGGCAAACAATTATTAAAAACCTAAAGTGCACATTCACCATAGTACATTTAATTTCCAAGAAATCTATATCATCGAGGGCGTTTTTACAAGTTTTTACCTGCAAGTAGAAGTAAAATCGAAAGCTCGGGAGCACCAAACATGATGGATTTCGCGTATAAGCCAGAAAATGTTGTCAAGGAAGACACGCGGCGAAGAAACAAGAAAAGGATTCAAACTACAGGTATAAAACTCATCCTGATACTCATCAGATCAAGATTTCAAATAAACCCAAACATCAGAAAACAGATCAAACTAGCGAAACCGACAGTCGAGTGTAGACAGCTAACATTGACTGATCATTAACACAAATAAATAATATAACATTAATTTAACATAGTACACAGGCAACAAAAGGCATCATAAAGAACCTAACTTTATTCCAAATTATACAGTAAAATCAAAACATCACAGTACTAAGACATGTACCATTATACATATAAAACAACCATATATACCTTCAAATGCCTATAAGTTCCAATTCATAGAACCAGCACCAAGGATATCCTGCCAGCAAAAATCATCATCAAACGAACCTAACCCATCGAACATCATCTCATCATCGACCCATTCCATTCCCTTCACATCCTCCACGTTCTCCACTACCGGTGGCAACGGCTGCAGTGCCACCCCTTTCCCCTTTCCACCGTCCTCCACCGCCACCTCCGGCACCACCGGCATAGCAGGCATATGTCCTTCAAACAAAGCTATATGCCCAAACAACTTATCCTTCCTAGAAAAACTCGTCCCACACGAACACTTCCACTTCGTCTCCCCACAATGCTTCAAATGGCTTTTCAAATCAGCCAAAACCGAAAAATTCTTCTTATGACATCTGTTACACGAATACATTTTCGGACAATGACTCCTTTTAAAATGATTCTTCACACAAATCACAGATTTCAAAGGCCTAAACTTCTTATGCAACTTATTCCTACTACACCCTGCAAACGGACACGAAAACCGCCTCGTTTTAACCCCAACCGCCTCCGAATCTACTGATTTATCCGGTTTCGATAACGCCTCTAACGTCTTAAACCTGTTCCCATGTGCTCTCATGTGCATTCGCAAATTAGCATCCCGTTTGAAACCCTTACCACAAAACTCACAGAAATGTAAATGCTCCGCTAACAATTCAACAGCATCAAGCTCCACAATATCCAAATCATCTTCAATATGTTCTTCAGTCACCTCTGTTTTCAGTAGGGCTGTCAAAACAAGTCTAATCGTATTAAACACACGATATGACTAACATACGAGATATGACTAACACAAGATTCAAACATAAATGCTACTCGTTTAACTACTTTATATCTCCTGTCTATAACACAATAATATGTTTTAGAAAAGTATAAAATTACATAGTGTAATTTTTATTAAATAGATTTAATTGTGTCTTAAACAGGTCAGAGACGACACAATTAACACAAGCATCCAAACATGAATAAAACTCATATAACTACTTTATATCTCATATCTATAACATAGTTGTATCTTTAAAAAGGTACAAAATTACGTAGTGTAGTTTTTACTAACCAGGTCCAATTGTGTTCAACAGACAACGCGATTAACACATGTATCAAACATGAAAACGACTCGTTTAACTACTTTATATCTAGTGTCTTTAAAAAAAATATAAAATTAAATTATTGTAGTTTTATTAAACAGGTCTAATCGTGTTAAACAAATGACGTGATTAACAAAAGTATCAAACATGAACACGACTCGTTTAACTACTGTATATCTAATGTCTATAACATAGTTCATGTGTAGTTTTTATTAATGAAAAATCTAAATACAAATAAAAAAAATAAAAAAAAATTAAATAGATTTAATATCATTCATTTAACCATAGTTGTCAAAAGCGCGCCTAGGCATGAGGCGCGCGCCTAGGCAGTGAGGCGCACTATCAGGGCTGATTTCCGGTCAAATTCAGGCTAAAAGTTGCCTAAACCTCTAAAACATCCTAAATGAGCTATGGACCATAGTTGTCAAAGCGCCCAGGCGCATAGGCCGAGCCCGGAGCCTAGGCGCAAGGCGCATAAAAAACGACCGCTTTTTATAATTAAGCGCATAGTATAAAATACATTTTTTAGGGATTCTGGAGATGTTTTAGGCTTGTTTAGGGCTACTTTAGGATGTCTTAGGGTTGTTTTGGACTTGTTCATGACTCATTTAGGATGTTTTAGAGGTTTATGCAACTTTTAGCCTGAATTTGGCCGGAAATCAGCCCTAATAGTGCGCCTCAGTGCCTAGGCGCGTGCCTCACAGGGCGCAGCGCACTTGGTGCGCCTCGAGCCTAGGCGCGCTTTTGACAACTATGCTATGGACAAGTCCAAAACAACCCTAAAACATCCTAAAGTAGCCCTAAACAAGCCTAAAACATCTCTAAAATCCCTAAAAACGTATTTTATATTATGCGCCTAATTATAAAAAACCTCGTTTTTTATGTACCTTGCGACTAGGCTCCGGGCTCAGCCTATGCGCCTAGGCGCTTTGACAACTATGCATGTAACTATTTTAAATGATTATATCTAATATCTATAGCACAGTTATATGATTTAAAAAAAGTATAAAATTACACAGTTTAGTTTTTATTAACCAGAACCAATCGTGTTAAATAGACAACACGATTAACAAAAGTATAAAACATAAATAAATACGACTCATTTAACTATTTTATACCTCGTATCTATAACACAGTTGTACTATTAAACATGAAAACGACTTGTTTAACTACTTTATATCTCGTGTCTATGATAAAAAAAAAAGCACGTGTCTAAAATAGGTATTAATAAAAAAACACGTGGAATTACCAGGGGTGGTGGTGAGAGGGTTAAAACAGAGATCAGATTGGGAGGGATTATTATTATTATTATTATTATTATTATTATTATTATTATTATTATTATTGGCGGCGGAGATGAGGGCGGTGGCGTTGAGGATGGCGGCGGAGATGGCGGCGGAGATCTCGTGGGAGATGATGGACATGTGAGAGGAAGGGATGATGGTGTTGGTGGTGAGGGAGTTGGAGAGGAGGTTGTGGACGACGGAGAGGCGTGATTGGAGGTTGGAGAGGTTGAGGAGTGGGTGGTGAAGGTCGTCGGGATCCGGGTCAACGGTGGTGGTTGGAGTCATGGTGACGGTGGTGATTGGTTGATCACGGTGGTGGGAGAGTCGGACGGTAGATGGGTGGATGGATTGGATGGATCTTGTGAGCTATGGTTTATAGAGTTTACTTTTTTTCGATGTATGTGAATATTAAACAAATGAATTATTGAACAATTTAAAGCTTGATTAGTTTAATGATGATTGTATATTCTAAGATTAATTTATAATAGCCCAGCTGGGGAGAGGTGGGAGGGTTTACCTCTTCGGAGGGTTCCTGTTCGGACTTGGTCTTGAGTTCGAATCCTGCGCATCACGAAAAAAATTCCCTGTAACGGTTTGAGATAACTTCAAAGTGGACACCGGTGCGTGGGTAGTGATTCGAACTCGGGTCGAGGGATTGTCTGTCGATTGGTTTCACCGCTGTAGTAAACCTTCCAAAAAAAAAAAGGTTTGGTTGAGGAGTGATTGATCTAGTTAGTAAAAAAAAGAGAAAAGAAAAAAAAATAAAGAGTGATATCAGAACATTATTGCCTTTCGCTACTTATTTTAAATCGAGTCACTTAATCTATCTCATTCCATAAACAGAAGTCTCGGCTATAGCTTGTTCAGGTTATAGCTTAACACTAGAGAGGTAACACTCCAATTGGGTTGGATAATACCATTTTAAACTAGGGTAGTTTAATTCTCATGTTTCGGATATCTGGCATTCACCTTTTTTTTAACAATTATGACTCACTTTATAACTAACTTGATAGCAACTGAGCCAGTAAGGACAACATGCGCACGTCACCTCACCCAAATGGTACAAATAGCTCATTTACTTCCACAAAAAAAGTTACATTAACTCTCTATTCGAAACCACCATTTCTTATTTTCTTATTACTTTATCTCATTCAATGAGCTTCACACTAATTCTCTCATCAAATGGTGGTTCCAGAAAGATCTATGTAACAAGACTAACTTTTTTGTAGAGTTCTATCACTTGACGTAAGTTCTAGCTTTTTCTCTCTTCATCCTCATTTAAGGCTAAGCTACTTGCTAATGCCGGGTGAGATAATTTGAGTCTTCAAGCATAAAATCCAAAATCTTAACATATATGTACCAACATTTCAACTTTTTAACCGTTTCGATCCAATACTTTAACTTGTTAAAAGTGATTGAGTCGACGGAAATTAAACTTTACTATTAAAAAATATACTATAAATATAAGAGCACGGAATATTTGATTATTTTTTTAGATCATAAGTAATTCATTTTTTTATTGATAAAATAGATAAAATTACATTAACATGGCAGCTAAGCGGGAATGTTTACTTCCTTGAAGGGTTCCTGTCCGTGTTTGGTCTCATGTTCGAATCTCACGCTCCACCGAAAAAATAACCGTTTGGGTTTGAAAGGAAAAACCCGTGTGGTGCTATGAGATTCGATCATAAGCAGTGATCGCTTTACAACACAGAATTTACCGCTGTAACACTACTTAAAAAAAGGGGGCAACAAAGCTGCCACGCTTGTTAACACAAATTACATTTGATTATTAAAAAAAAACAATAACCACCCACCTTTGGTGGAGTGGTAAGCCAAGTGATGGTTAGAGCCTACCCTCATAGAGGGGACAGGTTCGAATCCTGATGACAACCCCGGTTTTCTATTACCGTGCATTTACTCCAGAGAGGCTTGCCTCTCGTGGAGGGTGCAACATCTGTCAAGTGGCAGGTGGCGGGAAATTTTCCGGGGGGAGCCTTATGCCTACCACCACCCCAGCGTGAAACCGGTTCAGACAACATAGTCTGCCCGTGTGAGTGGGGGCAGGACCTGCAAGAGCGGATGTGAAGTACTCTGCCACCTCCGATTAGACCTTTGCTTTCCAAAAAAAAAAAATTAAAAAAAAAAAACAGCAAGAGACAGGACGACTTGGATCAGGTGATCGGGAAGTTTTACACCGAATCATTAGGGTTTATAATGTAGATCGTCGTGAGATCTGATTCGGTTTATTAATGTCGATTATTTCGAATGCAAGGTTCATATATATACATGATAATAATAATAATAATAACAAGCACGCCGTCGATACTCACCATATCATCGCTCAAAGAAGTGCCGTCAAACCAATCGTCACATACCTGCTTGCTATACTTCTCATAGCATATGCTCTCTTTCTCCATCTCGAAAAGGTATAATTAACTGTCAATTACTCAATTAATTGCTTCAATTTATCGATTATACCGTTGTATATGTGTTTATGTAAATGTTATTAGATGCTTAGGGTTTCTATTGTTTTGTTTGATGCCAATTCAGTGATTGAAATAATTAGATACATATTTTTTTTTTCTGATTCTGAATAATTAGTTTATACTTTAGTTATGGACTTGCTGGTGTATGGTTATGCTTGTGTTGTTGTGTGGCATTTTAATGCTTTTGATTGAGATTGTTGTTTATGCGTCTTGTCAGTTGTCGAATGGGATTTATTATTTATGGTGGTAATCTGTTCGTAGTTCGGTGGTCTAGGACTTGGTTTAAAAGGCGCTGATCAGGAAACATGTAAGGTTCTCAAGGCACATCTAGGTTAACATTGGGGCATGTAGGGGGATAATATGTACAACAACCGAAGGCTGATATGTAGAAGAGGTACGACGGATGTAACTTCTGGTTGTTCATAGAGCAATGCATCGTGTACATGAAGCTCTTGCCTTACTTTGAGACCTAAACATGGAGTGCCTCATATGTTTTAAAACCTAGGTCCAGGAATGAGCTCAATGTGCGGGTTGGGTCTTGGTTTTAAAAAGCGCTAGGCGCACAAAAGCGACGAGGTCGATGCGCGATGAGCAAAAAGCGTGGGATTTTCGTACTCGAAGCGCGCACTAATTATATAATTTTTTTTATATATATCCCATATATATCCCATAGGTTTTTAGCTTCATTTACCCAAAATATAGTTATAAATAAGGTTTTTATATGATTTTACCTATATGTACAAGCCAAAAACACCATGGTACAACATTTTTATGCATAAAAAATACATGGTGTACGAGAGGCGCGCGCCTCAGGGCCAAAAGCGACTGAAAAAATGCCAAAAAATGTGCTTTTTTTGCACCTTTGGGAAAATGGGTAGGCGCAAAGCCCTGAGGCACCCTAGGCTACACCTTGATGCGCCTTGGCGCGCTTTTTAAAACCCAAGGTTGGGTTGCCCTTGGTTTGTCGGCTAGAGAGTAGGGCTGGCAGATTAAGGACAGTCTGGTTGTCAGAGAACTTATCTTATAGTAGTGTTTGTCCCGGGTCTATGGTTTATGTGAAAGTTCTTGATCATTAGTGTGGACGTGTGGTATAATCATTCTTCCCTTCAAAGAAATATACAGTGCGATACATATGTAAAGTCTTTCATTCGAATATACATAGTGGGATTTCACTTGAAATGTAAATTTATAATCTTGTTAAGATAATAATTATGTAAGATTTTGCTCGAGTTAAATGTAACAGACTAACAGTTTCACTCATATACAGGGACAACCAATCACCACTGTTGTATGGAGCTTCTTTTTTGGTGCTGTTTTGGTCAAGTTGCTTATTTGGAGGCCAATTGTGAAAGGTGAGGATCTTAAATGGGTTCGATTATTACTGAAATATAATAATTTGATTATTTTTTGGTTGTGATACTTAGGTTTATACCAGAATGATGCATCATAGCATCTGGATTCTGGATTCTGGATACATGTGATTGTTTCTGTTGGTTATGCTGAAAGGGCATTTTTATAACTTATATATTAATCTTCGTTTTTACTTACTCTAACCACGAAATTTATGCTTGTCATTTAGGCAACTTGAAATGAAATTTACTCATGATTTATTTTACCTAACAATATAAGAATTGTGAGAAGTTTAGGTTCATGTTTGGCAGGGTTATCCAAATGTTTAATTGTTGTTTTACTTAGCGTAAATATTGATTATAGTATAATTGTGTATCAGTGGACCTGCTTGAAAGTTAGAAACTGAAACATAGGGTTACAATGTTTTGCATATGGACGCGTCGTTTCAATATGTATGTGTATATATCGACTCAAGTCATTGTAAACAATTATCTGAATGATTGATCAATAAAGTTTATGTAACATTAGGGTTGATGCCATCTCTTCATCTTGATTTAATTCTTGATTGAATGGCTTGATTGTTTGAATATGATGATCCCTGGGATTCTACAGTTAGGTATGGTATGGGATGCTAATTATGTAAAATCAGTTTTTAACTGCGTTTGGCATGTTGCAAATACTGAAATACCAAGGTTGTAGAAAGCGCTAGGCAGGCGGTGGGGTCTAGCATAGGGACTAGTCGGGAATAGGTGAAATCAGGCGGAATTAGGCGTTTTGGAATTTTATATGTATTATATATATATCTGCACACACACACACACAGATTTAGGTGTTTTTTGAAAATATGTTAAGATGTATACACATAATGCTTAGCTATATACACATAATACTTAGAAATTTGTGGAATTTAAAAAAGAAAAGAAAAACCAGCGCCTAGGTCCGCCTAGGACCGCCTAATGCCCAAAACGCCTAGGACCCTGCCTATGTCCTTATTCGGATATGCAGCTCCGACTAGCGCCTAGGCGACCGCCTAGAGCGCTTTTTATAACACTATGAAATACAATCACGGCACATCACACTATCTCTCATATTTGTTTGTTTCAGAATCAGTCATAATTATGCCAGAATTTGGAGTCCAGCTTGAAACTCATTATGGAAGGTACTGAAATTATCTGGCCATTTTAAAGATTTTTGGCACTTAGAGAATTATACACAATCAAACTGTATTTCTGTTATGTCTGCTAATTGTTTTTTGCTTTCAATACATTACCTCTTAAATGGGTTGATAATCTTCATGATCTTGAATGCATAAAATCTTCTAAATCATTTTATTTGATTATTGTTGAAAAATATAGTTTGGGCATCATGTCTGACACACTAGTTATTTGTTAAAAGAATTATAAAAAAAATGTGGACAAAATTGTTTCGAGTCAACCCAACCTGCAAAATCATATGGTTTGGTCCATTACCGACCCACATTTGTCAACAACAACAACCATACCCTGTCGGACCCCACATTCGCCACCTCTACTAATTGCAAAAGAAAGAACAGTACATAGATCATTAAGTGATTAACTACCAACATATCGTTACTGATTTTCTTCTTATATGATTTTTAGTGGAAGGATAAACCGGCGCTTTATTCCTGTAAGCAAGATTCTTAAACCAGTGCTGAATGAATATGTTACCCCAGTCACTTGTTGCTGGTGCCTGTCTTTCTTGATTCGGGATGAAAACGAGCTTACTTTAGTTTTCAAGGTAATTACTCCTTTTATTGGATGTTTGGATTTGTATTCTTTACAATCAGATTTCTTTATAATCATCACCACGCCATTACGGTGGCTTCACCACGGGAAGCCCCCTTCACCCTAATGCATCTGGAGGCCACCCAAGTAATTCATCCATTTTCATTAAGGCCGCCTATATATTTAAAATATTTTGTAGGTCACCCGAGTATGTATCCACTTTAGTTTATACCAATTCTGGCAAAAAACATTATGGGTTAAGTTGTCTTTTCTAAAGGGTCTAGAGCATTTTCATCATTCAACTGTTTGTGGCTGGAATTGGTATAGATGAAAGTAGTTTCAGTACACGGGTGACTGATGGAAAAAAAGTCGAATATTTGGTTGGCGGTCTCATACATTCTCGGATTATTACAACTTCATACAATAAAAACACATCCAAACACCATCTCTAATAATCACTTACTGTTCAAAATCACTGTCAAAACGAAACCTAAAACACCATTGAAATCATCCCAACCTAGGTGAATCAGTCGGGCCGGTTTGAGATTTATCCGGTCTGAAAAACCAGGTTCTAACAGTCTGGGTTTGGAACTTTGAACCAGGCGCGTAAAGCAAACCCCTCTTTTCTTATCTTGTTTAAACGTTTTGCTTCTCAGAAATTCCGCCCACCCTTGAAAATGTTAGTACCCATTTGGAAAGCTTTATGTGTTGCCACCGATTGTAAAGAGAGCTTTGCGTTTCAAGAAGATGGGTAAGTTATACTGAGAACCATACATTCTTTCAACAAGTTCTCCTATGTAAAAATACAAACAAGTTCTCGATCAAGACACACACGTCGACTTTCTTGCATTATGAATTGTGTTTTAAACAAGAACCCAAAAAACTAAAGAAGGTTGATCTTGTTTCAACAATGTTCAAGGTCTCCTTGCAATATACATTATGAACATTGTTAGAAACATAGAAGAAAATTTATGTACACAATTCATTTGTAGTGTGTTTTTCCCCCCAAGCATTCATTCATAAAGTTAGATTGTTATTATAGTTATTGCAATATATTTTCTAAAAAGATGGACATAACATGTTTTTAGTCCGAAAACCCTAGTTGACTATGTTTTAACCTATACAAAAGATTACTTGTTTGACTCTCCCATTTTGCTTGAACAATCATTCTTTATGTATGTTCCTAAAGTACCAAAGCCATGATCTAGATACCATTTATGTATGTTCATACGTTTACAAAATTATAAAACCATTATAAGTTAAACTGTGTTTTACTTTATCGCATTGGTTAGCACTTAAGTGTATCTCACGTTAACAAAAAAAAACATGTATAGAGAACGTAACCATTACCTGGTGGCGAGTAAAATACTAGACAGGCTGGAAGCTCATATATCTTTGAGCATCGACGTTTTGATCCAATACAACATTTGGGTCAAAACTCCAAGGCGTCGGGAACGAATTTTGAACTTCTAAGAACGACAATAGTAGGTGCTGCGGGTTGTTTTTCGCATGATCGTTAGTATGTTCAGGCAGATGTTGGTTCCACGATGATCTTTGTATTTGTGTGTTCCTTGAATCCATAGCTTTGACAATGTACAAGTTGTTGGAGAGATTAATGAAGAATTGAAGATAGGAGAGTTGTTGAACATTTTTAAGTGAATAATATTAACGGTTTATTTATAGAACGAGGATAATTGGAGTTGTAGATAAATACGGTTTGTTTTTACAAATCCAGTTTTAATTACAATCCCACTTTGTTCGGATATTTGTATTGTAACTACATATTGTAGGGAGGACGGGACACTCACCAAAGAGCATCGGTGGAGTAGCTCCACCACATCAATCGCAACCTGCCACCGAAACTACCACCCGTGAACCCCTTTCACCGGCGGCACTACCCGTGAAGCCTCCGGGTACTCTCTCTCTCTCTCCCAACCTCCCTCCCTCCCTCCCTCTCCCTTGCTCTCCCCCCCCCCCCCCCCCTCTCTCTCTCTCTCTCTCGACTTCACAGAACCCACTACCCCGGTTAGGGGTGTTCTTCGGGTTATTTTTCGGGTTTCGGGTTTTTCGGATGGGGTTGTTCGAGTTTTTTGTTGAAAAAAAGTGATCTGATAATCGAACCATTTAAAGTTCGGATTTGCTGGGTTGAGGTTATTTGGGTCCGGGTTAGTCTAGGTCGGGTTGTTCAGTTTTCGGGTTTATGTGTAATATGAAAAATGTTTTTTTTCTTGCAAAAATCATCAAAATTTATCGTGATACTAAGAAAAATATTATCAAAATTCAAACATTATTTGACAACATGATATAATAGTGTTTAAAATTCCTAAAACTTGATGTTTAAGATGCCAAAGAATCTAAAGTTAAATACATCTATATAAAAAGACATTATATGTTCGGGTTTCAGATTTCGGGTTTTTCGGGTCGGGTTGTTCAGGTTTTTTGTTGGGAAAAAGTGACCCGATAACCGATCCATTTAAGGTTCAGGTTTGAGTTATCCGGGTTCGGGTTTTTTGAGTATTGTCTAATTCGAGTTCAGGTGGCTTCGATTTTGGGCCGGGTTTCGGGTTTCAGATAATAAAAAACAGCCCTAATCCGGATCACCAGCGGCGGTAAACTCATGGGGTAAAGGGGTACTAGCACCATTTGCTGGTAGCGCCCCGTCCTCTCTTAATAAAAGGACCATCATCATCATTATCACCATCACCATCATCATTTGAAACGGTTTAGTAATAGTTTAATTAAATCTTAAATATTGGAACGGATTAATAATAGTTTATGTCAATCAATTCACGTATGATATGGGATCCTAAAGATGTTCATGTTCTAATCAAGAAACCGAAAAACCAAACACAGATGATTTTGTTACAACAATGTCCTAAGGTCTTCATACAATGTACATTTTAAAGATTGTTTGTTAGAACCATAGAAGACACTACATGTACACATATCATTTTTTTTATTGTTCTTTTCTTAGTTTATATTCATAAAGTCATATTATGTTTATATTTATTGTAACTAACAATTTTCATACCCGCTTCGCGGCGGGGTTAATCGGATTTGAATATAAGTAATGGATCGAAACAAAATACCCCAAATCAATTGACATACAAATGTATATATGTGTTTTCTACCGGTCTAAAGTCTATTTTCAGCACCACCATGATCATAACAACCAAAACCACTAACATTAGCAAATTGTTCCCCCAACATATATAGTACATCAATCCCATTTAGAAAGAACAAAGAGACTATAACCAATCGACTCATATCTAAAAAGATCATTATCATCATCACAAACCAAAAAAAGCCTTTGAAGAACACTTCTTCATCATTGTCACCAACAAAGCATGACTCAGTGCCACTACGGATGCAACCAAAGATGTCATGCCATGTAGCAAGCTAACATCACCGTCGGCGATGCTTTAAATCTGGCATAAAAACCAAAGTTGTCATTCCACAAATCAATACGGTGCTGAAATCTGTCTCTGTGAATATTGGTCAATCAACCTCATTAATATGAGAGGTTTTACATTGTATTTATAACTAAAAGATACAACAATGTCTCCTATGATTGAGAAGACAACAAGAAATCAGGAAAGTAAATAAATCCGAAATAATTATACATAAGGAGGAAATAATTTACTAATACCCCCTTCAATTGAAACCGTGGCGGGCCTAGGTGTTGGATCAGTATGCTCTTTACAGTTGTTTGCTTATGAACACTTATGTGTTTTGCAAGTTAATCAAAACAGTTTGCACAACGGAATAAGTTATAAAGTTTCACTTTCAACAGGAGTTATTACTCCCCCTGGATGTAATGAACTAAAGACAGTTAATGAGAATCTAAGCAATTGAATGTATATCTAATAAATAAGCAAATAGATTCTCAGTTTATGAAATAGTATTTCAAGTAAAAGCTCTGAAGGATTTCAGTTTCAATTAAAATCAATATCTAAAATAGTGGGATTAACCCATCTATTTATAGACAAACAGATACATGAACCTTGTTACAAAAGCAAGACTGCAACAGGCTGTAGTCTTGGAACTTGTACAAAAGATAAAATAATAATAAACTAATAAAATACTGAAACATAAGGGCGATGGAAAGATTCTATTACAAATACTGACGAGTGACAAACTACTGATGAGTAGTTTGTCTTCAGCAATTCTTCTAAATTGACTTGTCTGGTTTGACTTCAGAACTTCTGATCTTTACTCTTCAGTACTTGTTGAATCCTTCTTCAGTACTTTTGTCTTCTTTCTTCAGTAGTTTCATACTTAGAATGTTTTGGCAGAAATAGGAATTAGACTAAGGTTAGCAAAAGAGGTTTCTTCAATCCTTTCTGTCCTTACACTAGGCGAAGTATCGTTGTGAAATGAGATTTGCGTTCTTTCCAACATCTTTGTTCATGATTCCATGTGAATTTTGTTGGAAAGTCGCCATATGTTAAGCTTCTTGCAAGTGCACTATCTTCATTCATCTTCATCCACTGTAAAAAAAATTGATGATGCCACACTTGGTTTGTTCAAGACATTGTTAAGATCTTCATTTGCACCAAAAACAACTATTTGTTTATTAGGAAGATGGAAAGGGAGCCTCATAACAGATGGGCTTCTATAATGAACTTCATAAGAAAAAAATCCTCCACGAAGCTTCGCACGCTGAAACGTATCTACACTCGTAGTATTATTTGATTTCGTTGTGTTGTTTCTGTTGTAATATGTCACACCCTCAAAATCCACTTGCGTAGTTTTACCGCGAGGCGCATGACAAACCAGGATCCAAACCAACGATCACAATAAACAAGTCTAAATGTAATTAATGCAATACCAAAACATAGTTTTAAAATCCCGTTTACAGCGGAAGCTTATTCAAAATAAAGTTCAACATAAATAACCAAAGTTCAATGTTTATGAAATCATGCAACTCTATCTAGACGCCGTGCAGACGCGTGCGCCCTAGTTCCCCTGTGCTACCTTAGCGACCTGAGAAAACATGTAAAAGTTTACGTCAGCACAAAAATGCTGGTGAGTTTACAGGTTTTGTATCCAAGTACCAAGTCCACCTGTCCATACTATAACAAATAGAAAACCAGTATACGCTAGCTAGGCGTACGTTTGTTACTACCACGATTGGAAAACCATTACTAACTCGAATACCAAAAGTATGCCCGATGTATGTTCCTGTTGTTCCTGTTGTTCCTGTTTGAGACAATATGCACCCGCCGACCCTCCAAGTCGACGAGCGGGGTTGGTCACTCCCAATAGCGCTATTCACATTTCCCCGTTGTGCAAACCCGCACATTCATGGTTCCCCCCGGGACTTCCAAAGATCGTGTAGTACACAATAGAAACCCATAGTATGACAGTAGTTACCAAATAATAGTTTTAACACATGTTTTCTCCCCCGAAAGTATGAAACCAGTTTAAAAGAGGGGCCGTAAACTCACCTTAAGTTGCTTTACTCCTAATCCCGAGTAAACTCAGCTGCTATGTTAGTCCCGTACAGTGGCGACCTAACATACGACAGTTACAAGTACTTAGACTAATAACCCGCAGGTTAATTAGTCCCTAGATGTCCAGACCATAACCAAGTTTGTTTGAAAACACCGTGACTGTTTAACCGACCCAAAGTACAAGACTCGACATCCCATTGGTGACCCGAGACTCCCCGTGTTATGTTTACGCTCCAAAACATACAATAACGCAAGTATACTTAACATACGTTAACACACAACAAGTTATAGCACATAGTTCACGTATCACCAAAATACATCCAAATATATGTTACCAAGTTATTAGACATGTTACGGGGTTCCTAGCATGTTACTACATGTTAAATCGGGTCTCGGAATGCTAATTTACACTTACAGCAGCAGTACACGCGATTAGGAAAAGTCAACTAGTGATTAGGAAAGTCAACTAGTGATTAGGCATCCTATTCGCCCCTGTTATAGGCGAATAGGGGCTATTCCCCTTTACTTCATGCGATTAGGGGCTATTCCCCTGAACTTACTAGTGATTAGGGCTATTCGCATGAACTTACTAGTGATTAGGGCTACTCGCATGAACTTACTAGTGAATAGGCTTCTACTCGCCTATATATTGGCGATTAGCCTTGTACTCGCATGAGTTATAGGCGATTAGCATTGCTACTCGCCTGTAACCATGCTGTTCCGGTTTTTCGCGCGTTTAACACTCCAAATCAGATCCAGAACGTGTGTAACTACCCAATATCATCCCAAACACTATCCTAAACATGTTTAACCCAAAACCCTTCGTTCAACCTCGTATAATCAGTCCTGCATGCAACCCAAAACAATCCAAACACTATTCCCATAGCATGCAATATCAATTAACGTATGTAATCATAACCCTATTATCCGATTACTGAGTTTTCTATCATCATACTAACAATATTAATTCTGACCTAGCATGATAATACATCAAAACATCATCAAGATCCATAAAAATCCTATCTTTCTAATCATACATACCCATAACGCATGTTAATTAGTTATAATCCGTTTAACAACCCTTATTGACGATTTTCAGAAAGCTTTTTCGTTTATGAACAGGTCTGGACCATTAGGGATTTATTAAAAACGTTTACAAAGTGTTATGGATGAGAATCAAACCTTGGAATTGTAAAAGAATGATGGTTAGACCTTGAAACCTTGTGTTTTTGATCAAAATCGCCTTCCAGAGGTTGTTTAAGTGTTTGGGGCGGTTATGGGACGACTAGGGTTGATATTAGGGAGTTTAGGAGGTTAAGTGTTGTATTTATAGGCGTTCCTAGTCGTTCCAGCACGTTACATGCGATTGTGCAGCAGTTCAGGCGATTAGGGCTTGTAATCGCCTGACAGTTCTAGCGATTAGGGCCTACTCGCCCTTAACATCACACGAGTAGGGCCTACTCGCCCTTATGGGCTCCCTACTCGCCTCCCCTATAGGGGAGTAGACCTCCTACTCGCCTATAGGGTTTGGCCTTGTGTGTTTTGCGCGTTAAACCCCGTTTTAACATATGTTAATGCATATTCATGTACCGACAAATCACATAATGATTGTAAACACATAACACAAGTAAATACACATATTTACACTCGTTCACCAATTCCCGGGACTCGAGACTCGTACGTTCCGTATGCCCTGACGATCCTACAAATCGTCATCGTTTGTACACTTGGTTAAAGACCGACATCTAACGAACCTCTAGGCCAACATCTAATGATCTTCTAGACTAACCGATAGTTCCCGAACCATATCCCGACTTAACTAACCCAGTTAAGTACAATATACGCGTGACTCGCTAAGGTAGACTTTCATCTAGACAACGTTGTTAACCAGAATTTGCCAGGTGTCACATCATCCCCACGTTAAAAGAATTTTCGTCCCGAAAATTACGTAAGTAACAAAAGAAACAACGAAGGGAATAAACAAACAGATAGAAATCAATAGAGAGTAGAAATCAAGAGAGAGATTTACCCGAGGTGTCACATCATCCCCACGTTAAAAGGAATCTCGACCCGAGATTCATTCAGCTGCCGAAGAGACATGTCTCGACTCGAACGCTTCCTTAGGAAAGAGGTGAGGATACTTAGACTTCATCTGATCCTCCCGTTCCCATGTATATTCCGGTCCCCGGTTCGAGTTCCACCGAACCTTAACGATACGAATCTTGCTGTGACGTAGGCTACGAATCTTGTAATCGAGGATCTCCACAGGTTCTTCCACAATCCGAAGACGATCATCAACCTTGATTTCTTCTAGTGGAACGATGAGAGACTCGTCAGCCAGACACTTCTTCAAGTTTGACACGTGAAAGACGTTATGTACGTTACCGAGCTCCGTCGGTAGATCAAGTCGATATGCCACCGGCCCAATCCGTTCCAGGATCGTAAATGGGCCGACATATCGCGGATTGAGTTTGCCACGCTTTCCAAAGCGTATGACGCCCTTCCACGGTGAGACTTTTAGAAGTACCTTGTCATTGACTTGGAATTCCAGTGGTTTGCGACGCTGATCAGCATAACTCTTTTGCCGGTCCCGTGCCGCCGCCAACCGATTACGAATCTGTACGATCTTTTCCGAAGTTTCGTACACTAGTTCAGGCCCAGTGAGTTGACTCTCACCCACTTCAGCCCAACAAAGAGGAGAGCGGCATTTCCGTCCGTACAGTGCCTCGAACGGAGCAGCCTTGATGCTCGTGTGATAACTGTTGTTGTACGAGAATTCTACCAACGGCAGATGAGCTTCCCAACCCTTGCCAAAATCGATCACACACGCCCGCAGCATGTCTTCTAAAGTTTGAATCGTACGCTCACTCTGACCGTCAGTCTGTGGATGGTAAGCCGTACTCATGTCTAGTTGGGTACCCAAAGCCTTGTGCAAAGACTTCCAGAAGTGAGAAGTAAAATGGGAGTCACGATCCGAGATAATAGAAACAGGTACCCCGTGCTTAGAAACAACTTCTTTCAAGTAAAGACGAGCCAAACGATCCATAGTGTCGGTCTCCTTAATAGCAAGAAAATGGGCTGATTTCGTTAACCGATCGACAATCACCCATATCTTGTCGTTCCCGCTTGGTGACTTAGGAAGTTGTGTGACAAAATCCATAGTAATCCGTTCCCATTTCCATTCCGGAATTTCAGGTTGTTGCAGGAGACCCGACGGTTTCTGGTATTCCACCTTGACCTTAGCACAAGTCAAGCATTTGCTCACGTATGAGGCTATGTCCGACCTCATGTTTGGCCACCAGTAAAGCATCTTCAGATCTTGGTACATCTTATCCGAACCAGGATGAATAGAATACCGGGACTTATGAGCCTCATCAAGAACAAGCTCCCGTAGTCCCCCGAATAAAGGAACCCATATGCGTTCTGCGAAATAGTGCAGGCCATCAGGCCTTCGCTCTAGGTGCTTGTCGGCACCGTGCATGGTTTCAGCTTTAAGGTTTTCCTCCTTCAAAGCTTCCAATTGGGCAGAACGGAGTTGATCAGGTAACGACGAATGGATAGTGAGCTGCAACGCCCGAACGCGACGAGGTTTAGAAGATTCCTTCCTGCTCAAGGCGTCTGCTACAACATTCGCCTTGCCAGGATGGTACTTAATAGCACAATCATAATCGTTCAAAAGTTCGATCCAGCGACGCTGCCGTATGTTCAAGTGTTGTTGGTCGAAAATGTGTTGGAGACTCTTGTGATCGGTGTAGATGGTGCATTTGGTACCGTACAAGTAATGTCTCCAAATTTTCAACGCGAATACCACGGCACCCAATTCCAAGTCATGAGTTGTGTAGTTCTTCTCGTGCACTTTGAGTTGACGGGAAGCATACGCAATCACTTTCTCGCGTTGCATCAACACGCAACCGAGTCCATGAATGGAAGCATCACAGTAAACGACAAAATCATCAGGACCCTCAGGTAAAGACAGAATAGGAGCAGAACACAGTTTAGACTTTAGTTCCTCAAACGCGGACTCTTGTGATTCACCCCAGTCGAACTTCTTATCCTTCTGAGTGAGAGTGGTGAGGGGTTGAGCAATCTTCGAGAACCCCTGAATGAAACGACGATAATAGCCCGCAAGGCCTAGGAATTGCCGCACCTCAGTTGGCGTCTTTGGTGCTCCCCAGTCCTTGATCGCTTCGATTTTAGCGGGATCGACATGAATTCCTAGTTCATTAACCACATGTCCTAGGAATTGAACTTCGCGTAACCAAAAGTCACACTTTGAGAATTTGGCGTAAAGTTGCTCCCGTCGTAAAAGTTCCAAAACTAACCGCAGATGTTCCCCGTGCTCGGTCTCGTTCTTGGAGTAGATCAGAATGTCATCAATAAACACAATGACAAACTTGTCCAGATACGGTTTACAGACGCGGTTCATCAAGTCCATGAAAACCGCCGGTGCGTTCGTGAGACCGAAAGGCATGACCAAGAATTCGAAATGGCCATAACGTGTTCGAAAAGCAGTCTTTGCAACGTCAGCCTCCCTGACGCGCAGCTGGTGATAACCGGACCTCAAATCGATCTTGGAATAATAACTAGAACCCTGGAGCTGGTCGAATAGATCATCGATACGTGGAAGAGGATAACGGTTCTTGATGGTCAACTTGTTCAGTTCTCTGTAGTCTACACACAATCGGAAACTCCCATCCTTCTTCTTGACAAATAAAATCGGGGCTCCCCAAGGGGAAGAACTTGGCCGGATGAAACCCTTGTCCAAGAGTTCCTGTAACTGGCTAGACAATTCCTGCATCTCGGGAGGTGCAAGACGATAGGGGGCCCGAGCAATAGGAGCAGCCCCTGGTACAAGGTCAATACCGAACTCGACTTGACGATGAGGAGGAAGACCAGATAAATCATCGGGAAAAACATCAGAAAACTCGCGTACCACCGGAATGTCGTCAATCTTCTTCTCATCACTAGTGGAAACAGATAAGAGCGCCAAAACGGCTGGATAACCCTTTCGAAGACACTTAAGGGCTTTCATACTAGAGATGATGTTTAGCGAAACACCACCCTTGATACCGTATACAGAAAGAAATTCTCCATCAGGGAGAGGAATCTGAATAACCTTATCGTAACAGACAATCTCCGCGCGATACAAAGATAACCAATCCATTCCTACCACAACGTCAAAACTACCCAATGGTACCGGCATAAGGTCGATGGGAAACGATAAACCCGACAACTCTAACTGACACTCCCGAAGAACACGAGTAGCTTCAATCGTTTTACCGTCAGCCAACTCAATAATATACTTGGTCTCTAATGGTACAGATACTACATCTAGCAGTCGACTAACACCCATGGATACAAAACTCTTGTCGGCACCAGAATCAAATAACACGCTAACAGAATGATTATTGAGAAGAAACGTACCGGTGACTGTATCAGGGTCCTGCCTAGCCTCAGCAGCTCCAATGACGAAGGCACGTGCATTTCTGCCGCCGCCCCCGTTGTTACCATTCCCGTTGTTTCCACCCTGTTTCAGTTTTGGGCAATCCTTCTTGTAATGCCCAGTGTCACCGCAGTTGTAGCACCCTTGTTTCCCTGTAGTCCCCTGAGTAGTCGGAGCTGAGCTGTTAGTCGGAGCCTGAGTCGATGGAAGTGTAACCCGACAATCCTTAGCATAGTGCCCAGTTCGCTGGCAGCGGTGACAACGGTTACTGTCGCAGTTCCCTTGGTGATGGCGTCCACACTTGTTGCATTTGGGCAGTTTCCCCGCATAACCACCCTGCTTATTACCCGAAGACGATGAACCCCCATTGTCAAACTTTTTACCCTGCTGTGCAGACCCAGACCCTTTCCCGTCGTTTTCCCACTTGCGCTTATTGTTCTCTGGGGCCTTAGCAGTCGAACCTTTCGCAGGCAAAATCCCCTCATTCACCTTTAAGTTAGTCATCCTATGTGCCGATCGAACTACCTCCGCATAAGTAGGATGATTCCCAGCAGCCACTAACCCTGCAATTTCCGGCACTAACCCGGAGACATAATGTTCAATCTTACGATACTCTGGCACGTGCAAATCGGGACACAGCACCGCCAACTCATTTCTCCTCACAGTATACTTCTCGATTTCCGATCCAGTCATCTTGAGGTTCCACACCTCATGCTCCAGCTTCTGTACCTCTTCTCTCGGGCAATACTCCCGCTTCAGCAACTGCACAAAGTTCTCCCACGGCATAGCATATGCCTCCCCAATACCCATATTCTGGGTAATACCATTCCACCAAGTCAATGCCACGTCCTGAAATAACGCAGCCGAATACTTCACCCGATCTTCTGGGAGACAGTTACACATCAGGAATACCGACTCCACTTTCTCCAACCACCTAAGCAAACTGACCGCACCCTCGGTGCCAGAGAATTCCTGGGGCTTGCAGTCCCGGAACATCTTATAGGTGCACAGGGGTGGGGGTGGGTCAACAGGACCACCTGAAATGAAACGTATGAGAAACCACGAATAACGTACACAAGACTCACCAATGAGGCAAAGAAAATGGATAAAACAACTTACCACCACCGTTGTGCCCTAACTGAAAGGCAGCCTGGAGCAAGTTGTTCAGATCAGCCTGTGACAGGTTAATACCTCCACCACGACCACCAGCACCACCACGACCACCACCGCGTCCACCATTGCGACCACCTCCTCGTCCTCCACGCACTCCAGACATGATTCTGGCAGAAAGAACGAGAAAATTTAGTTTCGCAGTTAAAGATAACCACTAATGTTCACAAGATCAAAGCTAGATCCAATCCAGGACTATCCCCTCAACCCAGAGCTCACTAGTGCTTCCATGCATTTCGTTTTATGATTTTGTGTGCACCCAAAATGATAAAACGCTCTACATGGTCCTCCAAGTGTTCTCCTAGTTCAAAGTTCAAATCGCCGAACATAGACTCTTAGCTATACACCGTAATACTACGGTAGTTCATGACAAGTGTTTCTATTGGAGTGCGAAAGGGAGATGTCCGAGCCTTGGACAAATCTCAAGAGCACACGAGTTACTCCAATAGACCACACTGCCTAGAAAACAAGTAACCCAACCTAAGATAGAACGGATGATGTAACGTAGAAAGACCAACGATTTAGAGACACCCCGACAAGACCATACGTAACCCACTATAACGTTTAGTACCATGTGATCGTCTAGTGTGTGCGACTCGGCTATAGACTAGACTCTACATGCAGTCCTAGTTCACTATAACCATTGGCTCTGATACCAATCTGTCACACCCTCAAAATCCACTTGCGGAGTTTTACCGCGAGGCGCATGACAAACCAGGATCCAAACCAACGATCACAATAAACAAGTCTAAATGTAATTAATGCAATACCAAAACATAGTTTTAAAATCCCGTTTACAGCGGAAGCTTATTCAAAATAAATTTCAACATAAATAACCAAAGTTCAATGTTTATGAAATCATGCAACTCTATCTAGACGCCGTGCAGACGCGTGCGCCCTAGTTCCCCTGTGCTACCTTAGCGACCTGAGAAAACATGTAAAAGTTTACGTCAGCACAAAAATGCTGGTGAGTTTACAGGTTTTGTATCCAAGTACCAAGTCCACCTGTCCATACTATAACAAATAGAAAACCAGTATACGCTAGCTAGGCGTACGTTTGTTACTACCACGATTGGAAAACCATTACTAACTCGAATACCAAAAGTATGCCCGATGTATGTTCCTGTTGTTCCTGTTGTTCCTGTTTGAGACAATATGCACCCGCCGACCCTCCAAGTCGACGAGCGGGGTTGGTCACTCCCAATAGCGCTATTCACATTTCCCCGTTGTGCAAACCCGCACATTCATGGTTCCCCCCGGGACTTCCAAAGATCGTGTAGTACACAATAGAAACCCATAGTATGACAGTAGTTACCAAATAATAGTTTTAACACATGTTTTCTCCCCCGAAAGTATGAAACCAGTTTAAAAGAGGGGCCGTAAACTCACCTTAAGTTGCTTTACTCCTAATCCCGAGTAAACTCAGCTGCTATGTTAGTCCCGTACAGTGGCGACCTAACATACGACAGTTACAAGTACTTAGACTAATAACCCGCAGGTTAATTAGTCCCTAGATGTCCAGACCATAACCAAGTTTATTTGAAAACACCGTGACTGTTTAACCGACCCAAAGTACAAGACTCGACATCCCATTGGTGACCCGAGACTCCCCGTGTTATGTTTACGCTCCAAAACATACAATAACGCAAGTATACTTAACATACGTTAACACACAACAAGTTATAGCACATAGTTCACGTATCACCAAAATACATCCAAATATATGTTACCAAGTTATTAGACATGTTACGGGGTTCCTAGCATGTTACTACATGTTAAATCGGGTCTCGGAATGCTAATTTACACTTACAGCAGCAGTACACGCGATTAGGAAAAGTCAACTAGTGATTAGGAAAGTCAACTAGTGATTAGGCATCCTATTCGCCCCTGTTATAGGCGAATAGGGGCTATTCCCCTTTACTTCATGCGATTAGGGGCTATTCCCCTGAACTTACTAGTGATTAGGGCTATTCGCATGAACTTACTAGTGATTAGGGCTACTCGCATGAACTTACTAGTGAATAGGCTTCTACTCGCCTATATATTGGCGATTAGCCTTGTACTCGCATGAGTTATAGGCGATTAGCATTGCTACTCGCCTGTAACCATGCTGTTCCGGTTTTTCGCGCGTTTAACACTCCAAATCAGATCCAGAACGTGTGTAACTACCCAATATCATCCCAAACACTATCCTAAACATGTTTAACCCAAAACCCTTCGTTCAACCTCGTATAATCAGTCCTGCATGCAACCCAAAACAATCCAAACACTATTCCCATAGCATGCAATATCAATTAACGTATGTAATCATAACCCTATTATCCGATTACTGAGTTTTCTATCATCATACTAACAATATTAATTCTGACCTAGCATGATAATACATCAAAACATCATCAAGATCCATAAAAATCCTATCTTTCTAATCATACATACCCATAACGCATGTTAATTAGTTATAATCCGTTTAACAACCCTTATTGACGATTTTCAGAAAGCTTTTTCGTTTATGAACAGGTCTGGACCATTAGGGATTTATTAAAAACGTTTACAAAGTGTTATGGATGAGAATCAAACCTTGGAATTGTAAAAGAATGATGGTTAGACCTTGAAACCTTGTGTTTTTGATCAAAATCGCCTTCCAGAGGTTGTTTAAGTGTTTGGGGCGGTTATGGGACGACCAGGGTTGATATTAGGGAGTTTAGGAGGTTAAGTGTTGTATTTATAGGCGTTCCTAGTCGTTCCAGCACGTTACATGCGATTGTGCAGCAGTTCAGGCGATTAGGGCTTGTAATCGCCTGACAGTTCTAGCGATTAGGGCCTACTCGCCCTTAACATCACACGAGTAGGGCCTACTCGCCCTTATGGGCTCCCTACTCGCCTCCCCTATAGGGGAGTAGACCTCCTACTCGCCTATATGGTTTGGCCTTGTGTGTTTTGCGCGTTAAACCCCGTTTTAACATATGTTAATGCATATTCATGTACCGACAAATCACATAATGATTGTAAACACATAACACAAGTAAATACACATATTTACACTCGTTCACCAATTCCCGGGACTCGAGACTCGTACGTTCCGTATGCCCTGACGATCCTACAAATCGTCATCGTTTGTACACTTGGTTAAAGACCGACATCTAACGAACCTCTAGGCCAACATCTAATGATCTTCTAGACTAACCGATAGTTCCCGAACCATATCCCGACTTAACTAACCCAGTTAAGTACAATATACGCGTGACTCGCTAAGGTAGACTTTCATCTAGACAACGTTGTTAACCAGAATTTGCCAGGTGTCACATAATACATCAGTTTCATCATTAGCTATAGCAATGGAAGCGCTATCTGGTCCTTATTAATGTATTTGAACAAATATTTAATGGAAGCAGCTTGGTTGCACCACTCAACGTTTATGTGAGCTTCATAACGTTTAAGGAGGGTTTTGTTATAAGATACAACAAACCTGTTGTCCAAATGAACTCCAAACTTTGTAACTGTTCTACCATTATTAGGTCTTTTATATAATGGGAACCCGTTTTCATCAATTGAAGTTTCTGATTGAAACTGTTTTGGGAAATTTTTAGAACAACAATTGTCAATCATGCAAGGAGACCTTAAATTTGTCGTGCCACAAGGATCATGAATCATGAATTCTGCCACAAGATTATGTAGTTGAGGTTCTTCACTTTTACATGGGATTTCAGCCAAAATAAAGGGATCAGTGTTGTCGACTGTTGGTAATTTGTGATCAACCTTTAGGAATAAGCATATGTGTGCGTGAGGCAATCATCGCTTTTGAAACTCAATAGTGTAGACAACTAAAAATAGATACAAATGTTAATTAATTAAATAGTAAGGATAAATAAACATAATTATATGAATACTGAATAAAAGATATTATTACATGCTAAACTTATATAGCACACTGATTGTTACGTTGGGCCTTATCATTAATTTGGGCCATATAAAGTGGACCAAACAATTTAATGTTTTATAATGTATAAATCTCGAAGTGGTGTTAAGATTGTTATAAAATAACCATAGTTGTTTAGTTAATAGTGGGAGCGCGGGTATTACCTTTTTTTACTCAAAAAGTAGAGATTAAATTACAAGTGCTCAAGATACTGTGACCAAACTTCAATATTAAAGCACTTATAAACACTAGTGGGAATGCCCGCGCGTTGCGGCGGGAGCATTTGTTTTGTCTCCTTGTTGTTGTTGGCATTTGTGGTGTTGGTATGGCGTTCCTAGGTGATTCATTTTAGTGACATGAACCAAGTAGGAAGCAACAACTTCAATTCTCATAAACATCGTAGCCAACAAACCGGAAACAAACGAATAATAACAAATCCTTGTACTTGATAAAGCAAGAGTTTAAAGATAAATTAACAAAGTAAATGGTATGCTCCAAGTACAATAAATAGGGCGTCGTACCCCATGGGTAAAATTAGACAACAGTACATGAAAGTTAGCAATATTATAAGCTACCAAAACATGTAGTTAATCTTCACGCACACCCAACTACATCTGAGTTACAAGCCACAATCAAACTACTCAAGTGGCCATCTTCTACTATTAAACATGAGCGGGATATTAGCCAATGAACACCATAAAGTTCATACCAAGATAGCGGTGCTGTTATTTTCACAGTTATAGTTTACTGTTTGGATGCTTAGGTCTAAATTTGTTGTGTTATCATTCTTTGTTTCCCATGTTTATGCAGAAGTGGCTGTTGTTTGGAGGCTCGGATTCCTTGAAATCTTTGTCAACATGCATAGTATTTTTCTCTTAGGTTTAGAATTTCATATTTTCTTTAATCAACAGTATTATGTTTTGGTACAATATGAGATCACAGTATTATGTTTAGAATTTCTTTAATTCATTCGATTTAATTTACGTTAAGAGCATTCACATTAGAGTCTTTAAACCATACTTTCTCTATAAATATAAAGGGAAAATATGAGATCACAGTATTATGTTTGGCTACTTAACATAGCAAACGTTGTGGGGTCCGGACCCAATCTGATTGGGTTCCCAGCCCACCATTACCACCCATATGCCATCTCTACAATTTATTAAAATCCTTACCCAAAGGCGTAATCAATTGTGCGAGATGCAGCCTAGGCGCCTCAAACACACGCACGACGAGCTGTGTGATCAGGCGCAGCGATTGTCTCCATCCATCTAGGCCAAATATCAAATTAACCTGGGCAAAAAATCAGTCTAAAAATGTGACATCCGCCCCTTTCACTTTTATCATTTTACAACTTTAATCCCCTTATTTCTTACATCTACATTTACAGTCTTGTATTCTGTAACATTTCGTGATTTTTATTTTAATTACAACTTTAAGACCTAATATGACAAAAAAAAAAATATAACAATAAAACTATACTAATCTTTTTGTTAGTATGTATATATATTACAAAAGGGCTATGAATGATGTTCATATTTTTTTTTAAAAAAATGGATTAATACAAAATATTTAAATTACTTATAAGTTACATTAGTAACTTTGAATGTTAATATATTTAATGAAAACATGAATGATATTAATAAAAAAGAGTTAAAGAAATGAAATAAATTGAGGATACTTGAAACATCTTTTATGTAAATATATACCTTATAAATGACTCCTATGTTTTGTGTAGTCATACAAAAAAAAATATAAATCCTTTGTACATTACCAAGCTTCAATTTATTTGACTTTGAATCATCATATTAGAAAGTCCAACAATCGCTTTGAATCTTGGTCACTTTTTCTTGCTTGGATTGAAGGTATTCATGAAACTTTGTACAAGCTTAAGATTTTCTTTATTGCATAATTGTTACTCGTCGTTAGTAAGATAATATGTTCTCTTATTATTCCAAAATAATTGTGGTTCCGTTTTAAGTCGTTTTTTTTACTAAACCAATACACAAAGACGGTGACTTCGGAAGAGCCACCTAAAATATTTACAGTTTTGCTAGTTTTTTTTAGTAAAAGTATTTGCACTTTTGTTAAACGAACCACAGATTCATATATTAACAAATTGTTTAAAATGATAGTTTGTGCAAATGAATTGTATCATATCTCAAGTATTGTAATCCTAGATCTATTTATACAAAGTTTGAGAAGTTAAAAATATTATTATTATTATTATTATTTTGGTATAAATAAAATATTAAGTTTTATATTGACACAAAACTATACTAATGTTATTTTACATACTAATGTATAAATAAATATTTGTTTGTTGTAATTACCTATTCGGAACTTTACGAGCAAGTCACTTAATTTTAGCTAATATTGTTATTTTGTTTACATAACTAATCAATTTGAATTACTATTATAAATAATTCTTTTTAGAATTTACGTTTATACTATATCATATGAAGTTAGTATTTGTGCTTAAAACAAAATATACCATAAACACAAATCATCTCAACTCATTTTCGCAATCCTAATCTCGAATAATATCTATATATAGGTTGTCCTAATTTTGAGAAAGACATTATAACACTTTGCCAATTCCGGACCGACCGTCTTAAGGGTCACAACATTAAGCACCCATACTTAAATCAAGAACTCTAGAATCTATGCAAGCCTTAAGGTGAGTATATCTTTCCCCTTTTTCATGTTTTACACTTTTGGGGTGACTCATGTACGCTTATTACTTCATTCACTTAATCATGGTTTATTCTATATTCACAATCGCAATTCTTGTATGTGTTTTACTTGTTGATTCGCTGATAGTGTGTACTTATGACCTGAATCATTAACCGCTGGGCGGCCTAGCATAGCAATAAATAGTACTTAATTATTGTTATGTGTGAACGATTATTCATCGCCTACTATGAGCGAATACTATATATATGTGATTCTTGATTCATTGAACGAAAGGTTTGATTTTGGGTAGCATTTGTACATAGCTTGAACACTAAATTGTAGACAGTATAACACGTGAATTGCGAAACATTTTTCTACTATATGTATTCAAAACAGGGTATGCTCACCAATACATTTTTGTATTGACATATACTATTTTCGTACATGTTTCAGGTTATTATTGAGACGTTTCTTTTAAGCTTTTGGATTTATATTTAAGCTTTGATTTCATTGTAATCTAGTTAGACTTGACGCTTTAGAATCATTGTACTTTGTATTTTTTTTTCCTTTCAATGTAATAAACTATTTAATTCAATGTATTCAAATTTACACTTTAGTACCATGAGCTATTGAGCAATCGTCACTACGTGACACCTCGATGTTTCCGCCATCGGTTGGGGTGTTACAAAAAAGGCCAAATCCTAGTCGAAACCGACAAAAAACCAACTGAAAGAAGGCTGAACCAGCCGTGTTGTTCCTTTAAGTGAATTCACTCCACTTGATAGATGGTCTCTCCCAAGATGTCAAGAGGATTTATAACCTGATCACCATGATATAACCTGGATGATAAAGAGTTGAATTTCAATTCGCTGTGAAAAGTATGTTATAAATTACAATTACAAAATCTATATGACAACTTGAAGTTGTAGGTACAGTACAAACACACACCATAACAACGAATAAATAACTTGTATCAGAGAAGTTAGCATAATAACATATTTGTCAAAAAACAAAATATGTGAAACATAATATGAATCCGTTACTTTATTTCATTCATTTTAATATATGGTAAAAATTCACTTTTTTATGATTTATGGGAAAATGAGTATTACACCAACAAAATGGATCAATTGCATAAAAAAAACTGAAAACTATATTTGCAACCAATAGAACAATAAAGAAGCCCTAATCGAAGAAATTTGCCTGAAATTGTCATTTATCAGAAACCTAAACATTTCAAATTGAAAGAAATGGAAGTAAAAAAAAATATACGAACACTGACCTAAAAAATCCTATCGGCGATTGCTCATGCCTGATCCATGACCTGAAAACAAAAACATGAAACCCCGTAGGGCATCAAATCTGAGATAAAAAGTGAGATTAAGAAGTACCTGCTCAAAAGACATCTTCTTTTTAGGAATTCCCCGCATCACCATTACAATTAATAAGCAAAGATGGTATAATATAAACAAACATCAAGGACTGGCAACAGGAACTTTAAGGGATTCAACACGTGCAATAAATCCGTCTCTGATTCCCTATGTGTGGTTTGGATTTTAGGTGAACAATCGTTGGAAGTGAGGAATAATGGAATTAAATTGTTGTGATTGAGGATACATTTGGTCATGAAGAGACAGTGTATTGAAAGAGCTCATTTAATAGGATTCATATGAGTTAACCCATTGTATACAGAAGAGTAGATGGTAGGTAAGTGTAACTGATGGAATCACATATTGAAGACGGCAGTTTCAATAAGGAAAAGATGAAGGGGAGAATGAGTTGAGTAGTATTGGTCTATCAATGACTTGTAAAGCTATCATCAAAACTTGTACAAAAGGGTATAAAGGGAAGAAAGGGTGTCAAAATTTGATGATTACACTTGAGGCTTTTGAAATGCCATCTTAAAATGAATGTTAAATTACCATCTTACCCATCCTTCCCCCTTAATAAGGTAACATAGATATGTATAATATATATTAAATATGGTCAAATGACGGAAGTTCCATATATAAGATAAACCCGGTATCCTTGAAGTGAAGTCTATAAATCAACTTAATTCCAAAAACGGGTGGCACGTGTATGTAAAGATTCTTAAATATGTATGATCATTTTTCTTAGTTAACCGTTGCAGGCATATGTATGATCATTTTTCTTACTGTGATCAAGATTCTTTAAAAATAATCCAAGAAGCAACACTCAAAGAAAGCACATATCTATAATGCTACAAATTGCAAACACAAAACGCAAATCTTACCAATCTAACCACCAAAAACTCAGTTTATAAACCTCAATTCTCAAGCAAAAGCATATATAGCCCAAAAAAAATACATGATTAACAACAAAATTTAACAAATGTGAATCTCGAATTCCACATCTGTTATCACCTGACCACCGTTTACCAACAGTGATCAATTCACTATGTATTTCTAATCTGTGATCCCAAAACATGAGCTCTCCAGGTCAACAGAACCCATCCAATATCTTCTTCCACTTCACTATCTTCATCACCGCTCACCTCCGCATTTTCCTGCCCAAGTTTAGCCCTCTGCAAGCAGTTTGTCCTCCCGTTCGCCCACCTATAACAATTTGTGTCACCATCAACAAAGAGCTAAAATATTTGTCTCGCTTTGTAACAATAAATTAAAAAATTTGGTTGGTGTATGGGATTTTGTCACACCCTCAAAATCCACTTGCGGAGTTTTACCGCGAGGCGCATGACAAACCAGGATCCAAACCAACGATCACAATAAACAAGTCTAACATGAACATAATGCAATTTCAAAACAATGTTTAAAATCCCTGTTTACAGCGGAAGCTTATTCAAAACAATTATTCAATATTAAACCAATGTTCAACGTTTGTAAAACCATGCAACTCTAACTAGACGCCGTGCAGACGCGTGCGCCCTAGTTCCACTGTGCTACCTTAGCGACCTGAGAAAACATGTAAAAGTTTACGTCAGCACAAAAATGCTGGTGAGTTTACAGGTTTTGTATCCAAGTACCAAGTCCACCTGTCCATACTATAATAATCGAAAACCAGTATACGCTAGCTAGGCGTACGTTTTGTTACTACCACGATTGGAAAACCATTACTAACGCGAATACCAAAAGTATGCCCGATGTATGTTCCTGTTGTTCCTGTTGTTCCTGTTTGAGACAATATGCACCCGCCGACCCTCCAAGTCGACGAGCGGGGTTGGTCACTCCCAATAGCGCTATTCACATTTCCCCGTTGTGCAAACCCGCACATTCATGGTTCCCCCCGGGACTTCCAAAGATCGTGTAGTACACAATAGAAACCCATAGTATGACAGTAGTTACCAAATAATAGTTTTAACACATGTTTTCTCCCCCGAAAGTATGAAACCAGTTTAAAAGAGGGGCCGTAAACTCACCTTAACGTGCAAGCAAAGAATCCGAACAGCAAGCAATATATGCTACCGACACCCTAATAACAGTGTCGCTTAGTGAGTATAGGCGTAATATCATTACCCATATAACTCGTTTGTCCAAGGCGTTTTAAATGTTCAAAAAGTGTGTATGCGACGCCTAGTGATTCTACATGCAATAGTAAACCCTACGGACCCGTTGGTGAATACGTTGGTTACAATTAGTTTCTACATTCCGTATGTGTCTCAGACAAGTGTACTTCAGTTACATGTCAATTCCATACCACCTAAGACCTCAATTAATCACAGAAGCACATAATACACAATCTGTGTTTTCAGGACAGATTGTGCGCCATCAAAACTAATTTATTTAAAATAGCAAACCAGTGAGTTAACCTCCCAAATTTTTACTAAATTTACTTTGGGATTCACTCGACAATACCTATTTTTGTTTTGTCTCAATTCCAAACACAAAAATTATGAAAATTCGTACAACACAGCTATGTTCAGAAAATCTCCTCAACAGGTCAGTTTAGTAGGAAAATTCTTAAAAATTGTGTATTCATCCAAACGAGATGAATCCACTTGGAAAAGCTCTATTTTTCCAGTATTGACCTACTGTAAAAATTTCATAATCTAATTCCTTGTAAATCTCAAGTTATGACCATTTAAAGTTAACCCAATTTACAAATCTGAAAATCTGATATGACCCCTAATCAATTAAAATTCCAAAAACGACTCAAACGATGTCCAAATTCGATGGTTTTGCCCATTATGAAAAGCTAAGACCTTGTACGTTACAATCATGCAAAGAATAGATCAAACCAATTGTTTTCAAGCCACGAAACAGACCCTACAAGTCGACTTTCAGAATCTGTCCAGATTCTGATCGTACAATATTATCAATTATATCAAACCCTAGTTGCATATTATCAATCAATAATACCTAATAATCATCATACAACTTTCCTAATACCTATTCCCATCAGATCCTATTATCAAACATGTCAAGATCAAAGCTTTTAGGATCAAAACACCAATAACTTGCGCAACAAGCATCCTATGATGTTACTACGCGTTTATTAATAGGTTTAATCCGTTTAATCTTCAAAAAGACTCATGTTTTAATGTTTATTAAACCCATTCAGATCTGGACAAACTTGTTATATGATTTTTACAATAAAACATAAAGTAAAAAGCGTAAGAAATCATGAGTTATACCCTTAGCTCTTCAAATCAATCAATCGCGCGCCTTGGAGCCTCCCAATTGATGATCTTGAGCCTTAGCAGGAGTTTTTGGAGTGAAATATTCGTGTGGGGCAGTAAGGGGGCGATTAGGGTTGAGTATGAGGGCTGCATGGGAGTTAAGGATGTTTAAATATGAGTTTGAGGCGGTTTAAACCCGTCAGTCCTCTTCGAGCGGCCGCTCGGAGCCTGTGAGCGGCCGCTCACAGGTCCGGGTGGCGCGCTTTTGCCTCGTTTCGCCTCCCGACGCGTTATCCATCGACGTTTTCGTTGTTTCGAACCGTAACAAGTGTAACCCCATGCGTTAAGACCCTAATCAACCTCATACTCCACTTTTAATAATTTTTATTAACGTGTTCGGTCTAGGTTCACATAATCACGTATGGTTTTCACATAAGTTGTCAGATATCACCGAGACACCTAAGTTTATTATTCACCAACGTCCGAGGTTCACTAATCATGCAATCACACGTTAACTCACACAAGGAGTCAAAACCCGACCCACACAAGGAGTCAAAGCATCTCATAACCCGAGATGTGAAAGTAGTAACCCGACCCACACAAGGAGTCAAAGCATCTCATAACCCGAGATGTGAAAGTAGTAACCCGACCCACACAAGGAGTCAAAGCATCTCATAACCCGAGATGTGAAAGTAGTCCCAAACCGGACTAGAAAACGTTTTGTAAGTTGTCTCAAACCCGAGACAATGCACGTATGTCCTATCTAGCTATCTAGCTAACCCTCGTTAAGTATAATATACGCGTGACTCGCTAAGGTAGACTTTAATCTAGACAATGTTGTTAACCAGAATTTGCCGGGTGTCACAGATTTACTGAGGGTAACTTTGTCAACGAAAATGTTATTTTTTGGATACAAATTTTATAAACTGCTTTTCTCCATTCTATCCATCATGTATTTATGTGTTTAGATTTTTTTTACCATTGTGTGTAACTACGGTGTAAGTAAGCTTTTATAGCGGGTAACAGGTTGTGTTGCACCACCAATAGAGATAAAGTAGCAAATATTAGGGAATAAATGAACCATTACGTAACTGTGAAGGAAATTATTCAAAGGAGAATGCTAAATTATTAAAAATATAATAAATTCACAATTGCGAAAGGACCAGGTTTTACCTCTATGGGAAAAATAAAAAAGGAGAGCTAAAAAAACAGGTAAACGGGTCGTGAACATTATATATAACCGTTGACGCGATGTAGTTTTTGTAGTCATAAAATGGCACAATAATTGCATAGAAAATTATATGAATGTAAATCAAGTGTTCGACACCACAATAAACATCACGCATTCTAACCTTAATGGGATTTGACAAGGGGGTGAGTTAGCGCAAAGGGGGGGGGGGGAGGGGAGGCCAAGGTTTTGCATACGGATGTTCAGGGAATTGGATAACCTCAAGGTGATGCATATACACTTCATCAGAGTATGTATGGGCTCTATTTAGTGAAATTGAATATGGTTTTATTGGGTGTTATGAAGGGGGTTACAAGAGAGATATAAATTGTGTATTACATATATATACAATGGGCATTATATGTTGTACACAAGGGTATAAATGGAAGAAAGAGGTAAAAAATTTTGGGATTACACTTGAGGCTTTTGGGATGCCATCTTAACTTTGTCAATTTAGACACATTTAGCCATCACTCCTCCTTTATAATGTAGTAGAGATAGAGATAAGTAAAATCGGGTGATCATTTATCTTCTAAGTTGAAATTAATGTATATGTTTAAGTGTTATAAGAACATATTAAAAATTAAAATATTATTTGAAATTAATAATGTTTAAAGTATTCAAATATAAAAAAGGGGGTTGTAACCATACCTGCATTGGCATCTCCAAATAGTCGTTTCTCCTTCAAATCTTTAATAATGGCTTCAAGTTTAATTTTAAAAATACGACTCAATATATCAGTTCTATCTTGTGGTTGAATGTTTGTATCTTTTAAAAACCGTCTTATCTCTGGCTATTTTGGGTTACAGGTGACGGTAATGAAGAAGTCTGGATATCCATAAGATTTACATATAGCCATAACATCTAAATAGTTTTGTTGCATGTATCGAGCGCCAGCTGTAAATGAAGACGGTAAGATAATACGCAGACCGCTTTTACTTAAATTTGTGTTGCTATTCTTTGGTAAGTTATTTAGATTTTCAAACGTGTCACTTCGGAGATGCTTTTGCTTCCTACGGATGTAATTTAGCCTCTCACTTTCAATCATTGTGTAAGCATCAACTAAGAATTGTTGAAACAATTGTCTTGCATTTAAAGTAAGAGAGAAGCCAATATCACGATCTTGTATCCTGTATGCAAAAAATTATCTCATTGTGCATTGTGGTGGTATCTTCTTAACTGTTTTGATGCCATCCCTATGCGGTATGTCTATCCTATAACCATCATCGCCATATGGGAAAAGAATTGGATATTGTAAAGGTAGATAACATGGATGAAGCTCACTAATTCTTTGAAATTCACCTGACTGACTTTCAACAATAATATCATGTTGATTAGCAATGTTGTTGATATCGCCCACTATTAAAGCAACGATTTTTGATGAAGTTGGTAAATTATATGTTCAACCATATTTTTCTCTTGCCGCAATGATTCTAAGATTTGGCGACACTTCTGGTTTCTCATAGAAGTGGTCACGTACCATTCTATATGTTTTAACCAACTTATTTTCTGAATCTAAGAAGTGTTTGATGTATTGTATTAGTTAAATCTCTAGAATCAGATCAACTTTTGCTGTCTTGCTTGTTGATGGCCTGAATTTAAAATAAGTTAAACGTTTTTAGTAATTTAAATTATTAAAAGTAATGTAATGAAACGTATTTGTAAACAATAATTGTTAAAATTCTTAATAAATTGACGAACCTGAATATATTTTGTCTATATACAACCTCATTTTCTGTATCATATATGTAAAGTTGAGAAAATTTTGGTGTACTGCCTTCTTTTGGAAGGAGACTTCCATTAGTGTGACAGTTTTGACCAGTTAGTCGGTATATGCAAGGCGTCTTTCCTTTATTTAGTTTCTCATCAACTTTACCACCCATCGAAGTAAAAGAAAACATTGAGTTATAGCGCCTGATGTTGTTCAAAAAATACTTGCTCTTTGAATCTAATCCTTGAAACAAAGATTGATAAGTTCGATTTGCATCTTTCAATTGTGGAAGCTCCACTTTACCATAACCACAACATAGTGAATATGTTGTTTTCCCTATAGTTTCACGTTTGATACGGGCCTCTTTTTCCAAAACTTTGCATGACACATTTCACACGTGACATATTGATCTCCATGATCGATGTACTCTGCTGTATGATAATAACTAAATTTTTATAAATTGTAGTCCAATTAAAGTTGTAAAGATTAAATGTGTCAATAATTACCAGCTGAAACTCCTTTTGCGTCGTCTTCAAAAAGTTGTTGACCATGTGTAAACGGAATTACCACACCCAACCTGAGCCACAAAACCGGAAAGTAAGGTAGAATCTTTAGGCGTTATAACATCCCCCACTTTAACTATACGTTTCCAACATCTGTTAGACGAAGCACTACACGGCAACATCGTCCATGGACGACTATACCCATGGCAACCCATAATTATTTTCTTCCACAAACAGTCGCCATCATTTTTAAAGCGCCACGTCCACTTCAAAAGAAGCGCGTTATTAACATCAATAAGTTTCGACACCCCCAAACCTCCAAGTTTTTTCGGAGTAGTTACTATATCCCACGCTACCCAAGGAATTTTTTTCTCTTCGCTCGCCCCCGCCCATAAGAACTTCCTCATAATAGATTCCATATTATCCAAAACCGCCTTAGGAGCTTTGTATATAGATAAATAATACACCGGTAAACTTTCCAAAACCGACTTTATAAGAATAAGACGGCCTCCAATCGAGAGGGTTTTCGCTTTCCATGATGCAAGACGAGATTTAATAACTTCAATAATTGGCTCCCAATTTCTAATCTGGCTCATTTTCGCACCGACTGGAATACCAAGATAAGTAAAAGGAACGCTACCTTTTTTACACCCAAGGTAACTCATCATTCGATCCACCTCATCATCCTCCGTACCAATCCCATAAATATTCGATTTATGGATATTAATACGTAAACCCGAACACAAATAAAAAATGCGAAGCACCCTCACAATGTTTCGAACGTTCTCCTTTGACCAATCTCCCAAAATAAGCGCGTCATCCGCATAAAACAAATGAGAAACCATCATATCATCATTCGCTAAGTGTATGCCTTTGAAAACACCCAAACTTTTAGCTTTATCTATTAACCACGAAAGCGCTTCCATCACAATCAAAAATAAAAATGGTGACAAAGGATCTCCTTGGCGAAGACCCTTCTCACATTTGAATTCAAATGTCGGAGACCCGTTCACCAAAACCGCGACTTTAGAAGAATTGAGAATACCAAATATCCAATCACACCACAGAGAAGGAAAACCCATCTGCATCAAAATAGAAATTAAAAAATGCCAATTAACGTTATCGTAGGCCTTTTCAAAATCAATTTTTAAAAGAAACGCTTTAATCTTCCTTTTCTTCATCCAATCCACCAATTCATTGACCATAAGAGGACCATCAAGAATAAACCGACCCGAGAGAAAAGCCGATTGAGACTCGGAAATAACCTTACTAATCATCCCAACGAGCGTAATCGGCCTATAATCTTTAAGCCCCACTGGCGCAGTTGTCTTTGGAATCAGCGTAATAAAAGAAGACCCGCACCCGGGACTAATCGTGCCAGTAGAATGAAATTCGGTCATAATATTATAAAAATCTTCTTCGAAAAAATTCCAAAATCTCTTGACAAAATGGAAATTAAAGCCATCCGGACCCGGGGCTTTATTAGAGCCGCACCCAAACACCGCGTCTTTGATCTCCTGTTTAGAAAAAGGCGAAATCAAATTCTCTCCATCCATGATGTCGAGTCTGTGAATACCTGCACAATTTAAAGATGGCCGAAAAACATTGTGATCTTTAAATAAGTTTCTATAAAATTTGAAAACCTCTCTCTTAACCAAAGCCGGTTTTGTAACCCAATCACCATCTATCATTATGCCCGGAATAGAATTACTCGCCTTTCTACCATTCACCACACAATGGAAATAAGTAGAATTCTCATCACCCAAACTTGCTCATTTGACTCGCGATTTTTGTCTTAAATCAATGTAAATACATTGCAATTTCTTTTTTTATTTTTCTTTTTTGACATGTTATCTTTTTATATTTTGGTTACATGACGTGACAAAGTAATTTCTTAAACTCACATATCTAATTAAAACAAAAGTCATTGTATTTTAAAAAATCAAGTGGCTTGAAAGGTAAAACTAAATTGTAAAATCACAAGAACAAAATCTAGCCTACAAGTATACAAGCGTGTTTGATGCTGCTACGATGCTAGGCGGTTTACAAATGAACCCCTCACTACCTATTTATACTAGTTTGATTAGTAGTTCTAGAAAATTCTTAGCCTAGAGGATTCCATGACTATTTTATACAACATTTCTAGATAATTCTTAGTGTGCAGATTTCATATAGAAATCTAGGCATTTCTACTACTAGTGGGAAACCCGCGCTATGCAGCGGGGCTGTAAATTTCTATAGCATTCTAATACTAATCACAGCTCGGTTTTGAGTAAAATTTAAATGGAGATATAGATAAAAATAAGCACATCGAAGCAGTATGCTTGGTGTTTATAGAACATCGTGCTTTTAAAAGTTGTGACAGGAAAATACGACATCCCTAAAATTAATTAGCATCTTCTAGCCCAAATCGTCAAAAACCAATATGTGAAATTAATCTTTTTACTGAGATTGATATAATTTTAATTATACTATTAAACATTCATCTATACAGGTTTAGTATTAGTATGAGCCATGGTCCACGATCTAAACCAGGCGTTGCCACACCTTCGACTGCCACCGTAAACCGTATTTTTCGAGGACCGTGGTGACTTAAAGTATGGTCGGAGGTTTTTATGGTATGTTTCATCTTGCTGAATTTCTGTTGGAAATTGCAGAGAAATAGAGACAGAGCCAAGAGGTACGGAGGTTGTTTGGTGGTATGGGTTTTTGATTTCATACTCAGTTGTTGTCGATCGGTTATGAATTGCTAATCAAATGGGTTTAACGGTGATTCAATTGTAATAATTGTGTCGAATCTGAGTGGTTGGTTATGATGGTGGTCGTTTCATCTGTTTTTTCTTCTTGTCGATATGCAAGAGAGTCTTTGAAGAATTGGCAATATATAGCCTTTTTTTTTTATAAATTCCATGAATTATCTTAAACACTTCGGTTGGTCTTTCAATTCAAATAAAAAATATAATGTTGTAGAAATGAAGTGATATGGTGTTTCAATTAATATCATCTTGGTCAAGTAGTCATATTATTAATCTACTATTAATCAATAGAAACTTAATTGTTTTATTAAATGTGTCTTGACAACATAATAAGATTACAATTTTGCCCTTGTAAATGAATGTCAAATGACTATTTTATCCGTCTAGAACCCACTATATAGTAAAAATAGATGGATATAGATATAGATATAGATATAGAAGTATAGATAAGCGATAAAAAAATAATCTTTATTGCTGGGTTCATAGGCAAATTTATCCAACCCTTTCTAGATGATTCCGACTTTTCCGAGTCCTTCCAAAGCTAAATTTTGAAACATAAATATGGTGAAACAATGACAATGACATACCTTTTACTTCCAATACAAATTTTTTAACTTTAAAATATGTCATCCATATACTAAGGGGGTGTGTGGTAGTCTTTTAATGATTTCATAAGATGCTATATTTGAATAATTCATTTTTAGGTGTGTTTGGTTTATTGTTAGAATATCTTTGAATCAGTCTATGAGCACATTACCCAGTAAGTTTCAAAATGATGTTTAATTACAATTTTACCAATTTATCCATTCATCTGTATTGATGACCATGAGTCACGCACTACGTCTTCTACCCACCACAACCAACTAATCAGGTTGGTTCAAAGTCTGTTTCCTATTAGCATGGTTATAAAAATCAGGACTAGTCCGTGATTAATTAGTGACAGGAGGTATACTTGTAACACCCCAACCGATGGCGGAAACATCGGGATGTCACGTATTGATGATTGTTCAGTAGCACATGGTAAATAATAAGTTTCAATAAATGATTTAAATGAACTACATACAATTGTTCTAAAAATTTGTACATCAAAATGAAAAATACTAGCTACGCATCTTCAAGCATTAACTCTAATCTTCGAATAAGCCATAACCTGAAACATGTTAAGTTTGAAAATATTTTGGGTCAACAAAAGTTGGTGAGAATTACATAGGTTTGAATATTGAATAAAAACTTGTTCAATTCGAGTGTCATGGCAAGTCTAGTCCATATGTGAAAGCAATACTACCCGGTAAATCGTGTGCATAATCAAACCTTGTGACTAGAATATTGTGGTCCATCCCATACGCATATGGTTCACTCGTTTATGTTGCGATAACAATTACCCACGCTACCTATGTAGGAGGTAACGTATCCGGGTGGGGTTGCCAGTCCAATAGATCTATCATTGTGTATCGTTGGCTTGTACGGAGTTAATGATTATGCTAGAATAATTGTGCTTACCATAGTAATGTTTAAGACATAATGCAACATAGAATAACACATAGACACTTATGATTGAATTGTAAATTGAATGTTGTAACATGTTTCACCCCAAAATAGTGAAATGGAAAAGGGGCTATGTAATACTCACCTTAGGTGCATAATGAGTTCGTGCGTTTTATTGAGCGTGCAAACACTTAGTAATAATGCCTTGGAAAACTCGAAACTAGCTAGAGGAGATAATGACGGATGAAAACTTTAGTATATGGGAGATGGGATAATAATGTTTTTTTTTTTTTTGAATGGTATAAAGAGTTGAATGGTAGGCTAGTGTATTTATAGTGTAAAATTTGGAGTTGTAATCAGGGACTACTTTGACTAGGCTAGAATTTAGGAACAACTTTGACTTGACTAGAAGACCATATTTACTAACACTTTGACTTGACTAGGAGACCATATTTACTAACACTTTGACTTGACTTGACTAAAAGACTACGTTTGACTTTTCAGGTTTGACTACGGGACCTTGAAAGGGTTTAAGTTTAATTGGTTTTAATTAACATCACAAAACACCAAATGGTGTAGTGGTTTGTGTGGTGTGGTTAAGGTTTAGCCCGTCAGGGACTCGGGTTCGAATCCTGGCACAGGCAAACATTTTTTTTAACGTTTTTAAATAAGAATTTTTAATACAATCCAATTTAATATTGATTATACGTCATTATTTAAACAAAAAAATTAACAAAATGGATGGTAAAGATACTGTAAACATGAATAGGATGAATAAAACGAGGGAGTTCTATATATATATATATATAAAGAAAATTTGTGTGATGTTACAATACTGATTAATTTTCCATTAATCATTCAATTAGTAGGAATCTGCCTAAACCGGCCAAAGTCGGCTGAATTCAGAGCTAGTTGGCCCAAAAATTCAATTTGAAGTTGGCTCAAAAACATGATTTCATCCCAAAAATTAACCCATTACCCAAAAAAGCAAGGTAAAAAACTCTACCTGGATCCATTGATGCTTCATACTCCGGTAAATCTTCTGTTTCTGGCGACACATCTGGAGCAGGAGTTGGGTTTTGTTCTGTCTTTGTGTGAAAAAGAGACAGGGAGGCGTATAATGAAAGTAGGTGGGAGGTAAGGTTTATTAAGTTTGGATCTGTTTACATTTAACCCATACATCTTTACTAGTCTATATTTGGTCTCCTCACTTATAAATTTATACATAAAATTAATGTTATAAATATACAAATTTATAAAATTATTATACATTAAAAGTTTGATCCGATTAATCCCCACTCAACTGGTCGACTAGCGCCTAGCAACTTCAATAAGATGACTATTAGTAATTCTAACACCGTGTTTCCGAGTTTCATTAAAGAATGGAAGTGGAAAGAAGTGAAAGGAAGCAGAGAGAAGGTGAAAAATATGTGTGTTTCAAAGTTTTATTAAAGAAAGGGAGTGAAAATGAAGTAGAAAGAAAATCTTTCAATAAAACTTTCCTTCCAAAATGAAAGGAAGTGCAAAAAGGGGAAATGAAAATAAATAAAAATGTTTCTCATTTACTATTTTATTCTCATACTTAAATTACTATAATAAAAAATGGGGGTAAACATTTTTTTTCTCTTTCTTACCAATTCAGACGCACAAAAATATTTACTTTCTTTTTCTTTCCTTCAAACATACAAACATAAAATGAACTTATATAATTCCTTTCCCTCACTTTCTTTTCTCTTCTTTTCTTCCGGTTAATAAACTAAGTTTTAATCCAAACAGTAAAGTTTAATGGCGGTTTAGACCTTTCTTCTTCCCTGCAAAACCCTAAATCAAAAACTCTTATTAATTACTGGAGTGTAAGCATTCTCAATCCATCCATCACGAATCTATCTATGGCTATTTTCAGAGCAATGATTGCTCGAACCTTTTCGTCTGCTGCTACCAATCGATCACTCCGCGTTTGCGTTGTCGGCAGCGGTCCTGCCGGTTTCTACACCGCCGACAAGGTTTTCCTCTCTCTGAAAAAACATTTAATTGTTATAAATTTAGGTCAATTTAGTTATATCAGTGTTTATGATTATTATTATAGAAAGAGGATTAGTATCATAGCTGTTGTTATTACAGGTATGATGGTAAATAGATTATTATGCATTTGTAAGATTGTAAACAGAGGATTAGTATAATATATTTTATTATTTTTTTCATTTAGAGCCCTCACTGTTTTTGCGCCTTGATAACCGTGCCTAAAGCCTAGTTGATATTAGGTTTTATCGGTATTGGCAAGAGGATTAGTATCATAGCTGTTATTGTTAGGGGTATATAGGTAGTATATGGGTTGGCTGGTTGTAAACAGATTGTAATGCACTTGTCATCATCATCATCATCATACTCAGTTAATCCCACCTATAGCAAAAGTTAAGGTAGGGTCTGAGGAGGGTAAGATGTAGACAGCCTTACCTCTACCCCGTGGGAATAGAGAGGCTGCTTCCAGTGAGACCCTCGGCTCAATGGTGGTTTTGTATCAAGCCTTAGACATAAGGCACATAACACTTAGCAATCGGGACAAACCCGACTGGTCATGTACCCCCTTGTCTTTTGGGTATCAACGCCACCACCTGATGCATGATTAACCGTCCGTCATTTTTAACGTTATTTTCACGAAATTAGTAAAATAACGCTAAAATTAGTGCAACTTTACTTTTGCCCCCGAGGACCACACATATATACATTATATGCGCACAGCCGTAAGCGGGCCTATTGTAATGCACTTGTAAATTTGGTAAATTAATTCATGTATTGTATTTGGTGCTTGTAAGAAATTGCCATCCGTAGCTTGTTTCTATGTTTCACGAATAGCTGGCGTTTTTGGAGAACCTGGTTACTTGTGTATACTTCCTAGTCTTTGTGTGAGGTAAAATGACTATGAATCTCTATTTTGATGGAATTTTATTTATTTTAACTTAATAGATGCTGAAAGCACATGAAGAAGCAGAAGTTGACATCATCGATAGGTTGCCAACGCCATTTGGATTGGTCCGTTCTGGGGTAGCACCTGATCACCCTGAAACGAAGGTACAGGTTGCAAGATTTATATTTTAAATTACTTTTTGAATGTGATGTGGCATATGCATACACACCAAAATGACAAATACACTGCCAAGTGGCCCAAGTCCGCACTTTTTTTTCTTAAAAATAACAGCTAAAAAGTGACCCGCTACTGCTTTAACAGTTAATTCGTTGTTACTGTCGGAACTTAAATGTACCATGGTTACTGAAAATAGTAACACAGCGTAAGTTGTTTACTTGTTTTATAGTTTAGTCTAATTTGAAGTTGGTTGCTTCAGGAAAAAGTGTAAAGGTCATATCTATTCATGCAGTTAACCCATGAATCATTGATATTGCAAGCGATATAAAATGGGTCAAAATGAGTGAATTTAACCACATTCTGTCATTATTTGTTATCTTATCCTGAAAAAAAAATCATCTTAATTGATCTTGTTGACCAGAAAACTTGCAACAGATTGTTATCAACCAATTTTCTCGGGTTGCACATAATGAAAGGTGTTCATTCTTTGGGAATGTGTCTCTTGGATCCTCAATTTCTTTGTCTGAGCTTCGCCAAATCTATCATGTGGTAAAGGATTATATAGTCTTTTGAGTTTATTTTGTTTTGTCTTAAACAATATATGTATAACTACAATCTTATGTCATTGAATCAGGTTGTGCTTGCTTATGGTGCTGAAAGTGACAGAGTTCTTGGTATACCAGGAGAGGTATGTTATTTTCCTGGTCATATGCAGATATGACGTTTATATGCTTTTTATGTATTTCTGACTGGTTAAGCGTGTAGAATTAATAAAAATTAGCTTAGAAGGAAGAGGGTTAAAGGGGTCAAACTTTATCAAGTGGGTCGAAAAGTTGCCAAAAGTGTAGCTAAACTTTCTGAATCATTTCATAAAAGAAGTAGCTTATGATTGAAATAATTTCATTATAACTATTGCAGGATTTGAGTGGTGTGCACTCAGCTAGAGAATTTGTTTGGTGGTATAATGGGCACCCGGATTTAAGCCAGCTGGCACCAGACTTAAAGAACACAGACACAGCCATAGTTCTGGGCCAGGTACTTCACACGTGTAAATATTTGTGCATAAGCTATAGATTAGAGGCAGCCATTTCAACTCTTTTATATCAAAACGGCTCGAGGTTGGAGTTGATGGATAATGGGTCTTACACGAATCAAAAGGGATAATAATTACCCTGTTAATAAATTCATTAATATTAATTGACACTGCACTTTTATTAATTCATATATTTATTAATTATTGTTAAAAATAAATCCGGGTCGTTTCAGGGGTCAACAGGTAAAGTGATTTTTTTTTTCTAACAAAATTGGTTAAATGGCAGATTGTAAGTTATTGGTAATGGACCACACACGTAAATAATTAAAAAAACTGTAATGAAACGGGTTAAATGGATCAAAATGTGGCTATCTTAACCCTTCTATATGTGAATAGGTTGATTCAGGTTATAAATTTGTAATATATTGATACGCAGGTCAACTATTAAAAAGCTGTATAAAAGGGCTTGAATTGAGCGAAAATGTTCGCTATTTTAATCCATTTATATGAAAACACGTTAATTTGGGTTGTAATGTTTGGATAAAGGGTCATACAGAGACATACAGTAAATAAATAAACTAACTGTAAGGTATAAAGAAGCAAATTAGATGGGTCGAAAGTCAGTTAAAGTGAAATCAAATGCTTAAGAGTCTTTTAATTGTCTCTATTTAAAAGGAAAATTAGATTTTTATTATACTAATATAGTTAAGTGTAATGCACTCTGTTGCCAAGGCTCACTCAGGTGCATGCCTAGGCCTACTTTTCAAGCCTAGCGTGGCCTTCTTGCTTCGTTTCAAAAGCCCCACTTGCAGACCCTCAGGCGCATTTTTCAGGCCAAGTTCCGACGGAATTCCAGCCAAGAATCGTCTAAACAGGTCTGAGACATTTATACCAGCCCTAACAAGTCTAGAATCAACTTAACACAACCTATACTAACCCTAAAGAAGCCTAAACCATATTTAAAACTCCAAAAAATGTAATTTTATACTGTGTGTCTTGCTTAAAAAAGCTCTTGCTTTTTAAGCGCCTTGCATAGAGGCTCAAGGCTCACCCTTTGCGCCTTGAGTGTGCCTTGTGCCTTTAACAACTATGGTAATACATAGGTCATATAAACAATTTAAAAGAAAAAGGACACAAAAACGTTGGTGGGTCAACCCAAGATGACCAGATCTGTTTCAACACATAAGTCAAATTAACGCATTTTGACCCATTACCCAACTCATTCGACTTGCCTATTTTGCCACCTTTTGGTTAGATGTTTGTGAGCGTGCATGTAATGTATTATTCGTTGCAATAAGCTATACGCGTGTTTGATTTTATCATTTTAAGCGAATACCTGTTGTGAAATGATCAGCTTTCTCATATGTTTGTAGGGTAATGTAGCCCTTGATGTTGCACGGATTCTTTTAAGACCACCTGATGAGCTGGCTACAACTGATATTGCCAGCCATGCTTTGGCTGCTCTTAGGGAGAGCTCCATAAGGTTAAATGAACACTGGTTCTGACTAAAAAATAAAACTAGTACTGCATTTTAGTTTGGTTCCTGCTTCCCAGTATATATATTTTTGTTTTTATTTTTCAGGAAAGTTTATCTTGTTGGTAGACGTGGACCTGTACAAGCAGCTTGTACTGCGAAAGAGCTACGAGAAATTCTTGGTAATTTTTTTAGTTTCATGGTTTGCTGGTTTTATTATATGCTCCAACAATAATGTGTTTTTCATGAGTACACACATGTATGCAAAAGCACTTTAAGAAATGGCCAATGTTTATAAAAAATATAAAATTGCAATATCCTTTTGTCTTTGGTACGTTTTGGTATAATTTTTTTTTTTTCAGATCTGTTTCGGTAATTTTAAGTTTTGGAACCGACTATATTTTGGAAACTAAAGTTATGTTTTTGCCTCTATCTGGGTTTCTTTCTATGCTATAACTGCCAAATTAGTCTGCTTCAAAACAAAACAGACTGGAAAGAAGTATTATCTAAGTGCTAGGTAGTCAAAGGTGCAAAAAAAAAAAAAAAAAGCACGCTCGAGACAAAGGAGCGCATCAATAAAAAATATAATATGTATAAGCATTTATACAATTAGCAACTAAAATCATCCAACTAATATCACAATTTAAAATATAAATTTTAAGCATTTTTCTACCAAAAATCATTTATCCCTTGTAGTTTTTGATAAAAATTTCATCAATGTATATTAATATTATTTTCTTGTCAAATGTCATAGAATTGTTTACATGAATGCCCATTTTCTACTTTCTAAAACTGTAGAATTTTCACTGCAGCTATCAAGGATTTGTATGTTAACATCAAACAAGACGATCTCCAAATAACCTCTGCAGATGAGGTTAGATAATTTTCTCAGCTTTGATTGAAATAGACAATGCAAGTTATGTGTTTTCATTTTCACTAGAGGTGGCAAAATGGGTACGTTGGGAATTGGTTCAGGATGCATAATTTTTGGATCACGGATTGGCTTGACCCGTAGCACCTATTGTCTAAATTTTTTGAATCTTATATAATATATTTAGTGTCGTTTAAGAAAATACTTTATATATCTAATAATCGATTTTTTTTTCAATAAAATGTCAAGGAGGCGTAAGAATAGATTTTACCAGTTTGACCCATTGGAGAGAATAATTTCCGAATGGACTTATTCATAAGTAAAAGGGTTGAAATTACCGCCTAGTTTTTCTTCTATGTATTTTTTTTTAAATTTTAGCCGAGTTTTTTTTGTTTTTGTTTTGTTATGCAAAGGAAGAAATGAAGAACAGTCGTATACGGAAAAGGGTATTTGACTTGTTATCCAAGGCATCCTCATCAAGTCAAACCCATCCAAGAGTTGGTCAACCAGAATTGCACTTCACATTCTTCCGGAAACCTAATAAATTTTTGGAATCAGATGACAAAAGTGGCCATGTTGCTGGTGTAAATTTTGAGAAGACAACGCTTAAAGGTATAATTAGTAAAACAAGTTGTGCTACTGGTTTGATGAATATGTTACCTTTCGGATTTATTTTGTTTTCATTAATAACCAAAGGGCATGTTTGGCTTTGTTAAATATTTCAAGAATTCGAGGGTGTTTGGCTGTTCGTTGTGAAAGTTATGATGTGATGTTAATGAATAATAATTAATACATGAAATAGTCATCTATAACTAAGCATGTTTGACAGAAAATGACCAAAAGGGGTACATTGTGAGAAATGGATATAGATTTTGTTTAGAAGTAACTGAAATTTGGTTCAAAGAAGAAATTTTAGTTTACCCATAGACATTGAGTTTTGTTCCAACCGGCATGAGACTGATTATTTTAGCCCTGTTTAGTTTGATAGTTAAGAGTAGAGTATTTTAGCCCCCAAATTTTTACTTCATGTAGATACTTAATCTGGTTGGAACAACCGAACAAAAATAGAGGGTAACCTTTATTTTTGAGAAGCCTATTTCTGTTTTACACTTCCAATTGTAAGTAGCCCTTTTCTTTATTTTTTTGACATATAGAAAAAATAATTCCGGTATAATTTTATAGGAAGTACAGGCGCTGGAAATCAAATTGCGGCTGGTACAGGGGAGTACGAGGATATGAAATGCGGGTGAAATTCTTGTCTATTTTCTATAAAAAAAATTGTAGAAATGCTTGCAATTTTATACAATTCCTGTAAATTTGCGAACGCTCTTTCTTATTTGCAAAAGAACATATGCTTAAATTTGAACTTGAAAAAAGATTAAAATCTGATTGCTTGAAGTTTAGAATTAATACCCCATAATTTACGTAAAGAAATACTATATGGTTATGTGAATCAAATAGGCTCTCTGAACTTGGTTTAATCTTTTTTGTGTTGTAGATATTAGTATATTTATTACTATGGCAATTAAAATATGTTTTTTTACAGATTGGTACTAAAGAGCATAGGTTACAAATCTATACCCGTTGATGGTTTACCTTTTGACCATTCCAAAGGTATGTATTTTTAATATCTCTAACGGGTCAAATGGGAAAATAAAAAAAATAGCTAATAACAGAAATGGGTCTCATGGATCAGACTAGCCAAAACCAAAGATTTTATTTGTAATGCATAACATTTCTTAAATTAGTTTGTTCAGGAAAATATTTGGCAAAACTAATTGTGTATAAGAAATTTAAGCGTTTGGACATAAAGTGTATCGGGCTAATCTGACCCGACCCATTTTGACCCGTACAAAATCAGCCATTTGGACTGGACCTGTTACCCAACCAGACAACCTACTCGTTTTTTATCTTCACTTATCGAGCTTTCTTTATGAACTTTTAATAGGTGTGGTCCCAAATATTAGGGGCCGTGTTTTATCTTCTTCTGATGTTGATCAACCTGAGATTGGATTGTATGTTTGTGGGTGGCTAAAGAGGGGACCAACCGGAATAATTGCTACAAATCTTTATGATGCAGAAGAAACTGTAAGCAGACAGATTCATTCTATCATCTACAATTTTTTTTTTTTTTTTTTTTTTTTTTTTTGTACATTTCGATGTGTAAGCTAGAGGTATCAATTTGGGCCCATTTACATATAAATCGGTCGATTCAGGTGAAAGAGGTAAAACTATTTTTGAAAGAAAATGGTCAAAAGGCTCGCCTACTCCTGTAGTCGCCATTTTTCCAACTCTAGTTGTAACATTGTAAATTTTCCGCTGTATACTTTTTGTGGGTTTTTATTTTTTCATCAATGAAACTTACGATACTTGTTACAAGCTATTATCTATGGAGATCTGATTCGATTGGTTAAATAACTGACAGGTAGCAAGCATTTCCGAAGACATAAAGAAAAAAGATCCAACATCTAAATTCGCAGCAGGCGGAAAAGGGCTTCTTCAGTTACTGGAAAACAGAAAGATTCAAGTTGTTACATTTAGCGATTGGGAGAAAATAGATTCTGAAGAAAAACGACTTGGGAGTTTAATAGGAAAACCCCGAGAAAAACTAACAAATTGGAAAGATCTACTCGCGAAGTAAAGCAAACACATTTTGACCCGACAAATTTGACTTTTTTTTTTCCATTCAGATTCTGAGGATACCGGCGGTTATGAAGTATTGAAGTTATCTTCAAGCGCGAGACGATTGTTGTACGGCATAAATTTTCACATTGTAATACATGATTCAAACATTTTTAGATTAAGTGGAGTACAATGTGTGGTTAGGGTTGCATAACCCTTACTCCAGCTACATCTGTGTTCAAAGATAGGCTATATCAACTTCAAGTTCGAAATATTTCTTATTTTGTTTTGAACGGCCAAATTTTTTGTCACTCATGGGATTTGAATCTCTTACCACTTGGAAAGGCAAAACTTTATACAACACCTTAATACCACTAGGCCAAAGGCTGTTTGGTTGAAATATTTCTTGTTGACTACACTAATTAACTTCAAGATACACAATGGTTACCACTCAAAATGCAGTTTTTGATGCTCGACTCTAGAGAAATGGTTGTCGTCATTTTGATAACCGGTGTTGACGATGATGATTGAAGGTTTTCGGAGGTTCACCCGTGTTGGAAGATGATGATTAGAGGTTTAAAGTGAGGGATGTAAATGTTGTGTATAACATGAAGAATGGAGTATACATTGAGGCTGTGGTTTTTGGATAAAAGACCATTTTACCCCCACCCGACATTGACGGCAAAAAACGACGCGTTTGGGGGAGGGACACAATTGGAAAAATTGGGAACGTCAAGAAGGAACTCAGGGTGCAATTCGCCCTAAGCCATAAGGATTCAAATTACACTTTACTCTTTTATGGAACAAACATGTTAACTTTTTTCGTTAAGTGTATTTTTTTTTAGGAAAAAACAGATGAAAAAAAAACGTCTATGGTAAATAAGGTTACTACTTACCAATATTGTGTTGGAGCCAATTGGATCGATCACGATCATAAAGAACTATTACACAAGAAAAGAAAAACAAAAACACAAGAAAGATTATAGACACAAAGTCTCTTATTAATCAAAACCACACAATACAATGATCCTACACCTCTATTTAACCCAAACATTTTTCATCTTTTACATTTTTTTTATTATACGTTTCGGTCTAAATTTTGCAAGTTAACATGCTGCAACTTACATGTGGCGTTCAATATTATGTCTATTTTTTTTCGTTTAACGCCCCACCACAACACGCAAGCCCTAGGTTTACGTAGTTATTCTTTTCTATAGTTTACGTTTCGGTCTAATTTTGTTAGTGTTAACACACTGTAACGGACATGAACGGTGTAACATTTTTACGTCTACTTTTCATTCGATTTAATTGCCCCTAGTTAGGGGGTCGGGGCGACACCCAATTTTGGCACGGGTACCCCACTACCCCCACGACAACACCGTCGTCGGTAGCAGGGGTAGTGGGTTCGTGTACCTTTTACAAGTTCTAGCTCACGAGCTGTGAAAGTGTGTGCAGAGGAGAGAGAGAGAGGGAGAGAGAGAGAGAGAGGGAGAGAGAGAGAGAGGGGGGGGGGGGGGAGGGAGATGCAAGGGAGATTGGTGCGATGGAGGGGTACCTGGATGCTTCACCGGTGGTGCCGCCGTGGGAGAGGTTCTCGGGTGGTGGTGTGCGGGTAGTCCAAGTGATGTAAACAACTTTTGCACGTGCCTTGATACAGATACATGTATTTTTTTTTATGGTTTTCGGTCTTGACAGAAGTCGCTTTCAGTATTTTTGCTATACCTGTACTATAACCGATATAGATCAATGCTAAACGCACTTCAGTATCTTTCTTTTTAACATATTGTTTTAACTTTTGGTTACTCGGGGTAACTTTTATTGTAAGTACATTATTTTGTAATATATGTGTCATCGTGTGGAGAAAAATAACTAGTTAATTCAGAAAATAAACGATTTGTAGAGTTGTAGGTTTGCATCAACTTCATGTTATCAAGTCCTAAAGTGTGTATATATATATCTCATCGTTTTTCATGAAAAGTTTCTTTAATTTAATGTTGCTGTCGATGAGACTTAAACCTAAAACCTACAAATCTAGGTATTTCTAATGGGCCTCTTTGTGAATGTGCTACCAACCAATTGGTGAACTAAATTAATTTTAATCGGTTATTTTATTGTACCATACATTTTAATCTTTTTATTATTTATGGGACCAAATAATGTCCTGAAGTAAGCATTTTAAACCTTTTATTTTAGTGGACCTAGACTGTTTCAGTATTTTACTTTTTGGGCCTCTGACAAAGTCCTGAACTAAACGTTATGGGCCCTACATAAACTTTAATTTTTTGCCTTATGGGCCCCAATGAAACGTATGCTTGGATCTACCTTTCTGTACTCATAAGTCATAATCTCATATCAATAAACGTTACTGAAATTATAATTACTCTGTTTTCATGCTTGTCATTTTACACCTACGTGTTAGGTAATTTTCAGAAGGGTGCTTTAGTGTGAAAAGTGCGAGAAAAAACCTAAATCTTACTTTTTGTTAGTAATGTTCATATATTTTTGATGTTTTTACTTTTTTTTATTTCATTGTTTATTTTTTTTACTTTTTTAAATAATAATAATATTATTATTTCAGGACAAAGAAAATTACATCATTGTTTATGTTATATATATACAAAAACACATTAAACTAATGCAATCAAATGTTTTTTTTAAGGTTTAAACCTTTTCCTACATATGTGTTATATTATGTGTAGGTAATGTTCATACACAAAATTTTTACATATGTAGGTTATATAAATTAATGAAATTGCTTCATACATTTGTTTTATTTTCAAGATAAATGAATAAACAACACATTTCACCCATTTTCTTGTATTCTTATTTTTTTTTTAAAAGTGATAAAAATGAATTATTAATCTTCTTCTCGCACTTCTTGCATTAAAACCTCTTCTGAAATGAACCATCCCCTTACACCTACAATATATATATTTTTTTAACGGTCAACAAATCAAACCCGAGCACTCTTGGGGCACCCACCAGACAAATCGAATACCCCAAAAGTAGCCCGAGTCATCAAACACCAATTCTGAGGAAATCCGGTATCCCACCTATTCGTAAACACGACGGTAAGAATAATCACTTTAACGTCATACATATTTCAACAACCAAAAAAATCATAGAAAGACATGAAAACATTTTAATTCCATTATTTGACTTTTACGTATATGTCAAATCGCCTAAAAAAGTTTATAATTTAATTCCATTATTTGACTTTTTATAGGTATCTTACTTTGAGAAATGTGTTACTTGAAATTTTATTTAAATTTACTTCTTTTTTTTTTTTTTATGAAATAAATCAAGATTTAAGATGAATTAATATATTATGGTATTTTAGCTTCAAATTCGTTTCATAATCAAGCCAATTTTACAATTTTATTTACTTAATTATTATACTTTCGCATGGTGATGGAAAATGGCTAGGTTTTGTGAAAAATGCTCCACTTGTTTACTATTAGTTGTGTTTTCTTATATTGGAAGATTTTATAACAATTATTAAGTTTTTTTAAGTGATAAATAAAAAAGAAAATCAATTATCATATTGGTAGTGATAATATATGTAGCATCATGTTTTTCTCTAATTTCAAAATATCTAACATATAAATGTTTTAAAATCAACATATTTTTCAAATACATGATGAGATGAGAGAACCAATGCCCTAAAGACTTTTGACAATACTTAAATTTTTGTTTGCAAATGTAGGGTTCAAGTGGGAGTACCACTCTAGTCTAGTTGCTTGATTTTGGTTAAATCCACATACTAAGCTGTTTTATTTGATTTGATTTCTTGTACAGGTTGCTTTAGTCCTTGTCTTCATTATAACACTTTTTTTTTTTTTTTTTTTTTTTTTTTTTTTTAAATAAGCGTAGAATTACCTTTTTACATGCTACATTTGCAACATGGAGAAGTTATTAGTGGTGACATTTTTCTAATTAACACAAAACAAGTTTTATTCACCAATAGATACCAGTACACACAATAAATGTACTCCAATATTTTTACAAGGTGACATTTTAATATTAAGGTAAAATATGTTGCCTTTACAAGGTGACACTAATGTACTCAACATGAATGCACACTACATCTTCATCTAGAGATCCATTGGCTAGAAAATAGTTTTTAGTTTTTAGATGACCCTTCATGTTTTGGTATTAAAATCCAGTTAACCTTAAAAGGGAAATTACGTCGAAACCAAAGACAAGTTTCAATACTGACCCCCTCCCCCTTTTTTTATAGCAAAACTAAGTATTTTAAAAGCCACAGTTCACAAATCTTGTGAGTCATAAGACTACTATGCATGATTTATTGGACTCGCTAAGTAACTCTACAATATCATCGGCAAGGAAACAAAAAATGTCAAAAACAAATTGTATAAACATGTGTTGGTCGTTAATTGTTTTTTTTTATAATAATATTATTATTTGGAACTAAATCATTTGTAATAAACCCACAAACACATTACGAGTGGACGGCTGGTAAGCGGGCAACAAGCTGCGCCGCCACCCCCTTTTTGATAGCAAAACCTACTCTATTAAAAATAAAACTCTGGTCCCTGGCTGTCGAGCAATTACTATGTGTCACCTTTTGTACCCGATCTAGAAATCGGATGGCTTTGGGGGCAAGGCCACCAAAGGTATCAAAAGCGAATGGTACGAAGACATGCTGGTTTTCCAGGCAAGTGTTTTCGTGTTTAGCGACTTTCTTTGATTCAGCTTTCAAGACTGCTTGCCCGACTACGAACCCTACATCCCGAAGCCCCACCAGAGGGGACACCCCAGTGAGGTCAACACACGCATGCTTTACCTTGAGCCTATCCGAACACAAAGACATCCGCTGGTCGTAAGGTGGACCACCCGTCTAGCGGGTTCGTCAGAAAATTAACTGGGGCTTCTCTTAGCTGAGATCCCAGCTTTCCGCAAAACATCCCACAAGGCATCCCTAACTAAGTCATGTCGGTACTTAAATCCCGACATTTCTTTACAATGTAGGGCGTGTTCCTCAAATTTATCCAAGCAAGCTTTCTTATAAATCGGGCACGACTCGTCAACAGAGAACCTGAAAATATATAAAATATCAATTAAATATATCTACTTTAAATATTTTAAAGCATTATTGCTTAGTGGAGATCGATATGATCAGATAGTTCTGCTAATGGCATGATGATACTACGCTGATCCGTAAGTGATCCCGATTTGCTAACAAGAAAAAACAAAAAAACACAATGAATGTGATTCGGGGGGAGTTGGGGTAGGGGCCTTCTGGTTAAACACAAATCTTGAAAACATAGGTATGGCACAGATACAATTCGTCTGAGCCTGCACTGATTCAGGTGGGGTCCATCTGGTTCACTCTAGGCTTTTAAGTTGGTACCAATAATTTATGAATAGGGGTATATTGGTAAATTCACACCGACACCTTTTGGTTACTTTTTATTATTTGAAATGAAATCCAAATATTTTCATGGGTCAGCTTATGCTGTTACAAGATTCATGTTGTCTCCTAAAATGTTTGCTAACCAAAAGTCTTTGTTTAAGATTATGACATTTATAATTTTAAATGTTTTGCATCTTACTTATTTACCATCATTACACATGACATGTGAGAAAGAGATCGATTTGATTTATATCATTACATGTCACTAAAATTATTTAATTTGTATTTCTATGGCATGATCTATATTCGAATGGCATGTTAAGTGATTTTAATCGTACACCGCTCCAAACTCATATACGATATCCCCAAACTCAAATGACCGTTTGATGGAAAACTCAAAAGGTCATTTGTAGGTAGGGGCTGTGTTGCAAGCCCTAACCTTCGAACAACCGTTTGACAAATCCTCCATCGGCCATTTAAAAGTAGCGGAGCGTATACAATAATAACCTTTAAACGATTATTCGGTGCAACCTCAAACGACTGTTTAAACGGTGTGAGATTAGTTTGTCAGTGACATGTGTATAGTAGACCCCTTGTAATCTGTTTACGTCTCCGTGAGCTTTTAGAATCAATAGATCATTATTCGCCTTGGGTACTTATCTTTAAATTAAAGCGTTTGTGACATAGCATCATCAAGGTTCGTAGTAAAGGTGTTCCTAATTTTAGTCTAAGAGTGAACATTGATATAATTTAAAATAGGTTTAGAAGGGATTTTTTTGGCTTTTTTATGTTACAGTACCAAATCTTTGTGCAAATGGAGGTTGTCAGAAAAAGATTTTTGCATTTGCTGCAATCGCAATCTGAGATTGCGATTTATGCCTACATGGATAAGGTAGTCAATGTATCCTTTCCGCTTCATCAATAAGATGTCACCACACCAGCATAATCCGCAACCTAAGATTACGGTTTCACAAAAAGTACAAATTAAAAACTGACACCCCCAAATACACAAATGTTTTTTACTATACCACCAAAAATGAAAAAGATCTTAATTTAGAAGATGTATCGGTTTAACCGTTGTTAAAAAACATCTTTAGCTCTTTATGTTGTTTATTTTCAGGGAGACATGTTTATGAGATTAAATTATTTGGATCATCTTTTTTTCAAAAGTGATAATCATAGTGAACCTACCAAAGCTTACCACTCTCAATCCACCTTGAAACTTACATTGCTTGAGTGTTTTACTTTTCCTTTTTTTTTTAACGGCAAACGAATCAATTCCGAGCACTCTCGGGCACCCTTTTGGCGAATCAGGTACTTGAGAGTACCCGGGCCACCAATTCCCGGGAAAAACCGACCACTCACCCGCCCGAAGGCACGACGGTGAAATAATCGGTAAAACCGGTCGGGATCAGGACTCGAACCCAAGCCAATGGCTAGGTCATCCCTCATTTCCCGTCCACCAATGTCCTCCAAATGTAGCTAGTGGGAATTAAACCCAAGCCTCCCATAGTAAACTTTAGGCTCTCAACCAACTAGGCTACAAGTATTGGACTTTACTTTTCCTTTTTAAAATACTAGTGGGTTGGCCCGCGCGATGCAGCGGGTGTAACCGAAACTCTTTTGTAGAGTACATACTAACCTAACATACCTACTATAAACATAACCACTATTACATGAATATTTCTGAATACCTTTGTTTGAAATTTATTATAAACAAAAGCTTTCTTCTTCGGTTATTGAATCCGATGATCATATAGTTTAGATCAAATTAGGTATGTTTGTGTGTATGAATATAACGTAATAATTTCAGAATTCGAATCGTTACCTCATGATTAAAAACACAACTTTCACTATTGATTTCTCGATGTCTATATAGTATGATCAAGTTTATAAAACTCTAAGTTTTTTAAAGTACCCAACTCTATATAAAATGTTATAACATAACATATAACATCATGAATTGTTTTTATATGTTTTCTATTTAATATGTTTAAAGTAATTATAAAATTGAATGTCACGTGGTTTCATAAACATCTCATGACTCTTGACTCTTGACTTTCTTTTAATTAAATATGATGTTTAAAAAACATATTTACCCTTAAAAAGTAGTTATTTTATGCATTATGTGTTGTATCATAGGCATTTAGACTTATACATCTTAAATTATAAGAAGTTCTTGTCAAATGCTTTATAATACAGAAGCTTTCTTCTTCGGTTATTGAATCCGATGATCATATAGTTTAGATCAAATTAGGCATGTTTGTGTGAATGAATATAACGTAATAATTTCAGAATTCGAATCGTTACCTCATGATTAAAAACACAACTTTCACTATTGATTTCTCGATTTCTATATAGTATGATCAAGTTTATAAAACTCTAAGTTTTTTAAAGTAGCCAACTCTATATAAAATGTTATAACATAACATATAACATCATGAATTGTTTTTTATATGTTTTCTATTTAATATGTTTAAAGTAATTATAAAATTGAATGTCATGTGGTTTCATAAACATCTCATGACTCTTGACTTTCTTTTAATTAAATATGGTGTTTAAAAGACATATTTACCTTTAAAAAGTAGTTATTTTATGCATTATGTGTTGTATCATAGGCATTTAGACTTATATCTCTTAAATTTTAAGAAGTTGTTGTCAAATGCTTTATAATATATTTTAAAATATACATTTGTTACATTGGATTTATAGTTTTGGAATATCGGTTTCAGGGTTGGTTGATATCAATGTTAATCTGGATTAGTACTTGAATAGAGTGTATGAAACTTTTCAAAATTAGTATCTCGAGCCAATAGTTACTTTGAATTACACAAATTGTATTTCGAGATAATTAGACACAAATAAATCAAAACATGTTCTTTCGAGAAAAAGGTTTTGTATTTTTTAGGGGTATCCATATATCGTTGAAATCGATCGAACCATCCAAACTAAAAAAAAGTTGATCAGTTTGGCCGGTTTAAGATATGAACGATCTGGTTTTTAGTTTGGAACTTGGAATTAGTCATGTAAATCAAACCGGCCGTTTGATATTTATTATTTTATTTGTTAGAAATCTTAGAAACAAGCAACGCTGTCTCCGGAAACCACACTTTAACCATCGCTACCAACATGCATAACCGCATCTCTAACGGTGCACGACGTTTTGTGGGCGGCTTGGGGTGTTCTCTGGGCAGTTTTGTGGGCGTTTTGGGCTTTTGATCCAAACCGCTAGATTAAAGTACAGGGACACGTGGAAGCAGGTCGGATAACAACCTCTCACAGCCGACTTTGCTATTTGTATCTTTATATAATATAAAGGTATATATATATATATATATATAGGGGCAGGATCAAATACAAAAATATAAAATCGTGCGAAGCGTGCGAAGGATCACTTTGTACATGATAATTACGTAATGATAATTACGTAATGCACAAATGCATGATAATTACGTAATGATAATTACGTAATGCCTTCATGAACATAAAAAACATTACGTAATTATCATTACGTAATTATCATGTACAAATGCATGATAATTACGTAATGATAATTATGTAATGCTTTCATGAACATAAAAAACATTACGTAATTATCATTACGTAATTATCATGTATAAATATCCTTCGCATCCTTCGCACGTTTCTTTATTTTTGTAGAATAACCGCCCCCTATATATATATATATATATATATATATATAGGGTGGGGTTCCTGTACAAAGTGCATTTTTCGTACAAAGTGTGAGAAGTCTATATAGGCATTGTGTTTTAAATTTTAGGCATGATGTTTTATGTTCCTTTGGCATAGTATTATATAGAAAAACACAAAAACTAACAATTTAAAACACTAATTAATGTATTCTCGACATGCAATCTAAAACACCCTACGAAGAAAGTAATCAGTGTGTTTTAAATTTAATGTCTAAAATACATTTGATTGTGTTTTATATTGTAACGTTTGGTGCTTTTCTATATAAATCAATGCAAAAGGAATCAAAAACATTATAGCCAAACTTTAAAACACAATGACTATATAGACTTCTCACACTTTGTACGAAAAATGTACTTTGTACAGGAACCTATACCTATATATATATATATATTATATTTGTGAACAATCCCTATCATTTTGTAAAAGTTTATATAACGGAATATTGTCTGCCTGCCTGCTATTCTTATGTAATTTGCCCCTTTTGTTGAAATGAAAATAATTAGTCTTTTATCTGAAAAAAAAAAAAAAAACTTAATGTTCTACTAATGTTTGTCTAAAGCTACAAAAAAGCGGATACACGAAACCTTCAAACATAAACCGAGGAAACCAGTTGGCCTGGTCTGTATTTTCCTAAAACCACAGTTACTGATTCGACACAATTTTCCTCAAAACCGGCTAAACCTCAACATAAAGTCATAAACCCTCTAATAAATTTTACAAATAAAAGAAAAGACCTTAAAAATAAAAAAATAAAAACAAAAATATGTATTTTTATATTAATAGTTTACATTTTCCAAAAAGGAAAATTATCACATGTAATACAATGTTGTTTTACTTTTCTTATATTTTGTCTTTTTAACGCGTCACTTACGTACGGTGTGTGCGCATATAATGTATATATGTATGGTTATTGGGGGCAAAAGTAAAGTTTCTTTAGTTTTAACGTTATTTTACTAATTTCGAGAAAATAACGTTAAAAACGACGGACGGTTAATCATGCATCATGTGGTGGCGTGGATAGCCAAAAGACTAAGGGGTACATGCACCGATCGGGTTTGTCCCGATTGCTAAGTGTTCTGTGCCTTATGTCCAAGGATTATATCAAACCACATTGAGCCGGGGGTCTCACTGGAAGCAGCATCTCTATTCTTAGGGGTAGAGGTAATGCTGTCTATGTCTTACTCTTCTCAGACCCTACCTTAGCTTTGCTATAGGTGAGATTAACTGAGTATGATGACGATGATATTTTGTCTCTTTTATATAAACAATACTTTTATTATTTAAAAACTATAATATTAACTCAAGAAAGGTATCAAGCCAACTCACTTCTCTTTCCCTCTTGTTTATGCACACTCTTCTTTCCATTTTCATGTCACCAAACTCAAACCTTCTCATATTCAATGTCCATATCCATATCCATATCCACAAAAGAACATGATTACATTCACTCATCACAACCAAAAATGGAGCAAATAACCTCACAAATCCACAACCAAGACTTGAACATGAAAGCCACTGAGTTAAGACTCGGTTTACCTGGTTCTGAGTCACCAGAAAGAACCATCAATGCTGTGAAGAACTTAGTGTCAGGAGCCAAAAGATGTTTCTTAGACACATGGGATTTGTCTAATAATGATGGATATGAGAATGGTTTTGCTAAAAATGGTGAAAACAAGAACTCTAATTATGTAAAAGGTGATCATGTTGCTTCATCTTTATCTTCAACAAAACATTTATTGGATGATAATCACTCCCAAGATTCTCTTGTTGCTTTAAAGTAAGGATTTTTTTTTTCTCTTGTTTGTTTGTATTGTATGGTATGGTTCACTTTGCAAGTCACATTTGTATTGATGGAGTTTAAAATTTTGTTACATTTTAATATTTATAAACCGAGTGGCGGACCTAGGGGCGATCGGGGGGTTTAACCAAACTTTCAAAGGGGGCGGTCGGAATTTTTTTACTAGAAACTAAACTAACTTTTTAAATTTTAAGGGGGGGGGGGGGGGGTGTTCCACCTTGGCTATAGTGTGGATACGACAATGTATAAAGTATAAACCGTTGAAATTTACTGAAATGTTTAAACCGAAGCAAGTGAGTTGGTCTGTTTGGCCGGTTTGAGAATAAAAAAATCCGGTTTTGACGGTTTAATTGTTCTGTCTAGTTTGCAACTTGGAACCGACCATGTAAGTAAACCATACAACTTTTTAACATTTGTTATTATGTATTTTTTTTCGGAATGTGTATAATCATGATTCATAAATCATATTTATTCATGTTAACGTTTTAATACAAACTAATGGTTTAAAAAATATCGGTTCAAACTGCTAAACCATAACTGAACCGTTAAACCACCAAACCATAAACGGATAAAATTGTTTTGGTTTGTCATTTCATGAAACCTTAGTAAATGCTTTGACCCATAATTTTTAATAAAATTGAAATGTAACTTATACTTAAGTGAGTATGTTGTTTTGGAAATATTCCCTTTTCATTTGTAGCATTTTTTTTTGTACCTATTGATGGACTTGTGGAACTTTTTCTTTGATAAAGGACCATATTGGAACCATTTTTGTTATTTAGTAATAATAGTGGTTGTGTTGACCTATTGAAGCTAAAGTATTTTACTAGATTCCATTAAAAGTAATTTCTTTATTCTGGGATGCGTACCGGTATCGAGCATCGTTAAAATTGGTACTGGTATTTGAAGGTAAAATCAGTAAAATACCGGTACCATACTAAAAGTACCAATATCAAAAACGTAAAGAATTTGGTACCGAATTGGTACGGAAAGTTCGGTACCGTTAGCCAGTACCATTCGCTTATCCCTAACATAATACCCTTGTTTGTTATGTCTTAACAAAATGACTTTTGACTTTCAAAAGTCAAAATTAAATGATCATATAAGTCAATGTATGACTATTTTTCTAGGCAAGGGGATTTAAATTTTCAAATAACTTATTTGAATCAGGACACAAGTGGTGGGATGGCCTCCGATTCGATCTTTTCGAAAGAATTCAATGGCTGTAAAAAACACAAAAAATGAGGATGACCCGAATGCCGAAATCGGATCATGTGTTTATGTGAAAGTGAGCATGGATGGAGCTCCATATTTGAGGAAAGTAGATCTAAAGATCTATTCAAGTTACTTGGATCTTTCTTTGGCTTTAGAAAAAATGTTTAGCAACTTCACCCTTGGTAACTTCCCTTTTCTAATTATGTTTTTATTATTTGGAGGTCACAATACTGACCTGTATTTCTATAAATGGGTCAATTTGGGTTATGTTTAATCTGTAACGACTTATTTAGAAGTGAGTTAGTTTTGAACTGTGATGATGACAACTAGGACATTTTAAGTTGAGTTTGAAAGAATGGTTAGGCGCTATCTTAGATCGCGACTTTAGTGTCATAAAGTTCACAAACCGACCAAACATACAAGTTTTGTCACTTAGGGGCTGTTTGGTTGATTTAAGTACTGAATCATTAAGAGGTCTGAATGGTTAAGAGGTTTTGAATGATTAAGTGCTGAATGGTTAAGCTATGCACCAAGTCTGAATGATTCAACTCTTAACCATTCCATTCAGAGTCTTTTTTAGGTTGAAACAAACAGTCTGAATGCTTAACCATTCAGAGCTGAATGGTTCAGAGCAAACATGCCCTTAGTTGTTGTTAGAGTCGCTATCTAACTATCTAAGACACCGACTTCGCTTGAAGTGGATCCAACTGTCAAATGTTTCAAAGATGTAGAAATTGTGTTGTTAAGGGAGGATATAGATTCATGTCTTGTTGGAACGATGCATACCGATTATTGTTGACTTTTCAGGTCAATGTGGTACTCATGGAATTATCGGGATAGAAGGGTCGAACGAAAGTCCATTGATGAATTTCCTTAATGGTTCTGAATATGTACTAACTTATGAAGACAAAGATGGTGACTTGATGCTTGTTGGTGATGTTCCATGGCAGTAAGTTTAGTAACTTTGACTTTTTTGGTCAAACCTATTGACTTTAGCTTTATCCGTACCAACTTGATGTAGTTATGTACCCAACTTAGCAAGATCATATCATTCTTCACTAAAATTAGTTATATGTTTAAATTGTGTTGGTTTTAGTGTTTTACCTATTTTGAAGATGAAATTATCTTGTTTGACCTAAAAAGTCAAACCATTTTTGGTCATGCGTTTGACACTCAATGTTATTTACTGTTGCAGTATGTTCACTGGTTCTTGTAAGAGGATGCGGATCATGAAGAGTACAGATGCGATCGGATTAGGTAAACACTACATCGAAACAATGTTCCAAAAGATAGTCTAGGAACGTTTAATCTGTCAAGCACGAACCAGGAATCAAGAACACACGTACTATTTATTCTGTGACCAAGAATAAAGATAACGTGTGATCTTGATCATTCCACGAAACAAAAGATGACAAAAACTTTAACATTCGTCATTTGGTGCAATAAACAAGAAGCGCTAAATTTATGATTCGTGATGATTATAGGTTTAGATCGAAAAATTTGATGATATATTCGTGTTATTGATGTTCCCGTTGTTGTTTGATGGTTGTTTTACAGCCCCCCGAGCCGTAGAGGAATGCAAAAGCCATAACTAGAGTCCGTAAAGCGCGATACCATGCCAAACTAGCAAACAATCTAGCTAATGGCTCGTATAGTTATCTTAAGATTTTTGTGAAGTGATAACGTTCATTTTATTTCATTTGTTTTTCCCATCTTTAGACCTATGGGGGGCATAATCATATATACATAATGATAGATTTCCTTTTGCATAAGCTAATTGTACCTTGTGCTTGTGTATGTGTATGTGTATGTTTATATTACATTATGCTTCAAGTTGCTACATGTGTTTGTGCACTAGGTTTTATTAATATGATACAGAAGATACAAACGTAGGTGTACTTTTCTAAAGTTTTAAATGGATTAATTTGTAATTGTAACTCATATAGTCCTTAAATTACAATTATGTTAAATAGTTATGTCAAAATAATATAAACTAATATTTTCCCGCCGCGCGTTGCCGCGGGGAATCCATGCACACACCAAGGGGTAAATATTATGCGTTTATTGATTCACATCTATACTATATTATAAAGCATGAGGGAAGCATGACAGTAAAATTTAAGTAAATACAAGTGTTTATGCTTATGGTACAATCAGGGGCGTAGCTTTTAAGGGGCGGGGAGGGGCGGCCGACCCCCCCCCCCCCCCGAATTTTCACTCAGAAGTTCCGATTATATAGTATTCGTATAGAAATTTTTTGATATATAAGGTTTCGACCCCCCGAAACTTATGACTTCCGACTCCTCGAAGTTTCGGGTCAAGCTTCGCCAATGGGTACAATAATATATGAGGTTAGTTTAGGAGCAAAATTGTCTTTTCTACACTCTTTAAATTACTATAACATCACAATAAAAACAATTTATAACGGCTAAAACCAAAATAAAATCAATCAAGTTTTATTTGGTTTTAAACTGACTAGGTCGTAAGCATGTTAACTGTGAGATCATTGTATGTATCATATGTTATGCCATATTCGTTAAAAAAAACTTATAAATTAATGTCGCATACTCGCATTATGAAATCTTTAGATCTTTTTGAACATTTGCTCTTAACATTTGAATAAGATTTTTAATTATGCATCTAAATAATTAATTAAAATGAGATATTGGCCCAATGGTATCTAAAATGATTAATTTTACAATCATGTTACATTCGTTTTGTACTTACAACCGTTTATTTTGGGCCAAAAAAAGATCACAAAATCAAATCAAAATAAGATTTTCATTCACTAACGCAAAATCTAACCAACCAACCGATTTGTGTACGGACTTCCTTTGTTTTTGGACCAATATATTTATATAACATCTATTAAAAGCCACAAGTTTATTACCGTTCTCTGAAAAATGGCTTCACCTCCCTACACCTCGCTCTGCAGTATCCGCCTACCGCTATTCGTCGCATTTCTGATCCTCGCCGCAGGTTCAACCTACGCTGCTGCTCCTAGAAAAGCCGGTAAAAACGTTGGCCATGCCAACGGTGGCAAAAAAGGTGGACATGCTCCCGTGTCCAAAAATAATAAAGTTGGACGCGTTCCAATGCCCAAAAAGAATAAAGCTGGACGCGTTCCGGTGCCCAAAAATAATAAAGCTGGACGCGTTCCGGTGCCCAAAAATAACAAAGTTGAACCTCCTCGGGTGCCCGAGAATAAGCAGGGTGGGCTGCCTATTCTGGTGCCAGGAAATGATATAGAGACACAATTTAGGGGTTCGTGGGCCATCGATGACCCTAATGTGGGTGTTGCCGCGATGCAATTCCAATTAATGCCGAACAACAAGGCGGTGTGGTTTGATACGACGTCACTTGGTCCATCTGCCCGAGAACTTGGTCCACCGGGCAATTGCCCGAAAAGCCCTGAGATGAACTTTAAGCCCGATTGCTTTGCACATGCAATCGCGTATGATGTTGAGACCGGAAAAAGTCGAACGGTCTACGTATGTGTTCTTTTCAAATTATTATATTTTTTAAAAGTAGTTATAAATGTTGAAAAGAACATGTTGTGTCACATGTTCTATATCATGCTTCGGGTTCTATCCTAACATGACACATATTTATTCATATAGAAAACATCAACCTTAACTAGACACTTAAATCATGTAGCATAAACAAGGCATGTTTAACTTATTTAAAGAAACATGTCCAAACGGGTTGGCAGTATATAATAAAAAAATTGTAAACACGTTAATTAGGCTAGCGGGTAATAAATATGGGTTAATGGATTAGATATGACAACCAAAATCCAAATTATTTTCATGTCATGTTTTAGGTTATATAAAAAATCATGTGTATGTGTGTGGCAGTTGGATGGTGAACCATGGTGCTCGTCCGGACACATGTGGCCCAACGGAGACTTGGTGGCTACCGGCGGAACAAGAGGCGGTGTTAAATCCATTCGAGTGTTGTCGATGGCTGACCCGAAAGCCAACTTTGTGGAGAAGAAAAATGTTCTTGCCGATAGAAGATGGTACACATATATATCCCTATTGCTAAAATAATGATTAACTTTTTTTTTTTGCTAAAATAATGATTAACTTAAACACAGAAAATGCATTACGTTTTATCAATAAATTTAAGTATTTGCATGTTCTTTAATAACATTTCTAATATATCATTTAGAATGTACTACTTATTAAGGTTTGAAGGTTATATACATATAAAATATTTGTCTTGGTCATAAATAATTAATTTGGTTATTGAAAACGATGATTTAGTTAGCCACCAACTTTCAATGTTGATGTGTTGATAGATTCAAGCTAACTTCAAATAATATTTTATCTACACTAAATTTTAAACATACTTCAATTCAATCAAATGTAACACATCATTTGTGAAATAAAATAAAATATAAAGGTTGGTAATAATTTAGATTTGGTATATTAATATGTTAGTCATTCTATCGGTTTCCCAATTAATTCATTCATTTAGACTCAATGATCTATCCCACAACCCTAATTTGATCTTTTTTTATCATGTAGGTATTCATCTAACCATGTTTTAGAGGACGGAAGCGCGGTGTTGTGTGGCGGTCGAAACGCATTCACCTACGAAATCGTGCCGCCGAACAAACTAGAATTTCGTCCTCGAAAATTCAACCTCCCATTCCTCCAAGAAACCACCATACCGAAGAAACCGGGCCCGGGTATGTACATCGAAAACAACCTCTACCCCTTCCTTTTCCTCATCCCGGATGGCAACATGTTTCTCTTCGCAAATGACCGCGGTATAATTTTCCACCCACATACCGCCACCATCATTCGCCAATTCCCAAAACTACCCGGTGGAGCCCGAAACTACCCGGCCTCGGGCATGGCTGCCCTCCTACCATTAATAATCAAGCCCGGCAACATCGACGCCGAGGTGGTGATTTGTGGCGGGAACACCCAAGACGCCTACCCATCCGTCGACAGCAAACATACGAGAAACCGCGTTTTCAAGCCCGCGCTTCGAGACTGCCACCGACTAATGTTGACCAATCACGCCTCAACATGGGTGAACGAACAAGACATGCCGTCAGGCCGGTGTATGGGCGACCTAATCACGCTCCCAACCGGCGATCTTTTAATGATCAACGGCGCCCGAAAGGGCGCCGGCGGTTGGGAAAACGCGATCGACCCGAACTTGACCCCGGTTTTATACATGCCGAATAAACCGATGGGTCAACGGTTCAAAGAAATGGTTCCAACCAAAATCGCCCGAATGTACCATTCGGTAGCGGCGTTGATGCCGGACGGCAAAATTCTCGTCGCCGGAAGCAACCCGCATGCGAAATACGACACGAAAGCGGAGTACCCGACGGAGCTCCGGGTCGAGAAATTCTCGCCGCATTATCTCGACCCGGCATTGGCCGGAAAACGGCCGGTGATCGGTCCGACGACGGAGAAGGTGTTGAAGTACGGTAAAGAGTTTAAAATTACGGTGAAATTTTCCGGTGGGCCGGTAAATGTTCAAGATGTGAAGGTGACATTGTATTATCCACCGTTTACAACTCATGGGTTTTCAATGAATCAAAGGTTGTTGATTCTTCCGGTGAAGGCGGTGGCGAATGGTATTATCACCACCGTGGCGCCGCCGTCTGGAAAACTTGCTCCGCCGGCGTATTATCTTTTGTTTGTGAATTTCCGGGGAATTCCGTCAAAGGGTTTTTGGGTCCACGTTGACTAAGATAAAGTTTGACTTGTTTAATTTACAGTTTATTTAGAGTAAAAAGTAGGATACAAAATGTATAGAATAGAAATTTTCTCCGTTTTATGCAATAAGTTGTGACATTTTTTTATATAAACACTTTTGTCTAAGCTTTCTATTTTTCATGTATTAATAATTAATTAGTACACCCAAGTGTAATTTTAATGCTAAACATCAGATTAGAGGATTTTGTGCGTTGAAATACATTTTGGACGACTTTTGATTCATTTAACCAGTTTCCTTCTAAGTGAAACATGGCATTTAAAAAAAGGTCGGACTAATCATGCATAAGTAAATGAGTCAAAATTGTCAAACAACAGATAAAATTAATATTAGTGCTATATGGGTTATTCTATGAAACTATATTTCATTAACAATTCATGATTTATTGATTAACAAGGGTCTTTAAAAGACGTCTGAAAATGTGACCCAAAAGAAAGTTATTCACTTCTATAAAGCTAAAATCGGTCTATTAAACCCAGTTTTGCTTCCGGTTAAACTCGAACTCAAATTCTCGAATTTCCTAAACTCGATCTGCAATTAAAATGGTTCAGAATGAAATATGTAGCGACAATGCCACACGAGAGTTCAAAACAACTAAAAAGGTGCAGTTTGACTTTGAAGGTCAACCATGTTGGTCAAAGAAACTCTGTTCAATTTCATGATCGCCTTGCACCTCATGCGCACCCGCCTAGCTTATTAGTTTGTTGACATTTTGACCACGTGTTTGCCCTGTGAATCGCTATTTTCATTAGCATAATCAATGATACAAAAACAAAATACACAAAGTCACACAGCACAAAAAAAATGTAATCTAATGTATGCCGGAAAGATGCAAGCAGAAGGCACTTATGATTCAAATTGTTCATAAAACTAGTAACTTGACCCGCGCACGTTGCGGCGCGGACTCAATGCAAATATAGAAAGAATTAGTCAACGCGTTATGGTAAAAAATAACACTACATAGACGTTTCGTTTGACATATCGGATTTAACACGTATCTTTTACAAAGTTCCATGTTGTGCATGACACATATTATAGAGGTGGCCTTTCTACCTTCTATGTCTACATCTACAAAATGAACACGTCTGTTCTTTAGGGACTGTGGCGTAAGTATCATCCGATAATATGATTAAAAAATCATATGTTGTCCTTGATATTGGTAACACCAAATTACAATAATAAGGTCAAAGATCAATGAAGTCTGTCTTACCCCTAATCAAAGGTTGCTTTCAGCCGAGAACGCCCTTCAGTAGTTGTGCTCCTCGCCCCATTAGATATTCGAAAATAACCTGCATTTTGCATATGGAAGATCATCATCATCGGGTAATGAAAGCTAAGGATGGCAACTTCAACATGATCTCAAAATGAAGCTCACATTTCCTTAATCATACTTTAAAAAGAATATTATCATGAGCTCAAACTGTAATCTAATAAGTTTCTGCCTATATCTGATTAACACTAAAGATGTTAATTTCTAATCGTCAGTTAAAAGAGGGGAACCTATTCATGATATTCCGAAATAACACAACTTAGCAAACAACCCCACAGGAATTCAACACTACATATAGCATAATACGATGTCATATAAGCAACTAAAGTTAATTACCATCGAACATATAGTGTAATGAATGTATTGAATTTTCACTACTTTAATTAAATCATATATACTATATGTATCATTTGTCGTTAATTTTCTACATGAACACTACAATACATTAATCACTAATTGTGCAGTACTGCAGTTCATATTCAAGAATTTATAATCATTCAAAAGTCTTCCTATATGCCAACAAACACAGTTACAAAGTTCTTTTATTTCACATACCACATCTATTAAAAAACAACAATGAAATATATTATATGAAGACAAAGACTTAAACAATGCAGAATCAAGAGACGAAATCAAGCGAAATATACAATATCCGTCTTTTTTCGGATGGCATTTCGTTCTTACTCACCCCAACCCGAGATCATCACACCCATAATTTAAACAGTAACCCCAAAAAATTTGATATGCATCAAACTCTATATGTTTGCTGCATATTTAGCGATTGGCGCATATTCGCCTAGGCGCCTATTTTCGCCTAGGCGCTAAGGCGTTCAATTCGCGTAAGCTAAATATATAAATAAAATGAAATTAATCAACATAGTCCACTTGTTACCTTGTATCTAGATAATTGCAGGAGGTCATAAATATGAAATGCGACAATCAGATTCATCTTGCACCAATTGCCTATAGCCAACCAAACCCCAATCCGCAGCCGGTGAAGAGATGTTCTGGCGTTCTGCTAATTCTTCAACCACCTCGCACAACACACAGGAAAGATCCGGGATATTTATATTTCTTCTTGATAACGCCAACCTTGTAGGAATTCTGTCCAACTCGGCTCTCCATATAAAAACCTTCACTTTTAACGGAACCCATGAAAACCACTTCATATGGAGACATCTACTATCTGCAGCGCTCTTTGTAATCATCTTCTTGCATTCAGCAACCGTATACATACCATCAGCGCTCGCTTGCCACTTCCAATTGTCGGATCTATCGTGGAACTGAATAAGACGCAACAAATCTTCCATCTGAGCCATCTGTAGCTGCAGATCCCCTGTAACATCAGCAGCGGCTCTGTTCCAGCTTCGACTCAGATCTGCGCAGGTCTCTCAAGCTTCCTGCAGGCTGCACAGTTTATTAGGCGATAATGCGAACAACATTGGCCATTTAACTTTCAGAAACCTTTGCATTTTTATTGTACCCAAGTCGCTTAGCATTTATTAATCAAATTTAGATGAACAACAAATATGTAAAACTAAATCACAACCAAGAAAGAAGTAAAAACAATCAGAAAGTAAAGAAATTGCCTTTTTAGTTGCAAAAGTTAGCCAGACGAATCCATGCTTATTATCGTTGGTCTCCGAGCGTTTGCGCTTGAAAGAATGTCAAAGACAAATCACGTCATCACCATCTGGCATCATATCATCATTTCTCTTTCAGTAACCAACCCACCAAGGGTTTTCGGAACTTACCTTCTTCGTCATAAGTTCGTCTGAAACCGTCCTCGTTTTTCTCTCTTCACTTGAATTAACTCTAGATTTGTGTAATTCCGATCCGATCAACGATGCACCAAAACCTGCAATCGACGACATAAAAAAGTACACAATATTAAATGGTGACTCGTTCCTGATGTTCGAATGAGATGTTTTGATTTTTGAACAACCCCTTTGATAAGAAAGATGTTAAAACAATCCTGTTGATGACTGATTGGAAATTCTGCCCTAAAAAGATGATATGGGGGATATGGTGTAAGGATAAAGCATGACGGTTGAAGGGGTAAACAGATAGAAAGAAAGGCGGTTGAATACTGGGGTTTCACGCAGAGAGGAAGATGACGGAATTTAATTGCCGTTAACAGACGTTAAGTTAGTAATTGTATGTATATATAATATGCACTATGACTCAAATCAAACATTTGGTTTTTAAACACTTAACAGTTTCTTCGGTTTTAGGTATTTACGATGGCCATCGATGGGTTCGGTTCAGTTTCGGTTTCGCCATTTAGGCTTGATATTTTAGGCCGAAAAAATAGCCCCAAAATTGTGCATTAACACTTAAATGAAAATGAATGAAAGCAGCATGACCATTTTCCAGATACTCCAAATCATCAACAAAGTCTATGATCATAACTAGGGATGAGCAAATGGTACCGGATACCGGTACTGAATCGGTAATCGTATTTACCAATTTTTACATTCAAATACCGGTACCATATCATATTGGTTGTTTTCGGTAACAATACTGGTATCCATTTTGGGGAATTTCGGTACAGGTATTTTCGGTACCGGACCGGTACCATGCTCATCCCATTCATAACTGCTTATAATCGTAACAGAACCGTAAAATTCAGTGTTTTACATTATTCGGTCTGGTTTTTTTTTTTCCGGTAAATACAAAACCGAAACCGTCTAAGATACAAAACCGAACAGTCGGTTTTTTGTATTGTCTATAATTTCGGGTTACGATTCGGTTAATCGATATTCTGATCAACCCTAATTTACAAGACAACTTGACTAGCAAATATAGATGCATGCGTCCAACACTTCTAGCCTAGTTGGTTGAGGGCCTTAAGTTTCCTATGGGAGACTTGGGTTCAATTCCCACTAGCTATATTTGGAGGACATTGGTGGATGGGAAATGAGGGATGACCCGGCCATTGGCTTGGGTTCGAGTCCTGATCCCGACCGGTTTTACCGACTATTTCACCGTCGTGCCTTCGGGCGGGTGAGTGGTCGGGTTTTCCCGGGAATTGGTGGCAATTGGTGGCCCGGGTACTCTCGAGTACCTGATTCGCCAAAAGGGTGCCCGAGAGTGCTCGGAATTGATTCGTTGGCCGTTCAAAAAAAAAATATATAGATGCATGCATTGATCACAGTAGCACAGATTTAAATGCTAAAATTACTAATCAACCATTGCAGACAAATAAGATCAAAACAATATCATCATTATTCTATTATTATTATCCAAAGTTAAACATAACCTCAATTCTCTAAAATCACTATAATAAAACACTTCAAACCCATCTCTACCTTGCAGATAATGTTTATAAAACGCATAGTTGTTAAAAGCCATTGTCTCTCGCGCCTAGGCCCATTTTTACCTTCTGATCCATTTTCCTTCTTTCTTTAGTTCTTGCGCCGGTTATAGCCTGAACCATGTTAGTATCTGAACCATCTTCTCATATTGCGTCACACACGTTACCACTGCTTCAAAATCAAAAAAGCCAGAGACAGTTAATCTACTCGCTTCTTTCTGAACGGAAACAGATTCAACACCCTCAACTCTATACACCGCCTTCTCTATCTTGTCTATTTCGCTTTCACTCTTAAAGTTCACTCCCAGCGTTAATTCATACTTCTGAAACAAAAACAGGGTTAAACAACAAAGAATAATAAGAACCAATAAACTAAAAGCACAGTTGTCAAAGCGCCTAGGCGCACTCAAGGCGCATAAAAAATGACGGCTTTTTATAATTAAGCGCATAGTATAAAATACATTTTTTAGGGATTCTAGAGATGTTTTAGGCTTGTTTAGGGCTACTTTAGGATGTTTTAGGGTTGTTTAGGACTTGTTCATGACTCATTTAGGATGTTTTAGAGGTTTATGCAACTTTTAGCCTGAATTTTGGCCGGAAATCAGCCCTGATAGTGCGCCTTAGTGCTTAGGCGCGCGCCTCACAGGGCGTAGCGCACTTGGTGCGCCTCGAGCCTAGGCGCGCTTTTGACAACTATGACTAAAAGTGCTCTCTCACTAAAACTAAACAACTCTTTATATAAAACCGAATATAATTTGCTAGTATGAGAATATAATTTGTTTTTGTCACCTTTATGACTAAAAGTGCTCCTTATACCATATTCATACAACATCTGTATATATTAATATTACACACATAAAGCTGGAGCAATGAGTGTCACACCTCTAAGCTGGAGCAATTTTAGATTCTTCATTTTTACAAGGGAACTTGTTTTAAAAGTCTGCAAAATTAACATGTAAATTAGATAACATACCTCGTATCTATGTTAAAAATGTCAATTGTGCTAAAAAAAATATTCCACAACCATCTCGGTTCTATAGCTTTCATTTAAGTGAGGTTGTAAATCAACTTATCTCTAAATTTGAAACAATTTTTACATACAGAGTCTGATATGATTAAAAGCTCCAACAATTCAATCTCATTCAACAATTCAATTTTGTGAACACCATGGTTTAAAAAAACGGGTGAGGCGTACGCCTCGAGGCGAAACTCTATGAAAACGAGTCTGAGGCGCGCCTCATTGGGTTCAGATTGTACATACGCCTCTAAGGGCTGAGGCGCTAAGAAAATGTGCGCCTCGGGTGCGCCTCAGGTGGTTTAGGGTGTTTTTGATGTGCTTTTTTTTTTTTGTGTTTTAGACTTTTTGGGTCAATTATTTTATTTTTGATGTGTGTTTTTGATGTTTTAGACTTTTCTAGGTCAAGTATTTTATTTTTTATAGACACAATTTTTATATTTATTTTTTGACTGCGCTTCGAGCTTACGCCTCTATTCGCCTTGAGGCTTACGCCTCATGAGGCGAAGGGAAAACGCCTCAAGACTGTTTCCGTTCTTTTAAACTTTGGTGAACACCACACCCAACAGATATGGACCCGTACCATTCATCTATGTTTTGAATCCTTATCGTTATGATAATCTTGGTTTGTGTAGGGAACGCGTTTGTTCCAAATAAAGTGCTTAGTGTGTCTTTGTCATCAATGTCATCAACAACAATAAGCACCTTATTCATTCGTATGGCCTTCTCAAGCTGAAAAGCTCCCTCGTAAACATTTGATATCATGATGTTATTATTTCCCGAAATATCCTTGAGAAGTTGTCTCTGCACACCAAGCAAACGATCAGGCTGATTCTCAATGTTTTCAAGAAAACTGCAGCTGTCAAAGTTATGCTTGTTTGAGTAATAAACGTGTTTGGCGAGTGTCGTCTTGCCACCTCCACCCATACCGCAAATTGCTAGAACTTGAAAATCAGGCTGCTCATATCTCAACCAGGAATTGATCACTTCAGCTCGAGCGTCTATCCCAGTTAGATGAAAAGCTGGGCGACTTTAAAGAAATGACTTTTAAGTATATCTACGTAGCATCTTATGATCAAAAGTTGTCCAAATGCTCTATGGTTGTAACTAGTACCAATTTAGTCACGTTTTCATATTCCAAAGAATGGGTTATATGTTAAATTGAGTCCGGGTTGAGTCTGCCCTCCGCCGATTTTCCACTACCGATCGAAAAAAAATTGAGTCCGGCCCCCGCCGATTTCAAAACCAAGCTTCGCCACTGTGTGCAAACGAGTCGAGCCGAGCTCGAGCCTTGCATTATCAAGCTAGGCTCGTGAAAATTTTCAGAAGCTCGAGCTCGAGCTCGATTCGAGCCTTGTATTTTGGGCTCGAGCTCGGCTCGATAGTATATTTAAGAACTCGAGCTCGGCTCGAAAGCTCGATCAAAATGTATGTACATTAAAGTTCTACATTCTTTTAGGTTAGGTGTTAGTATTAGAGTTGTACATTGTTAATTTGTTTTAGGTTAGATATTAATATTAGAGTTATACATCAGTCTATTTCATATGTAAAATTGATGTATCATATTAAATTTCTTAACCCGGGACGCTCCCGGGATATAATCTAGGGGAAAAATAAAAGAAACTGCATGTGGTGTAAACGCAATTGCTTGCAATCGTGGGTCTTTAACCTTTTTTCAAGTAATTCCAATTTAGTCAATTGGAGCCCATCGGGTATTGACCCACGGTTCTGAACCGAACGACCCATATATCATTGCAAACCCACTACTATCATGTACGTATGTTAAAGCTTGTAACGGCCTTAAAAGTTAAAGCCAGGTGTTACTATTTGACCCATTGTTTATATCTAATCGTTATACCCCACAAATGACGATAAGTTTTGAACAAATAAATAACAACCGTACCCAGTAAATCCCACAGATAGCAAGCTACTGTTAGAGTCTGGGGAGGGCGGAATGTAGGCAAACCTTACCTCTATCTATAGGGATAGAGAGGCTGCTTCTAAAGAGACCCCCAACTCCAAATCAAATAGAAGACGACACAACAAACTATACAGCAAGAAACTACTAGTACACAAGACAAACAAAGGAAGTTGAGGAAAGTAAATAATAAGTTTGGAACAAATGATACATAGAAATATTTAACCAATTCTACAATGCTATTTCCTCTTTTCTTTGGTTGTTCATAATAAATTTGACCAAAAAAATACACATTATTAGCCATTCTACCGAGATTTCAGTTTGTGACAAGTTGCAATCACTGCTCAATTATCTACAACATGGCGCGACTGCCGTGGTTGCTACAGTTTGCTGGGCGAGTTTCAGTGCCGAAAGAGTAAACTTTCCACATGTCATTCTAGTTCTTTCAAGAAATCGACGTTATCAACAAAAACCTGAAAATTATAGACAAGAAAGTTATCCAAATGACTCAATTATTCAAAAACTAATGAGAATGGCAAAGTTTGTCAAGATATGGGTCAAGTCAGACTGGGTTTACTCAAAATACTTAGTCCAATATTTGTGATTTTTTTCATACATAATTAGTGGGTCAAATATATACGAAGGATTATCAACGCCATTTCTTTATATCAGTAGATACTGGGTCTCAATATCAAGTATAGGAGACAGTTTCAACCCGTTCGCGTAGAAATAGGTCGAAATCCCCCCCGAAGCGTATTTCTAACGCATTTAATCAGCGATTTAGATCATTGTAATGATTTAGAGTGGTGGCCGGCGGGTTTAGAGTATGCATAAACTTCTAGGTTTGATATCTATTTTTGAAACCCAAACTAATTAACCGAAGACTAATATTAGAAATGAAAGTCATTCCTTCGTTCCCATACCTATAAACCAAACACCAACTAGTAAAAGTCTCAGTTAGAGAATGGGTAAATGAATAATGTTACGCTATGTCGCTATCCTTAGATTTCAAATCGCTTTTGATTTCAAAATCTAAATCCAAACACCACCTAAATTCTACTACCGTCCCAAATTTATTACAACTTCTCTTTGAGATGGCAAAGACTAACTCAAAATTATTTTTCTCTCCGCAAAACACACTAATTTTCACCAAGATTTCCTCTAATATGCGTGATTCAGATATATAGCTGAATCAAAGCTTTCATTTAACTATGTATTTTTGGACACAGCAAGCATAATCTTAGGGCTTAAAAATGTGTTACAATATTAGATAAGTATTTATTGCAGAAAATAGGTACTTATCCTAATTTAAAGTCAAATTAAATTAACAATAAATAAGAGTTAGCAGTTTTGACCAATTTCCTTAGAAGTGGGTCCATTTGGGTTGTGTTTTAACTCAAACCGGTCAAATAAAGAAAAGCTAAAAGGGGAACAGGTCAAACAGGTTGAAAGTAGCCCAAAGTCCATTTTAAAAGCACAAAACGTCCCGAGTATATTATTCAAAAACTAAGATTAGTACTGCACTGTTTTTGCACCACATTATCTATTTGTAAAATAAAATTTGAAAATGGATGAAAGGTGGTCATGGGTCAACCAAACCTTGCTTGACCCGTTTCAATCCATAGTTGAAAAAAAAGGAAAATCTCTTTCAACCTGAACCATATTGACCCGCACATCTTGCCAACTCAATATATGTGCAAAATGCTGACATAAACCAAGTACATGAGCTTACCGTTTTCCAACCATCAGGGTCCAAACATGCCGTAATTTTGGTGCTGATACCAGGTAGGGGACCAGGTTCTCTGGTAATCTTCCCGCCAAAAAGTCTAACTGCTTCTGCAGTTTTATAAACATCATCTGTGCCTATTGCTATCTGTTGTTACGCAAAAGAAGAAGTTATAAAATTTGACAGATTAGAATGATATTCCATGAAATAAATGCCAAAAAAACATTATTGGTTGACCTGAGCATAAGCGTTTCCTTTGTCATATTCTGTGACGCCATAATTGTAAGTCAACTCGAGTACAGCATTTTTATCTTCTGGTCCATAACCCATCATTGCAATGGTGTACTGCCGAATCAACCAATTGCTTTGTTTGAATTGATATAACAAATGATACAGGCTTATATAAAATATGGAAAATTCAAGATCCCAAATATTAAATAAAATAATAAAACCCCCGTGATTTAATATAAAAAGAAGATTACAACATCTGTAAATGGGAACCTGTAACCACATCAAAAATCTAGACAAAAATGTAATGTAATCCCGACGGGTTACAAAGGGTTCATGTAGAATAACTTGTCAATTACTCTTTTAATATGGGCCAAGCTCAGTTGACCCTGAAAACAATTTTTGTCCATATTTTAAAGTTCTTAGTAAATAAATAATGCATTAAATATGACTACAAACAATATTATTAGTTATTACAATATCAGGATATTTTAATAGCGTGATTTAGCAGGTTGTGTGTAGTAAACGGTAACATTTCTAAAGGCATCGGACCCCTTTGGCCCATTCCTTTTTAGCTAATTCTTTTTAATCTAACCCGTTACTGAAAATAACCCAAATCTGCCTATCATAAGTAAATGGGTTAAAACTGCCGCCTCTAGTCAGAACTGATACAACTTTACCTAAAAATTTGAAGATAAACTGTTCTAGAAGTGTAAGTGATTGTGCTAAACCCAACTTCCTAACAGTGGTCAATTCAAATATATATGTATGCCTAAAACACTGATAAGAACCCCATATTGTTACTACTTACTACTGTTATTAATACAACAACAACCAGGAAACATGATAACTTGAAGAGCAAGTTAACTTGGGGAGCAAGGTGCGTTTATTTTATCTATAAATAAAACATTGGATTGTAATCAATATCATAATTGTGCTGAATATTAATTAATCGTAAAAACTTTTTATTTCAGTTTAACTTTATCACAAGATCATTGCCAGGTCATATCAAACACATGCCTAAACTATAGCCAAACAGGCAAATACTAAGCAATGTGCCAAGCATGGAAAAGATTAGGCATATTTTTAAGCATATGTATAAATACTCTTATCAATTTACCTTGTATTCAGGGTTATCTCTTTGGCGAAGGAGCTCCATTCCAAAAGCCTAAAGTACATATGGGATTAAAAATTTAAGTTAGCCTAATTGCATGAATAAAATAGATAGATATACAGAATGTGATAATAAGAATATTTTTATTAAAAAGATATTTACACACCTTTTCATGAAAAGCTATAGAACGATCAAGATCTCCAACACGAAGCATTACTTGACAAAGGGGTTCAGGAGTGGGACCCCTTTCTATAAGCTCAAATTTATAACCATCGGGATCTTCAATAAATGCAATAATAGATTTTCCACCTTTGACAGGACCCGGTTCCCGGGTTACAGTGCCACCCTTGGCCTTTATGAGATCAACAGTCTTAGCAACCTGCAGAAATCCAACAAATTATTGAATCCCAGGGAAACATATATAGGCAGTAGACAGAGGTAGCAATTTCAAGTCATTTACTCATAAATGGTCAATTCAGGTTATGTTTTACCTCTTAGCGGGTAATAAATTAGCTTAAAAGAACCAAGGTGTATTATCGATGCATAAACCTCCTAAATCACTTCAGTGAAATAATCTGATTATTACGAAATATATTTTTTACATATTATCAGATTTGACACACAAATTATCTAATAAAATTGTATTTTATAAATTGAATTTGTACAATAAATGTTTCTGGAATCTGGTCAACTGAACTCATTTCAAGCAGCCCAAGAACAGACCCACTTCAACCGTTACCCCCCCTGCCCATTTTGACACTTCTATATCTAGGATTAATAACTCAACTACAAGAGATGTATAAAGTTTTTTAAAATAAAAAATAAAAGAAAGGCTGTGCTTTTAGATATGACTACGACCAAGATAGGAAAACATAAACTTCACCACTGAAAGATACTGGAATCACTGATACAAGTGGAAATAGCACATAAAACTTTGAACACTACAACTGATATTATCTGCTTGAATTAGTTAAGTCAGGTGGTAATTTTGCATCTTGCAGGAGACTCAATCAAGAGTAGGGTGGTTCATATTTCATAATGTATATTAATACAGATGTAAGAAGCTAGAGAAATAAATAATACAAGTTTCACTCACATCATCAACCGCAATGCCAAAATGACCGAATGCAGTTCCAATGTCATATTTGTCAACTCCATAATCTGGAAGCACAAGTGCATATTAGTCTTAAGCAAAAAAATAAATAAATAAAATAAAATAAAAAATCTATATGTGTTTATACAGCCTTGTAAACTAACCAATGTGCCTCATATGAAGTATCATGCTGTAGAATTTGACGTTATAAAAACATATATAAAAGGATGATACCATTCAAATTTAAAACTCCATTCCTCTCTTTTTTTAGGAGAGTCAATGTGATTAAAAAGAAGAGAATATGTAGCAATTCACATGTTTTGTATTCATAAGAATTGTGGATATTTGGTGTCAACATTTATGATAATCATTGATTTTGTGAATTACAAATAATAGTTTAAAGATGGTTTACTATATGTGAGTTCAATCACAAAGTGAGAATCTTCTGGTCCATATCCAAGAAATGCATTTGTGTATCTCTCCTCAGGTATGTCTCTTTTTCTCAAAAGTTTCATCCCAAGGCACTCTGTATAAAACCTGCACACATAATCAACCAATATTCATATGTAGACAAAAAAGTTTAAGAATTATAACCTTAAACATTAGCATGTTCTCTAATTTAGAATGTTACTTTATTGTTCTATCCAAGTCACCAACGCGGTATACAACATGAAGCATTCTTCTTTTGTCCTTTTTAACCCATTCCAAGGCATTTTCCTGTGTGGTTGTTGTGCTTCCTTGGGCCATGCATACAATTGTTTTAGATGATTTGCGGCTTCCTTCTTGTCTATTCAGACCAAAACATTGTGATTGTTGTCCCACTAAACAAACGTACAAAATCACAAAAAAAAGGAATATTAATAAAGTATATCGTATGAACAACTAAACATGAAAGAGAAGTTTATATACAACTAGATATGAAAGAATTGCATGTGGTCATGTAGCTTATTGCCATGGTCTAAGGCATAAAAGGAAAGCCCTATGTATATCTATTTGCCAGCATAAGAAATACCAGTAGATCGGTGACCTTGGAGGAATTCACGCTCAATAGTCATTAACCAAAAACAATTTCATGACCTCCTCATAGGAAAATGGTATCAGAGTTTGTTCGTCTCTTGTCCTATTTACAAAGGTGAGACAAACCTTATCGAGAACAATGAGTCCAAGGGCATGCCTGTATCCCGCCACACAAGAGCTAACTTGACACTTAAGCGTGTTTTTGCATCTTAATAAGTTTCCACTAAGAGTAACCAAAAACAAAAACAATACACACAATATTGTTACAACATTCCTACATGTTCCTAATAACAAATCTAACAAAAACACCTAAAATTGCATAAATGCCCTAAACTCATTCATTATTAAGCAGACATAAAACCTAATTTAGCAGATTAATGTTGTGTTTGTGGAGGTTTGGAGGCTTGGGCCTTGGTTACTTAAAGACACGTTATTGGATTAATAAAGATTGAAGACATGGGAGGTTTTCGACCGGCCTTGATATCTCTTTATTAGGGTCCATTATTGTTTTATTGTTGACTAAGTTTTATAATCCTCATTAGTCTCTATTTTAACACACACATTGTACTTGTAATCGTAGTTGTCAAAAGCCATCGCCTCTTGCGCCTAGGCCCATTTTTTAGGCGAGGCAATGCATTTGCGCTTTGAGTCGAGGAAATTGCGCTTTAACTATATAGGTGATGGTTTAGGCGCAGATTTCAGCTAGATTCCCAAATTCTGGAGAGTTTCCAGCCAAATTCGTTAAATTATGGCTAGATTCTAACCAGATTTCTACTTTTATCTAAGGAAAACTACTTCTTTACCCTAATACATCAATATTTTAAAACTTTTGATACTAAGTAGATGAAAAATAGTATTATTTTAATATATTTTTACTTTATTTTCTTTATTCGTTTTTTTATCTCAGGCCCTCGCTTTTTTTGCGCCTCGGGCCTATGCGCGTTGAGTGCGCCTAGCGCCTTTGATAACTATGCTTGTAATTTCACATCACTAGGGCAGAGAGTCAGAGCAATGATACTACATCCTGGTTGCAGCCCATGAACGTAGGTAAGCTTAGACATAAACCAAACCACATAAATCCTCGTGTTCTTTACTTTTCCGCAGTTTATATGTGTGTGTTTGCAACCTTATCGATCCTAACACTTAAATCCATAGCAAACAAACAAATGCTGAGCAATACACATAATATTCTCACAACATTCCTACATGTTCCTAACAACAATTCTAACTTACAGAAAAAAAAAAGCACTTAAATTACATAAATGCCCTAACTCATCCATTCATAACCTAAATTAGCAAAATAAAACCATATATATCAAACAAACAAAAAAACCCTATCTATCATTCTATCCACATAAAACTCAAATAAACAACATAAACACAACAAAACCTAATAATAATAATAATAATAATAATAATAATAATAATAATATCATATCCATACCACTGGAAGCAAAACGAATGGAACTGAACGGTGAAGAGGAATTTGAAACAGAGATTCGACCAGCAAAGCGAGTAGTGGCGAAGGGTGAGAGCGAGGGACGAATTGTTGACGCCATTGGTAATATCTGAACCATATTTGTTAATTAATATTACACATATATATACACACACTGCTCGTCGTCAAGTGTGTGTGTGTGTGTGAGAGAGAGAGAGAATAAGAAAAAGATTGGTGTGTGTGTGTTTGTGTTGGAAGGGAAGGATTGATTCCGTTAAAAGGTGACGTATGAAAGGACGGGATGAACGAGGTGTTATCGCTTTTAGACCTCTGTTTGGTTCCTGGTTTAACACTATTCCTAGCCAGGATAAGATCCACTTCAAGCATGTTTGGCTCTCCATTTTTTTCATCTGTCTTATGATTTATAACTTTTTTAAAAAAGTCATAAGTTTAAAAAATAAAGTATTTTGGTGATAGTTTAAAAATAACTTTTTAGGCTTTGAATAAGGTGAAAAGGGTGTGTGAAAGGAGATAAGTCATAAGTTACAATTTATGACTTTCGGGATTACGGAGATAAGAAGGTGGAAAAGGAGATAAGGAGAAGGAGAGCCAAACATGCCCTGGATATTGACTCACCCTTATATAACTGCACACTCATGCCATCTATATGTCGCTTATAGGGTTATACGTGACTAGTGGCGAAGCTTGACCCGAATGTTCGGGGGTCGGAAGTCACTAGTTTCGGGGGGTCGAAACCCTATATTTCCAAAATTTCTATACGAATACTATATAATCGGAACTTCTGCGAGAAAATTCGGGGGGGAGGGGTGGTTGGCCGCCCCCCGCCCGCCCCAACTAAGTTGCGTCACTGTACATGACGTATATGTGGTTGTACAAACTTTCACACAACCATCTATACGCCGTGTATAGACCTATACGCGGCAGTGTATAGGTCTGTGACATGTCTTTGACTTATAGCATTAATGACATGTGAAAATTTATGCAACTCTCTATACGTCACGTATAGACCTTTACATATAGGAGGTGTGCAAATAATTTAAAGGGTGTATAAATACCATCGTACTTTCTTAAACGTGCATAAGAACTAGAGGTGCAAAAAGAAAAAATATGGTTATGGAACTAGAATAGGTAACAAAACATGAGATAGCCTCCACCTAATTATTATGAGTAACAACATTTTCATATTTACAAGGATAAACCTATTCGTAAAAGTTGAGAACAAAATTTGTTATCAAGACTCTACATTTGAATAACCAACTAAAACATACTTAGCCTCTAATTATCCTATGTATTAGGTTTTGACTGGTGGCAGCGGCAAAATGTCTTAAGTGGTTTTGAGAGTGTTTAAATTTGAACATCAACTCATACGGACTTTTTCGTCATAATATTGAATACGGTGTCCAATTAATCAAATAAATTAAGGAAAACCACTTTGAGTAGGGTTGGCAGACCCTAACATGTTTACGACACAATAAAACATGTTTAATAAAAAGCACATTGTGTAATTTTATACCTTATTAAAAATAATTTAAATTAAGAAGCCAGCTCAATCATTTCTCCTTGCCTTCTTACTAGATAAAACATACAACCATGCTATAGACATGAGGTATGAAGTAGCTTAACAAGTCATACTCATGTTTGATACTTGTATTAATCATGTTGTTCATGGTAAACATGATAAGACCTATTTTGCTACCTCTAACTTTGAGACAATCATAGACGGTTCTTCACTAGGGTTAGACTCGGCATCGGCCCTAACAACAATTCAAGAGATGACTTTGTTTTCGTTTAACTATTACATGTTGCGGTGTGTATATGTATACAAAGTCTAATGAATGATTTTAACTTGAAAACGTTAACAACGTGATTACTAGTAAACTCGGTCCACTCAGTACTCACCTCGAAAAACTCTTATTGGTTCTCCAAACTAATTTTTAACCAACACATAAAACTAACAAAATATATTTAAAACCTCATATTTTCCCTCAGAGCAAGTATTACAGTACAACTCTCGAATGGACATCAATCAACAATTATTAAAAAATATATATATTTAAAACCTTCACTACTATCACTTTGTAAGGACCCTATAATCTAAATGAACTAAGGCACCAACACATTTTAATTTATCTTTACTTAGACCGTACGTAGTGGAAATCAAATTGGGCATTTTGTGGGTAAATCCACGCCCAAACACGTTGTAAACACCGCCCCTTTGGGCGTTTTTGGGTCAAAAAATTGTTGGCCGGGAAAATTTCCACGGGTGGTGAGCATGGGATGGACCAATGAGGAGCCTTTGAGCCTAACGGCTCTTTCTTGCATTCAAACGGACAAATTAATTTTTTTTTTTCACTTTTTTTATATAAGTAACCTATTTACATCTCAAACCCGCACACACTACACCATAAACTTTATAAAAAAAACACACACTCTACACCACAATATTTATAAAAAAATGGGGTCTTCCACATCCTTTAGCGATGGATTTGGTCCAACATGCATGGTCGGCTCGGCATATCCAGAACGAGGGCCAAGAAGAAGAGGAAGATGACGACGAGGACGAAGACGAGTTCGACAATGAATTTTAGTGTTGTTTGTGTGTGTATGTGTTTTGTAATATTATTTTATAAAAAAAATTGTGTTTTATTTAGTTTTATTTGTGTTTTTTAGTTTTGTATGTTTTTTTTAGAATTAAGTCATTGAGCCCAAAAAAATAAGGGTGAAAATTGTAAGGAGTGAGAGGGTGATACGCCATGTGACACATATGAGGACCATTTTATAAGGGTGAAAATTGTAAGGAGTGAGAGGGGACCAGGGGGTGTTGTGGGCTTGAAGGCTCCCCCACACCACTCCCCCCCCCCCCCCCCCCCACACACACACACACACACACCCCTACCCCACCACCACTCCGTTCATCCTAACTTGATTAAGTCATTGAGCCCAAAAAAGTATATTATTATTTAGCCAAAGGGACAAATATTGTACAAGGCACATGGTATGGTATTTCATCACCTCTCTATTTATAGAGTACATATATATAATGCATGCATACACATTTGAATCTCGATGCCACCTGTTAACTTTCATAGGTTTTTGTTGGATCGGTGTACTAAGTTTTCATATCTCCCAGTTTATGTGTCAGTTTTATTAAATTATATCGTTAGACCTTTCAAATTCATACTCTACCTTGTTTTGGGCTAGTAAAAGGCTCTTTTAAAACAAAATCGAAAGGCAAATCATTGATGCTATTGTAACATCTGCACCATCTTCGCTCAATAAATTTCACAAATTACACCATCTGCGTGTGTGTGAGAGAGAATAATTTTTCTTTTCAAGAACCGGTTACATATCTAACCTGGTTCAAATGGAACGGTTTTGGCCACTTTGACCATAGTAGAAAGTAGGAACCGGTTTTCCAATTAACGTGGTTTTGTCCACCTTTGTTAAGAGCCCATGTGTATAGAGGTGCACAGCAAAACCGGGTTTTAGGAACCGAATCGCCCAAATCGGTTTGAGACCGGTATATATTGGGATGTTATTTAGTAATTGGTTTAGCCTAGTCTCTAGGACTTTAGTTATAGACTTCCTAAAGTGTGTTTTGGGTAGTCGGGTTTTTGAAACCTCAGAGTGTATGGTCCCTAACACTCTGTTCCAGAGTTTCATTAAAGGATGGAAGGGAAAGGGTTGGGAAGGAAGTGGGGAAAAAATGTGTTCCAGAGTTTTTTGTAGGAGGGAAAGGGAGGGAATGAGAGGGATAATAGAGAGGTTTTTAGGGTGATTTTCAATCTTTCCAATTTGGAAGGAAGCGGAGGGAAAGAAAGTGGAGGGAGATCATTTATCTTCCATCCTTTAATGAAACTCTGGAACAGAGTGTAAATCCATGTAAATGTTCTTTTATTCATCTATACATGTGTATATTAACCTGGTTTTGTCCACCTTTTTTAAGAGCCCATGTGTATACAGGCTTATTTGTTAGCATTGGCCCAAATTTGGCTCATAAACATGTAGGAATGGCTCATTAAAGTATAAGTATGTCTGGGCTTGATTTTACTTTTTACATGTTTTTGCAAAAATAATGTTTATGTTGAATTGTTGATAATTTACTATACAATCATAATCAAGTATTCTTTTTGTATATTTCACTCCTAATTTACAAGAAAATTAAATGTGTTAGCAGATGTAAGAAACATACAAAAGAAAGTAACCCATGAAAGTACATTAATAGTCTCTTAGAGTATGATACAATGATAATTGCATAAAGTACACTTGTTGATGCAAGATGATGAACACTAAAGGATGAAGGGACAACAAGAATCTTCGCTCTTCGCTTATAAAAAACACGCAAACAAAGAAAAATCAACAAGAATCATGCCTGGGCTTCTTTCTAATAGATATCGAGCCTTTTATATGATCCCTAAAGATTTTGATCTCAGAACAATCTCTTAGGTCTTCAAGGCTAATATATTGTTGTCTTACCATTCTAGAGAAATCACCCGCAGTGTCATGTACCCAAATATATGGATGACATGTTTCGTCATAGTAATACAAGAAACTCCTCACTCCACCAGCACTACCACTAGCTTTATCGTTGTCACCACCACCACCACCACCACCACCACCAGGGACATATGACTTGTAAATCTTCTTGCTTTTCAACCTCTTTGACGAACCAGGTTTAAGTGTATGAACTTTCTTTAATATTGATCCCACTCTTATTTGCAACTCAATGGACCTATCACTATGGTTCCAAATCCTGGTACCAATGCCTGAAACTTGGGTGTGATCTCGACATCCATTGAAACACTTCGCGATCGATAAAAGGTTGCAAGTATGCATTTGGGTTCTATGAAAATATATTGGTTTATTCTTGTGTTTAGGGTCATGGGAGGGTTTTTGATGCATCAAAGATAAGTTTGGAGACTTTGGCATGGTAAGTGGTAGGGTTCAACAACCATTAAAGGGTAGAAAAGATTGTAATTTGGCACTAAAATAGTGGAAAAAGTGGTGTCATTTAAAACTTTTTTAAGGCTTCATGATGAAGTGTTGTATGATGTTGCTTCCTCTTTCATCATTTTCATTCATACGATTTTCCTCCATATTTACTTTCCTTTCAAGATTCATAATATGTTTGGTGAAATAGTAAATAATTTTTTAAGACTGAGAGAATATGTTATCGAAAAACTCACATTATCTACTATAGATAATACCCTACCATGATACTAAACAATGTTGTCTTCATCATCATACTCAATTAATCTCATCAATAGCACAGTTAAGATAGGGTCCGGGGAGGGTAAGATGTAGACAACCGTACCTCTACCTTATAAGAATAGAGAGGCTGCTTCCAGTAAGACCCCGACTTGATAGTTGTTTTGCATCAAGCTTTGGACATAAGACAAATAACACTCAACAATCGGGACAAGCACAGTTGATGCATGAATCCCTTTGTCTTTGGGCTATCAACACCACCACATGATGTTTGATTAACCGTCCGCCGTTTTTAATATTATTTTCACGAAATTAGTAAAATAACGTTAAAATTGGTGCAATTTTACTTTTGTCCCTCAACCCCCACCTAGCGTCTGCACATATATACATTATATGTGCACACCGCAAGCAAGGCTGGCTACTAAACAATGTAATTAGTTAAATTGCAGCTTGCACTAGTCGTGTTTACTTCAAAAGGTTATAGTTGAAGACCAATGGATGTAACATTCGAACCGGTACCTATTATAAAGGGAATCCAGTGCTTAGCATTGTATATTTCTATTGGCCTAAATAATAATTAGTTTAATCGGTTTGATTTTGTTAATAAATATAAATCATCTTTAAAATTGTGCTAGAAAATATTTGTTTTCAGCATGGAAGGAGATTTGGTGCAAAATCTTGACTAAAACGTAGTAAAATGTGCAAACTACAAGATCAAAATGTGAAGTAGCAACCATTAGTTTACTTATGGATAGTAAACGGTTTGTGAATAATTAGTAAAATTAAATACGATTTTACAAAGTATTGCTTAGGCCTATGAACAAATCGAACGTTTATGAACTGTTCGTGAACTGTTGGGCGGGAAGTTCGTTTATGTTCGTTTATTTAAATAAATGAACGAACACGAACACAATTTTTTGTTCGTTTAATTAAACGAACGAACATGAACACACGTTGTGTTCGTTCATTTATGTTCATGAACGTTCGTTTATGTTCGTTCATTTATGTTCGTTTAATTAAACTTAGCTTTATTTTTATTATTTATTTCCTTTTGTTAAGTAACCTTAATTCATATGTTCTAAAAACTTAACCCTAACATTCTAAACATATCACTTATTATCCGCTCTTCACACTTCACAGCCCCACACTTCACAGCCGCTCTCCACCCTAACCCTAACGTTCATTTATGTTCATGAATCATTATTAACTTGTTTTTGTTTCTGTTCGTTTATGTTCATTTGTGTTCGTTTATATTGATCATTTGTGTTCGTTTATGTTCATGAACTGTTCGTTTAGGTTTAAATGAACGAACATAAACGAACACGAACATGACAAATTTCTTAATGAACGAACACGAACACAAAAATGTGTTCGATTATGTGTTCATGTTCGTGTTCGTGTTCGGTTAAAGTTAAATGAACAAACACGAACACGCCTGTGTTCGTGTTCGTTCGGTTCGTTTACAGGCCTAGACTATTGTTGTGTGAAAATAAACGGTTTGTGATGGTATGAACACACGAGTATAATGGCTATACTCATTTTTATGTAACTCATATGCCTGTTAATTACAATTACAATCATTGTATATATGTTAAAAAAACATATGTAACAACAGAATCAAGTCAGCTCGTTTTACTTTTTATTACATATATAAAAAAATATTGCTGTAAACAAGATGAGTGGAGTCAGGTTGGCCTTGAGCTCGAAGTTAGACGATTCGCTCAGTTCCGCTTGTTTATTATATCAAGCTGAACCGTTGAGTTCGAGCTCGATTTTTTAAAGGCTTGAGTCAGAGTGTTATTTATTTATTTATTTTTTTTGTACAACAACCATACCCAGTAATTCCTACAAATAGCAAAACTATTGGTCGAGTCTGAGAAGGGTGAGATGTAGAAAACCATTACCTCCTCCCTTCAACAGTGAGGGTTCCACTACTCTAATTGGTGCTGTTGTCTGCCTCATCCTCACATGCTCAAATCATCTCAATCTTCCCTTCTTTACTTTATCTGAAATATTAGGCACTCCTATGTTTCATCTAAAACCTCATTTCTTATCTTATTTAGCTTTGTGTGCCCACACATCCACTTAAGCATCTTCATATATGCTATATCCATATTGTGTGCTTATGTCTTCTTGATGGTCCAAAATTATGTCTCTTACAACATAGCACGTTTAATTGCAATCCTATAAATTTTTCTTTTAATTTACTAGGAACTTCTTATCACACCATACCCCAATAGCTAGTTTCCATTTCCACCACGCGACTTGGATGTGGTGGACTATGTCTCTATGTATCACTCTCTCTTTATACAAATGATCCTAATTCCTAAAAACTTGAAACTCATTGCCTTCAAATACACTTGGCTCTCAATGGTAATTTGGTTGTCATCATTGTCACATGCATCACTGAATCCACAAGAAAGGCACCCAGTCGTAGAGAGACTAATCCTTAACGCTGTGTTCCCTAGTTAACTTAAAGAGGGAAAAGAATCCTTGCTCTCTAAAGCTGCTCGCCACCTCTACCCTCGCATTTAGGCTATGCTTAGTCTCCTCAACTAACACAATATCATCAACAAATTACATGCACCACGGAATTGCGTCTTGAATTGACTTGAACACTCATCCAAAACAAGCACAAAATGAAACGGACTTATTGCAAACTCTTAATGGAATCATAGCTCTACAGGAAATGAATCAATATATCCCCAACAAGTGCACTAACACTAGTATTAGTCATTTCATACATATCCATAATTATATCTATATGTTTCCTCAGGACCCACTACCTTCCAGACTATCTCAAATCGGTCTACGTGAAACACTATCGAATCCCTTTTCCAGGTAAATGAACAACATATGTAGGTCTCGCATTTTCTCTCTAATATTTTTCCATCCATTTCCTTTGAATGTGTATTGCTTACGTAGTTGACCGCCTAAGCAGTCAATCTCGGTGATATATCAGTATTATTTCGGTAGTGTTATCTCAGTTATCGGTCCGAAAGGCATATATTGGTCAGAAATATCGGTTAGTATATCGGTCTCGATAATATCGGCGATATATAGGCCGATATACGCCTCCTAAATATCGGCCAATATACACCTCAGTAACAAAGACAATTTTTGACATAAAACTAACGAAGTGGATTGATCTTTATTGGAACAATCTTGGTAAATACAAATGAACTAGTATTTGACCCGCAGGCGTTGCCCCGCGGACACGTATCGCGCTACGCGTCGAGACGTATCCAACACCACCGTTCCCCAACGAATGAAGGCAACCCCGACATATAAAACGATCTCTCTGACGCCTTGATAAGCCTATAATCACCATCGTTATTGACCACCTTAGGCGTTGTCGTCACCGATTTAACGGTAATCTACAACCGCCGTCGCACCCTGACCTGTTGGCAGATTTTTTTTTTTAGGGGTTTCATAATTTTTGGGCGTTTAGGTTTTACTTTTTGAGCGGTTTGGCCTACATCTTTTTGGGCGGTTTGCAGAGGGTTTTTTTGGGCGGCTATTTTGACAATGATCCTCACCGTTGGTAAGCAAAGGTTGAGACGTGGAAGACTTTCATCCGCAAATAGCTATAGTGTTGCGTACTCACATGACCGACCTTACGTTTTAGTATTATATATAACTAGCTGATTACCCCGGGAGGGTCCCGGGGTTGAAAAATCTAATTTTACGTGATAACCTATTGCAAATGGCTCAAGTTAACTAACCACAAAATCTCTCAATCATTGCATGTTCATAGTATTCTAATCAGTAATAACTCATATTCCCTAATCTAAAACCTAATCAGTAATCATCTAAAGAATCACTTATGTAAGCTGCAAGCCTGCAACTATTCAAAAACTCATCACATCTCTCTAATTTCTCACATTCTAATTGCTCTAATAATTCCTAACCTAATTAACTAAACAAACACTTAAGTTGAAAGTTGTAACCATTGCATCTCATTATGCCACGTGGCATAATCAAGAGATGGTTGAGGCCACCATTGAACGCCACGTCAGCAACTATCCATTCTTCCCGGGAGCGTCCCGGGGTTGAAAAATATAACCATTCTAATAATACTAATACTAATAGTAATAATTATTACTCTTGTAATTAAATAAATAAAAAAAATAACCTTGCTATAAGGTGACACCATGTGTTACAGTGTTGCGCGATTCTTTCTCCTAGCTTCTCTTGATGAAGTATACGTAGTAAAATTCCAATGATAACATGGCGATTGGGCTGATTTTCAAAATCGTAGATAAGAAACTGGTTTAAAAGAAAAAACATGATTAATGAATAACATGAACACTTTGTGTGTTTTTTCCTGTATGAACGAAACCCCACAAAAAAATAGTCGATTTTTTCTCCGTTTTTTATATAGCACTATGGTACTCGTTGGAAAGATAATAAAACACACGTTAATTTGGTGTAATTTTTTTCTTTAAAAAATCTCATATATAAAAGATATAAACGTTTAAAAATTATGGGAGAAAACATGAGAGAGAAAATTTTAAATTCTTTTTTCCTAAAATAATTCAATTTAATTAAAAAAAGGAAATAATTCAAAAACACTAAAATCTTTCAATTATGATGCCACGTGGCAGTTTAATGGAGAAGTTGAAGGCACCATTGCACGCCACGTCAGCAATCTTCAATTCTTTTATATATATTAATAGATAATAGATGTGAAGACTTCTGTCTATACATAAGACATTCACATAACGGTTGGAAGTTTCCACTGTTTCTTTTGGCGCCAAATAACCATCACGACGGTTTAAGACATGATGGTTAATTCTGTCTTTTTCTTAGGTTTAAACACTTGAGGCGCGCCTCGTGTATTCCAGTGTTGAAGGCTGCTGCAATCCGAATGCTCTGAACCATTTCTTTAGCCTTTATCTTGATCCATTCGAACGACCAGCTTAAAGACAACTATCACAAATATAATCCTACGATGTTAACCTTACAAATCCTATTAAATACACACATATTATATATACACATAAAATAACAAAGTTCATGACATATTTAAATGTCCTAGTTTGCATTTATGAACTAACAATCACCACCATTACCACCAGGTCCTTGTTCCTTACAAACAATTCACCAATATGGCTAACACCTATGGTCCCATTTTCAAGTTCCACTTGGGAAGCATGTAAGCTTCACATTGTGACAAACACATCAAAGTTAGCAAAGGTTGATATATTATTTTTTTTTCAATTGTTTTTTGTTAGTCATTATCATATATCTAGTTTATTATCTATTATAGCTAATTTATTTATCATTTTATATTTATTATTTTTTATTTTTTAATTCAAAATATTTATACCATTGACATATTATTCATTAAACCTACAAGGGTATGTTTGGCAAAACTAGCTGGTGGCCGGTAGCTGTAGCTTTTTAAATATATTTTAGTGTTTGACAGAGTAGCTGGGGCTTTTAATAAAATAGCCAAAATGGACATTTATTAAAAGCTTGTATGCATGTTTTTTTTAATGATAGAATGGAAATTTGTGTCATTTACTTATTTAAAGCTTGTAGCTAGTATGAGCTTTTTCTTAGGCTAAGGGGTATGGGGGACGGCATAAGCCCTGCAACACCGCCCCTCTGGGGTGGCATCGTCAACAACGGCATTCTGTTGCCGCCCTTGCCGTCCCTCTTGATTGGTGAGTTGTTTTTGTTTTTGTTTTTTTTTTTTTTTAAGGGGAGGGAGGTCCATCACTCCACACCCTTGGACCATCATGAGGATGATGCTCCTACCCATTGCTGATGTGACATCTGAGGTGGAGGACCATCATGGATGATGGGCCTCCTCCACACCCATCAGCCTTAAACGCTAGTATTAGTAGCTTTTTAATATAGAGTTTTTTCTCCTAACCTAAAAGCTTCAAGCTCCTTCAACCAAAAACTTGAAGCTCATAAAACCTCTTTGCCAAATATATCCATACATAACTCAAACTGACCCATCTACCCATAATTGGGTTAGAAAGAAACAAATTACATTAGGCTTCATTTAACTATTAATCTTTGTTATCCAAACAGAAGAAATTCAACTACAAATACTAATACCAATGCATTACATACATCTTACTTTATAAGTTATAACCTATGCTATATAATTGTATTTATCAGTTATCACACAGGTGACAAAATCATAAGCTGTTGTATTTGCATCAGATGCCACTATTATTAACTAAAATGGTAGACTAACAAACATATCGTATTACCGCTTTCGATCAATTCTGAGCAGAAGCAGCAGGGTTGCTATTAGAAAATGATAGTAAACCCGCACCTGCACCTGCACGCGCACCATTTAGAATGGGTTGCTCTTCAGTAGCATGCCGAACAAATTCTTCGGGTGACATGTGGGACCCATGACAAGCACAAACGATACGGATTTCGGCCCCACTGTATTTATATGTGACACCTGATATTGTTTTTCCGTTTGCGCCTGGGCCCGTTGTGGAAACCCATGGTAGATTTGGGGACGACCCGCTTCCTCCAAATTTTAGTTCTGCAGCTATACCGGGCCTTATAGAAGGGTAGTCAGGAGGATATCCTTCGGGCTTTGACTGGTCAATTACGTTTGTACCCTTCATGTCGAATTCTGTACGCGTAGATGGCCCGTCTTCTTTGGCCTTGTTACCGTCGCCCTTTGTCATACCTATAATAATTTTGAAAAAATAATATGAGAAAATGTTAAAAAGTTGAAACAAATTGAGATTATTATTATTATTATTATTATTATTATTATTTTATTTTATTTATTTATTTATTTTTTTTGCGGTATGCAACTTCCTATTACATTAGGACGGCAGGTGAACGGACAACAAGCTGGGCATGTTGTGTGATTATTTAAATAAATATTAAAAATAAAAACTAAAATAAATAATTGTTAAAAAATAAAAACAAGGCCTTCATATTTACCTGCAGTTACAGTCGCCACCTGCACCGGAGTATAACCAAACATCAACGACAAGTTTGCAGGAATCACAGGCTGTTGACTTCTCGTTATAGCGTTTGATTCTTTGATCGATAACGAGTAAGGCAAGTTCATAGCATTTGTTGATTGGCCCGGAAACGCTAGACCATGTGACACAACATGCCCAACTTTAAATTCTTTTTCTGATGAAATACTAAACGCCCTTTGACTTTGCAAGTCAACACCAGTTGACTCAGAAGCCCGACCTTCCTGAGATCTTTTTGACACATCGCCGGCTTCAGAATCTGCCACATCCTCGTTGTCACCGGTTGACCCTTCATCAGTGGTTAATGAGATATGTGTGCTCCGAGGTTTACTATGCAGAGTAGCAAGATAATTGTCTCTCTCATGTCGTTTTTTATTATTAGTTTCATCAAACATGTTTTTACGTTTGTTACCTGTCTCCGTATTTTCCTCTGCTTTGGACTGTTGAATTCTCTGAGAGACGACGAGAGTTGACTCTTCTTTATGACTAGATCCGTCGAGAAAGTTCTTGAAATCATCAATTAATTTGCTACCCCTAGCATCAGCTTCCTCCACCCTAACCTCGGAACCAATGACGGCTTTACCTTTTGCGGCAGCAGATGGCCTGCCACATGGTAGCGATAAGCTGAGATCGAGCCCTTTATCATCCTCCATCCTGGATTATATAAAAAAAATATTTCCCGAAAAAATTTTAAATTTATGACTTTCTTCTTAGCCAAATTCCAAAGAAGTCAACGGACTCTTTAAACGGTGTCTTCTTTTAGTTCACCTACATAAATCATAAATGTTAATACATCTATCAGAAAAGCCAAAGCAAAAACAAAAAACAAAAACATGAAATTAATTCAAATTGCATACTTGGTTCTGGATAAAGCAACAAAACACTAACAATATTCAAGATAAAGACTATGGACATAATTCTTGGATTTACTTGTTATAATATCAAACAGCCACAAGTCACCCGATGGGATACACAATTACAGACTATGGACTTCTGCAATAAGTTACGGGGCATTTGAAATCCCTATTTTCATCCAAACACTCAAACGCGCATAATGCATATATGCTTTTGAAAAACACATAGCAGGTAAATTGTTAACACTTAACAGAACAATTTAAAGATGCTAAATTCAACATTAAAATTAATTTTTTTTTTTGTTTCTTACTTTTAAATTAAATCTTACGCCCCACCTACGGTGTGCGCATATAATGTATATATGTGTGACCCTCGGGGGGCAAAAGTAAAGTTGCACTAGTTTTAACATTATTTTACTAATTTCGTGAAAATAACGTTAAAAACGACGGACGGTTAATCATGCATCATGTGGTGGCGTTGATAGCCAAAAGACAAAGGGGTACATGCACCGATCGGGCTTGTCCCGATTGCTAAGTGTTCTGTCCCTTATGTCCAAGGCTTGATACCAAACCACATCGAGCCGGGGGTCTCACTGGAAGCAGCCTCTCTATTCTTATTAGGGGTAGAGGTAAGGCTGTCTACATCTTACCCTCCTCAGACCCTACCTTAGCTTTGCTATAGGTGGGATTAACTGAGTATGATGATGATGATGATGACTTTTAAATTAAATCTTATTAAACCAAGTAGTTGTCAAACCATATAACAAAAAAAAAAAAAAAAAAAAAAAAAAAAAAAAAAAAATCCAAACACCTCAAACCATATTAATTGCAGAGTTTCTTAAAGTGGGAAAGAATATTATTTATGGTTGATTAAGAACTTAAATAAGCAAGAAGACGACTGAATCGAATTAGGAAAGTACAAATTTCTTAACAAGCATAACTCATCCACCGACCGAAAGCATAATTATAGAAAAAATAACAAGAAAATTGAAGTATTGATATCTGCAACAGGTCAAGGATGCAATTTAAAACATACAACATCTAAATGCTACTAAAATCAAATAAAATGTTACATTTTCATTCAGTTTTAGCAAGTAATCTAGTTACAAACTACAAAACATCAAATCAATAACTAGATTATATCAATTACATAATTTCTTAAACTAAAAGCACCATTAATGCACCATGTACCGGATCAAAAACCTAAAACAAGTAAAAACGAAGGAAACTAGTTACGGATTACGAAACCGCAAGTTCGTTCAAATCCAAAACGGAACAATAAACTTACATGGATTAAAGATTCATCATGCTTGAAGTAATCAGTAACAGAGATTAACTTACTCAAAAGTGCATATATGCTTTAAATAAACACTTACACAGATAAACTGTTAACAGAACAGTTTAAAGACACTAAAACCAATATAAAAAAAAATTCTTTTCTCTAATTCTTACTTTTGAATTAAATTTAAATAAACCATCCAGTTGTGCAACTACTGAACAAAAAATTCCAAACACCTTAAATCAATACTAATTCCAAAGTTTCTTAAAGTAGAATATTAATCTCCGGAATAACTTAGGGATGCAATTTAACATAGACAACAGTTAAATGCTACTAAAATCAATATAATTTTTTTCTTTTTTCTGTTACTTATTAATAGATTAAAATTTAAAAAACCATATAGTTGTGCAACCGTAGAATAAATAATCCGAAAACACCTCAAATCATACTAATTTCAGAGTTTCTTAATGTGGAAAAAAAATATTAATCAGTCGATTTTTTTTATCTTGAAACTAATTTTCATATCCACAAAACAAATTACATAAAGATAGCAGGTAGACGGGCAACAAGCTGCGACGTCACCCCTTTCTGAACACAGAACCCTAATCAGTCGGTTAAAAACTAAATTAAGCGAGAATAAACGATCGAATCAAATTAACAAAGTACAGATTCCATAAAAGGCATAAGTCATCCAAAAGTCAAATAACATGAAACTTAGAACATTGACATCTGCAACAAATATTTAGGGATGCAATTTAAGACATAGCACAGCTAAATGCTACTAAAAATAAAATAAAATAAAAATAAAATAAATAATACTTTTCCATTCAATTTAAGCAAGATTATATCATTACATAATTTCTTAACCAAAAGCACCATTAATACAACATGGGTAAGATCAAACTACTAAAACTAGTTACAAAGTAGGGAACTTTAAGTAAAAGATAATATCAATTACATGTAAAAGCTTCAAATAAACAGAAAAATATGAAATTGAAAGGATTAATATTATCAGTAATGGATTAACTTACTGGATATAAGATCTAAGCTAGTAAAGAGATTGATTGCAAGCAAATTGAGCAATAATAAGTGTTAAGATTCAATAACACTAAAGATTTAAGTTACCAACAAGTTTTAAATAAAAATTTAAAGCATAAATTACCAGAATTTGTTGGAGGATGAAACCCTAGGTGGATGCTGTTTGAGAGGTAGTTGGTGAAGATTGCTTTGTTACAATTTTCAAATGTTATTTAGGGTATTTATGTCTTTTATTGTGGGCATGGTGATTATTACGGGGGCATTTTTGTCTTTTGGTATACACTTCGGTAGAAAGTTTGTTTATGTTTGTTTGTGTGTTGTATGTTTGAACAGATGTGAATATTAGTTAAGATGGATACGTGGCTTGTTCGTTTTATTGATGTTTGTGAACGCTCGTTTTTGTTCATTTATTTAGGTTTGTTTGATTATATATGTTCGTTTACACGTTTATTTATTAGTTACGAGGTTTATTAGTAGGTATAAAGGGTGCTTTCTAAAAAATTGTGAATATACTATTAGATAAACTTATTAACAAAAGTCTTTTTAATACATATATTATTATTATTACTAGGTTATATTCCGAGATCTTCTCGGAATGGACAAATCCAATATTAAGACAAAATATGTGTTACGATGTAACATAAAAGCTATTTTATTATAATATGATAAAAAAAACAATTTTAATCATGTGAATAAGAATTACAAGGCGTGATTGAGGCGGTGGTCTTAAAGGTGTAGTTTTTTATCAATAAAATATTAAATGGTTTTTAATAAGCAGAAATATAAAAAGAATTAGTTAATAAAATTAATATTAAATAAATAAGAGTTAAACGTGAAATAAAATAATAATAATAATAATAATAATAATAATAATAATAATAAGATTTTTATTTATTATATAACAACATAACAATAAAGATAAATATTAAAAGAAAAATATAAGCTAATAAATATTGAGTTAATTTGGGTTATTTATAACCTAAAACTTTTGATAGAAATTTAAGGGTGGAGAATTTCTTAAGTACAGATTATTGACAGCTAACAAGACAAAGTTTGGTTTATTAAAATTCAATTCTCCATATTTAATAGTATATAGTAAAATAAAGATAAAGTTAGATATACAAAGTGGAAGAACAGATTCAATGCTGACACGTGCCATTTTTTGAAATGATGTGCACCAATCTCACGTTGCCATGTCATTTTTACCCTCGAGTAGTCTAAACACTGAAAATGACTACCCTAAAGTAGCCTAAAACTTTTTTTTAAATATTAATTAATTAAAACATCCCTTATACAACCCACCAGAACAAAAATCTCAACCTCTTCGAATTATCTTCTATGTCCCTTCTTTAACCCCCCCCCCCCCCCCCGGTCAATGGATATTATCACTTCACCATAAACAGACCCATTACCGATCAACTCTCCCTCTACATCTGTGACATCCGTCACCTTCGCCTTTCACCTAATGGACAATATCAGTCCTCCAAATATTTTCATTTTAGTCACTGGAAGTTCCGTCGTTTTCAAATTTAATTTTTAAAGTGAAATAAAAAAAAAATTTAACAGTTATATTTATATAATTGTGTAGGTGAAACGTATTCGTGAAAGATTTTATAAAAAAAATTAGTTTAATAAAACTTTAAAAACATTTTGGTTAATTGATATTAACTCGGTTAAGTTTTATAAAGGGAAAACTAACCAAATCATAATTAAACTAACTAAGTTAAACATAAGGGACCTATTTTGCCAAAAGCTCAAAGTTTAAAATCAAACTTCCCCCTCCTTCTGTTGAAAACGTTTTTCCGGCCGGGTCTGGTGGCCGCCGGCGAGTTTCCGGCTACAACAAAAAAAAACGGATTCGTGGCCTTTACACTCGTTTTATTACACATTTCAGTTTCTCCACCACACGCGAGCCTAATGATAGGATTAATAGGCGTTATAACCTTGTTAATTATCCACCATTAAAGACATTCGAGTTGTAACCGGCGAGTTCTTAAATCGGGTTTAAACGTTTGATTTCTTTAATAATTCTATAAATTGATAACCAACACTTGTTTCCCAACCCTTAACCAACAAAACCCACTGAAAAAAAATGGTTAATCACGACCTGGAAACCTCTGAATCGGAGCTTCAAGACGCGGCCCTCATCCCGTCGTTTCCGACCCAAATCGTAATTGTAAGTGTGATACTTTGATGCCATTTTGTTTAATATCAAATTCCGAGCAAAAGCCCTCTAGTTTTGATCGTTTTCGTTATCTGGTTCGAGTTTATTAATTTGGGGTTAGGGTTAGGGTTCTTACTAGTAGGATTGGGGAAGATGATGAGTTGGTGACAATGTTTATATAAATTGTTTCTGATAAAAATTCACAAACATATGTTGTAGACTAGTGGTATTGGGACACTTTGTGGTAGAAGGAAACCTGGGTTCGAACCCTGGCACCTTCACCCTTATTATTTTTTTCAGTTTTTATTTATTTATTTATTACTTTTACTTGTTATTTAGAATCAATATTATAATCATATAACTTGAAATATTCATAATAAATTCATTTTTGCTCCAAAAATTATGAAAATGTAGGAGTAGCTTCTTGACACCCCATAGAAAATTATCCCACTTTTAGTTTCCGAAAAATGTTTTATTTTTATATTTTTATTGAATTAAATTGTTTTAATCATATTTAATTCATAAAAAATTCATTTTTAATGATTTTAATCTCAAAATTTGTGATAAATTATTTCTAATGATTATGAACTGAAATAAAAACATTTGGTTCAGAAAACCTTTATTTTTATTGATTTTTCTATTTTCAATCATTTAAACCTAATTTAATCTCGTTAAATCAGTTTTAAATATAAATAAGTTTATATAAAATTATGGGAAAATTATTTTAATTTGTTTACATCAGAAAGCATCTAGCTTCTATAAAATTAGGATTTTTGAATCATGTCTGATATTATTAGCCTTATTTACGTTTAAATAGACAAAATTAAACATTTATTTATTTATCTTATTTAGACATCTATATTATAAATACTTTTCACTTTTCCTATAAAATAGAAAATATTTATATGATTGAAAGTATTTATTATCATGGTTGGATCTTTGTGTAACTCATAATTATTTATTTCAATAATTATGATTATTGTAATTATTTACAATGATTAGTTAAATTAATTAATCTAAATTATTTTGTCTTAATTATTCAAACATATTGTTGTCTAAATATTTAATCGGTAATAATTATATTACTTAAATCATATTTACAAACTTCAGTATATTATTTTAATATACAACTTTTACATTAATTCGACTAAATCATAAAAACTCTAATTCCCCAAATCGACTTAGCAAACCCTAATGCCTTAGACCCTAGATACCTTAGACTTTGTAGACTTTACCTTACTAGTATTTATATACGTTATAGGTTGAATTCCTCGGAATTCTCACTACTTAGCTCACGACCGCTTAAGCTGGATTTTGATCGCTTTCGCAAACAGTGAGTATATCTTTCCCCTTTTTACTGTTTTACATTTCGGGGTGACTCATGTACTTACAATCAAGTTTATATTTCTTTTACTAAATGCAATTCTTATGTGTGTTTGCTTGTGTCATTTTGTGTATCTATGACCTGTCAAATCATTAACCGTTGGGCGGCCTGGCATTTCAATGAATAGTACTATGGTTTATACCCTTGTGACTCTGTTGAGAGTCCTCGTCATTGCTATGTATTACATTACTACTAGCGCATACTATATATATCTGCTTTCTTCTCTTAGGGTTGATTTGACCCGGATACCACTCATTACATAATTGCAAACAGTATACGACACATGAATTGCAAAACCCTTTTCTACTATATTTATTTAAACAGGGTATGCTCACCAATACAATTTTTTTGTATTGACCAAATTATTTTGTACATGTTTCAGGTTGTTTTGAGATGCATTCTTTAAGCTTTCGGATTTATATTTAGATTTTGATTCGTTGTATTACAATTTAGCTGGCAGTTAGAATCGTTGTATTTCATTTCAATGTAATAAATTATTTAATCAATGTATTCAAATTTACACTTTAGTCCATGAGCTATTGAACAATCGTCACTACGTGACACCTCGATGTTTCCGCCATCGGTTGGGGTGTTACAACATCATTAGAAATCATGATAAGCTATTAAGCAATTTTAACCTGTTAACTTATAATGGGCTTAAAAGCATTAATATTGGGTGCTGGAAATTGTTAAATATTAATAAAATGGATTGATAAATGGGTGTTTCATGCCTATTGTGTCTGTTGTGATGGGCTCAACTGAGTGATAGGTATTGAGTTTATGTTAAGCCACAAGTGTCGGGTGAACAATTTGTATGATAAACAACCTCCGGGTGACTTACCGTGTCCATAATGATCATAGGGTATCATTTGTCAGGACGGTGATCATCTACTAGCTCACTAGACCACACACGACTCAAACAGGTGAGTTTTCTATGGCCCCATTTTATTATTTTACATTTTGGGGGAAATGCATGCATCAATACTTGTGTCATTTTCAAGTGTGTGTACATTCTAGCATGACTACCATGTGAAACATGAGACATTTTGGTTCATGAGCTCACTAGTCCTCGTACATCGTTCACTGTAACCATTAGCTAGACATTTAGCCAAGGAACACTTTAATAGATCTATTGGGTTGACACCCCCACTCTTGGTTAGTCGCTCTAACCGGCTACATGCAAAAGAGTGTTAGTATTCTGCTATACATACATTGTCTTTATTGTACAATGCACGAGGCACCACAGTCAAGAGGTTTGGTTACAGGACTCATGGTTCTCACAGTGATCATTTCCTTAGCTAGCTCATGATTGGTCAAACACGGATGACACGTTCATTTTACAGTACATTGAATCACCAACATTATTGTTGACAAAACTCCTTATGCATGTGTTTCAGGTAACTAATGGAGGGCCACAGAGGATTGAGGGAATGGTTCGAGCATGCACACCGTGGTATCACTTTGATGGCTTTTGTCAGCTTCAAAATGTTATGTTTCCAATTTTCATAAGAGAATGTTCATGTGTTTACACTATGGTTAACTTTCAATAAATTCATGACAAATTCCATCTTTCATGGTGGTACTATTTTGAATAAATGTGTATTGCTTGAACCTTGTGCTTGAAAACCTTTCGGTCGTTGCACTTCCGTGTTTCCGCCTAGGCGGGGTGTGACACACGTAGGCCTATGCGGGTCGTATAGGCCTCTGCGGATCGTAGGGATGCATATGAATTCTTTCAGCTTCATTTGGATTGGAATGAACAACAATAGGTCTTCTCTGCGACCCATAGAGGCCCCTACGGGCCGTATTGATGCACATGAATACTTTCAGCTTCGTTATTTGCGTTGAAGGTTTTAATTTGTTACCATTATCGTCTCGAAATGCATGTAAGTGGTTTTTTTTGTTTCCGTTATCGTGTTGATAAGCGTGTCAGCGTAAAACAGACATTTATATAATAGGCTTTTACTTTGTTACCATACATACATAAATACAAATATACACGCATACATACAAACATACATACATGAATACATACAAATATATACGCATACATACAAACATACACATATACATACAGGGCAACATATATACGAGCCTAAATACCTATGAGGCTAAATATACACGGGTATAAATTATAAACAGACGTAAATAAATAAACACCCCTGAGTTGTTTCAAACGAAATATCCGGGTTTGGTTCCTCGCTGTCGTCATCCGCCTCGTGTGCGTACCGTGGAGCGCTTGGAGGCATGTAAAATGACTTCGGTTCTTTTACGTACTCCTCGTTTAAATCGGGCAATTGTGACTGTTCATTCAAATCCAACAGCGCCGCTTTCCCGGATATAACCTCCGGCTCACCACACTCACTATCGTCTCCAAAATCGCTTTTTGGAACGCAAGATACATCAAACCATTCACCCGAAGACATTGTGTTACGAATTGGTTGGTCGGATGGTATTTTTGCTGAAGAAAATGGGGAATCGTCGGAGAGAATATGTTAAAATTTTGAATGCTCGACTGAAAATGGTGCATAGTTGATGGTTTAAAGTGCCGATACAGATCTCCGCGGGTCGTATGGGTCTCTACGGGCTGCATAGATCTATAAATGCTCCCAACTACCAGATCTATGCGACCCGTATCGACCTCTACGGGCCGTGGAGGGCTGATTCAGTCTGAATTTTCAGTCTGTCATTTGGATACCTCGTACCTTCTAACCCTATACAACTCGCACGGGTCTTCACCGGTCGTAGAGGGTTTAAATGCACCCAACTACCAGACCTCTGCGACTCGTTGAGGTCTCTACGAGTCATAGAAGTCACCTGGCAACCTGCATGTTCAGTTTGATCATTGAATGTTCAGCCTGACACATGTATACGGCCCGTAGAGGTTTCTACAGGTCGTAGAAGGTTCATCTTTTTAGGTCAACACACTTTTACGACCCGTAGAGATCTCTACGGGTCGTATAGGGTTGTGTTTTCAGCGGGCATTAATTGCTCTGACATCTCTGCAACCCGTAGAGGCCCATACGGGCCGTAGAAACCTGTGAAAACCTAAAAACTCACCAGGTGCAAATAACATAACCCTATAAAAAGGGTTTTAGAGATGACCTCACTCAATAAACAACATTTCTTAATGTTTCTTTAAGGGTTTTTGGATCCTCAAACCCAAACTGTATACTACTTTTCATCTCTAAGTTTCACACTAAACAATGACCACCATATTTGAACTGTGGAGAAAAAAAATTCTCTGTGATGGTAAATGTCTATATCAACGGTCCAAAATAAAATTTAGATATGGTAAACCAGTTGGTGATTTTCTAGTACGCGGGTTGAAATCAACTCGTTTTATACATAGCGAAGACATTACAAACTTAATCAAAGTAAACGTCACAGAAAAATGGCACCTTTCACGACTTGATCAGATATGTGCAAATAATATTATTATTTAGATTCATTGTAACATCTGATTTTGGCAACCCTTTTCTGAAATCCCTTAATTAAAAGCCTTTACCTTTTCCCATACAATATGAAAAATGGAGTTGAGAGTTCAAAAATTACTATGCGCATATAAGTCATAACAATGAATACCTAAGCCTACCGACCAAAGCAACAAACTCTCTGATCGTATATTCTTCAAGGATCACAAACAGACAGACAATTATCATGATTTATTATGATTTCGTCCAAGAATGAATTATTTGAAAAAACATCACTAATATTTGTCAGAACTATACAGGGTTATAAAAGAGATTAATAATGTTACATATTAAGTATTAATATGACAATTAGAATAGTTAAATAATTTTTAATTAGATATGTTAAAGGTTTATGTGTATATTATAATTAGATATGTGCAAATAATATTATTGTTTAGATTCATTGTAACATCTGATTTTGGCAATCCTTTTCTGAAATCCCTTAATTAATTAGACACTGCATACCAAATGAATAATTTGGGCAATTAAATCAAATAATTAACTAAATTATATAGTATATAAATATGGGTTGAGACCCTTGTTGGCTTTAAAAAATATACTTGTTCCAAAATACGATTGAAACATATGTAGAACTTGTATATGGAAAGCATTATTTTTAAGAATCATGTCGGATCTAGTTATACGAATCCTTTGTTTTCGAGGTACTTTCTTGTCTTTTATTTTTTTTGAAAGGCAAACTTTATTAATCACACAAACCACCGGGAGATCTCCAAGGCGGAGACCTCAAAAACCAAAGTTACATTACATCAAAATTAAAAGACTGCCAATCCTTCCACGGAACCGTACACTTTTTACATCTATTAGAAAACCAACGGAAACCCAATGCTTTGACGTCCGCCACAATCTCGACAGCATTCCTGGAAACATCTTTAAATATCTTTTCGTTCCTCGCCTTCCAAATATCTTTTCGTTCTTGTCTTTTATTTAATACTAGTTTTTATCGCGGAAGCGTCTCATGCTGAAATATCTAATATAACATAATAAAATATATTATTATTATTATTATTATTATTATTATTATTATTATTGTTTTAAACAAATCTCTCCCATAAGATATCATATTCAAATATAAAAAAAACGAATCTCTGCGTCGGGGTATAAATCTAGTGCCATTACAAATGAAGAGGTCTATCAATCAGTCCAGTTAAATATTTTATTAATAGAATATGGCATTTAGGCAAATCGTAAAGCTTGTGTTAATGTTCAACCGTAGGAGAGCTACTAAGCCATAAGAAATGTGTCGTCTAGAATATCAAAAACATATTTTACGCAAAATGGTTGTGGATATGTGGATATTGAGAAACTCTCCTGTTAAGCATCCTCCCTTGGGGATGATTTCTTAATTAGAAGAAGTTTCCACCTAAACAACAAACAAATTAAACAAACAAATGAGCTCCTAGCTAGTAATTAAAACAGACAATATTAATGGTATGATACGTCAAAAATTACATATTGTATCAGAGTCACTCATGTTCTCTTCTCTTCTATTTTGTTTACGATGGGTGGGCAAATCAACAACGAGTCCTAGGTAATGCGTGCCTCAAATGTCATGATCTTTCCGTATAATCTATGGTAATGCGTCCCCTGAGGCAGTTCGCTTTTTGGAGCGGGTGCAGAAGGTGGTCCACAGTGACTCGCAAAGCCCGAGGAACCAAGGGTTTGTATTTAGTAGAATAGGCTTTGTGATTCAAAAAGGGATAGCGGCGCAGCTTGTTGCTCGCTTACCCATTATCCAGATGTAACTTGGTTATTTGGAATTAATATAACTGTGATATTATTTTCCTAAAAAAAAAAAATCTATGGTAATAAATCATAAGGAATGAGTAACATCAAATATCACTAATGCATTTTTGGCATTATAACTGTGGATAAGATGTTAACTGCACAATCAAGTAGACAATGCTAGTATGAATTCCCACACATTACATAGTTTTTTCATGTGTCAAGAAGTTTTTATGAAAATATATATTTATATAATTTTTAAACTATATGGTAGTTGCCACCCTGTATTGTGTCCAATGTCACCCTCATTTTAGTGATGCTTCATTGCTTTCCTACCCTAAAAATATTAATTAATAAATCCCACACTCCCTGTCCCTTCGTAGATGGTATGAAATTTCCTTGTATTTCTCTCTCTAGATTTTCTCTCACTATATCTACTTGTGTATATATATGGACTCACACCTATATTTGTGAGTGCATTTAACCTCCCAACACTTATAAACCTCACATTCACTTTACCCTCTCTATCTAAACTTCTTTCTTCAACTCATCGGGTCGGACTATCCATTTCTAGATACACTGATCATCATTATATCACAATGCCTGAGCTGGCCAACTCAAACATGTTAGCATCCGACCCGAATTCTAAAACGAGTAAACGGAGCAGAAACCCGGATAACAAAACTACCAACAGTGAGCATCCGGTTTATAGAGGTGTTCGGGTGCGGGCATGGGGCAAATGGGTATCCGAGATCCGAGAACCAAAAAAAAAGTCCCGGATCTGGTTGGGTACATTTTCTGACCCGGAAATGGCCGCACGTGCGCATGACGTGGCAGCACTTGCGATCAAAGGTTCGTCCGCGATCCTTAATTTCCCCGAACTCGCAGCCGTTTGGCCCCGACCCGACTCGTGCTCGCCACGTGACATCCAAGCAGCAGCCACCAAAGCTGCTGCCATGTGCCACCTTAACCAACCCTCCACGTGGGTTGACAAAACTGACCATATCGTGTTAAAAAGGTTAGAAACGACGCGATTAACACAACTATCAAATATATATATATATATATATATATATATATATGAAAACAACTCATTTTAATACTCTATATATTATTCTATAACCTTTTTATATGTTTTATCTAAGAAATAAATAAAAAATAAAGTATAGTCTACTAATTTTAGCTATTTAAAAAAGAGTTAAATGTCAATTTAGTCCTTAACGTTTGTCAAAAATTGTCACTTTCATCCAAATCTTTTTTTTGTCAATTTAGTCCCTGTAGTTTCATTTTTTTGGTCATTTTAGTCCCTGTGGACTAACAAGATTTGAATGAAAGTGACAATTTTTGACAAATCTAAGGAACTAAAATGACAAAAAAAAAATGAAAACACAGGGACTAAATTGACAAAAAAAAAGATTTAGATGAAAGTAGCAATTTTTGACAAAACTCATGGACTAAATTGGCAATTAACTCTTTAAAAAAATAAAAATAAATTACATACATAGTGTGTTTTTTATTAAACACGTTTAATTGTGTCATAAACAGGTCAGAAGTTGTCAGTCCTTCAACATCATCATCAAATTCCTACGTATCCACATTAACATCGGAGGATGCCTTGGACGAGATAGTTGAGTTACCGAGTTTGGGAGCGAGTTATGACTCGGGTGAGTCGAGAAATGATTACGTGTTTGTAGACTGTGGGTGGGACTGCTACTCGTCGTCGACGCCATGGACGGTGGATATGGACGGTGGATGTTTTGCCGGAGAGTCTGGAAACTTTTTCTCCGACGCGTATTCATGGCAACATTATTAGAAGAAGTTAATTTGAAAATGAATTTTAATTGTGCCTATGTTTCTTTACTTTTTTTATAAAGAAATTTGGTTGTGAAATGTTTACATTATTGCGAATTTTTTATTTCAATATTTTGAAGGGGCTATATTATCTGTATATATCTACTAGGTTATACTAGTGGGATTTTCGCGCGTTGCCACGAGATGACATATATTAAAGCATATAATGTTGGAAACCTACGTGATGCAGCGGTGACGATAATGTAGTACTCGATACTCGTTTTGTGCTAGTTTAAAAACCCTCTCATGGTATATTGTATTGTATTTTTATTCTTAGTTTAAATATTCATTATTTTCACAAAACATCCAATTTGGGGTATTTAGAAAAGTTGGGCGCAAAAAGTATTACAACTGAAGTGTAATAAGTAAAAACAACAAAAATTTTCATTTGACTTGATTCATAAGGTTTTCAAAATCACATATGAGCAAAAAAATAATTAAAATTCATACATTCTTAGAGTTCACAAAGTAATCGTACAACCTATTTTCTTCCCACAAAACTGCCTTGTTCCTGTACATTGACCACATTAAAAAAAATTGTAACTAGCACGATTAAGGCCTTATCATACAATAAATCAATAACAAGTGCATAAAACTTCTAAACTTCTCACTCTCACCAGAATGTTGCGTTTTTTTTGCAAGAACTGAATCCCAGATGCGGCCATACATGTCATCTGGGTACCCGTTATAACATGCTAAAACTAATTCAGTACTATCAACTAAAATTGTTTTTTGATTGGAAATATAACATCATACTACCATAGGCTTTTGATATGGTCCAAGTGTCATTAAGCTTTTGGTGATGTGTGAACCCTCTTATTAACTAAACACCTTCTACACCAGATTTATGCTATCAATTAGAAGCTTTAAAGTTACTTTAGTTGGAGTTGAAGAAGAAGAAGAGTTTGCCATTGTTGTTTTGCTGAATAAAAGATGTCAAGTTTGAATCTCTATTTATAAACTTGGTTTATTAATTGTTGATTGAGTTGGAAATATGAAAAACAATCGTTTCAATATTGATATTGAAAGTAATGGGACTTAATTGTTGATATCTTTTGGAATTATTGTGTAGTAAAGTGATATGTATTATGTAGTTGCCATTCATTTTTTCCCATTATTTAGCTACAAATAATAAACAACACATTAAAAAAACAAAAATTTCAATCTTAATGCACATGTTCATTAACATTACTTTTTTTATTACCACATAACATATGCACATGTGCGCTAGAATGAATGGCCGTAATGATAACAAGAATTAAATCTTAATGCACATGTGCATTAACATTAACTCTATCATTACCATATAAATTATGCACATGTGCATCAATATAAATGACCTTAATGGTACGTAATGAAATTAATACACATATCCATACTATAAAAAAAACAGCAATCCAACCAGTTTATGCTACTCATGAAATTCAACTAATTAAACATGGCCTATTCTTCTTTTTTTTTTCCTTTCATATTATGCTTGCCATCTTTTACTTTAGAGCCTGAAACACACAAATACAAACACTCGGTATACCACAAAATCAACATCAATAAATTAATACAATACGATGGATGATCAACCACATCTCCACTTGACTGACCAACAAGCATTATACCACATAATCAACATTAATAAAAGTAGTAAAAATATAGTTGTACAGTACAACTACGAAAGCACAATGTACAAGTATCAAGATATACCGAACAAGACATACCTTGGAATGGACTATATTACAAATCACATCTTTTTACCTTGTATTTGTTTGCAGTACTAATCCTCAATACACTAAAAAAAAAAAGTCAAGGGACGGGGATGGTTGTCTTCCACCTTTCCCCTTCTACATTTGAATGAAAAAAAAAAAAAAAAACAAGTAGAAAAGGATAACAATATCAATATTAATATCAATCAAACAAAACAACAACCAACCAATCTTTGGTTATTATTATTCTTCACTTTCTGCAATTGCTAGAGATAAGGATTGAAATAACTTATGTTGCTCGGTTTATCGCGTTATTTTCTCCAGCAACTGTGTCGCCTCCCTTTCCTCGACTGATGATGAGAATAAGATCTACTTTTCCGACCATCACCATTACCCCCAACAATATTAACCTTATTCATATTCTCCTTCAAGTTCTCAATCTCCACATCTTTTTTCTTCACCTCTCTCTTCATCTCCTCCATTGCCGCCTCATACGGCACCACCACTTCCCTCACCATAACCCCAACCCCCACCCTCCCACCACCATTACCTCTAACCACTCTCCTGGCCTTCCACTCTCCTGTGCTAACGCAGCCAGTCTGAACCTCAATCAATCAATCTCTAGGTGTAAGTAATGGTGGTCGGTGTTATAAGTACGAAGAAGGACTCCAGTCCCCCTCAATGGATGCTTACGACCCTTTCTACGTCCCCAACCCCGTCAAATCCTTCGTCGTCCACCTCTACCATCACATATACGAAAAGAACGTTTACGAGATCCACCAGATGTACGAGACATCCTTACATACCTTAAGCGACCGTCTGTTCAAGGACACTCCTTAGCCTTCTGTTGAAGTCGTTGCTCAATACGTGGATAACGATAGCTTAGTTATGGAAACATATACGTTTTTTGTTTGACTACATCACCCTTACTTTAGAAGCGGACAATTTTTTAGAAGGTAAATATTTAATATAATGCCCCTTGCTCACATTGGTTCTTTGGTTCTCTCTCTAAAGTTGGTTTTCGTATGATCCCTACCTTATATATATATATATATATATATATATATATATATATATATATATGGTGGGGTTCCAGTACAAAGTGTATTTTTCGTACAAAGTGTGAGAAAGTCTATATAAGTATTGTGTTTTAAATTGTAGGCATGATGTTTTATATTCTTTTGGCATAGTATTATATAGACAAACACAAAATATAACAATTTAAAACACTAATTAATGTATTTCTTGACATACAATCTAAAACACCATGCGAAGAAAGTAATCAGTATGTTTTAAATTTCATGTCTACAATACATTTGATTGTGTTTTAAATTGTTATGTTTGGTGTGTTTCAATATAATATAATGCAAAAGGAATAAAAAACATTATAGACAAAATTTAAAAGACAATGACTACATAGATTTCTCACATACATGAACTTATACCTATTGATAGATATTATGAAAAAACCATATAAAAACAATTTACGTACTACATTGTTGATTTAATGCCAGGGTAGCAAAGAAAGCGAACAAACACAAACAAATAAGGCTACAAACGAAACAAACCTTCAATGAAGAGTTCGTGTGGAAGTTCATTCGGTAACATGTTCATCTGTGTTGATTGTTTAATAAGGTTTTTAACTTTTATATATAATTTAACAACTTCAAAATTCACATATTATTTAATTAATATTAGTGCTATATATTAGTATTACCTCACTTATTTTGATTAATAATTATTTTAGTTGCACTAAATGAAGACTTCAAGTTTATTTTTTGGTGAATTAAATTAGGACCCAAGTTTAATATATGTTCATTTTGTTTGTTTGTGTAAATTAACGTCTGTGTGTGTCCATTTACGTTCATTTGTGTTGGTTTATGCTCGTTTTTTTCAATACCAAAAATTAACAAACAAACACCAACACGTTGATTTCCTTAATGAACAAACTTGAATAGAAAATCTCGTTTGGTAAGTGTTCATTAACCGTTCATGAACACATTATTTCCTTAACAAACAAACACTAACAAGGCCTTGTTTATGCTCGGTCAGTTTGTTTACAGCCCTACGGACAAGTCCTTATTCGTGTTCGTTCTTCAGGAAACAAATGTGTCCACTAAATGTTAATGAACACTTACAAACAAGATTTTTTTTAATTTTTTTTGTGAAAGGTTAATTTCTTTTAAATCCTGTAGTCCGTGGGACTTGAATCCAAGACCTTCCACAACCTAAGTGTTTTAAAGGCTTTGCCTTTACCAATGGACCACCACCCCATTGGTTATTATATATTTTAGTTATTAACTTATTATGAAACATGCAGTCGAAACTGATCTATCACTTATTAATATAACCAAATTTTGTACGATGACACATCAACCATTTAATTTAAATATTTTAAAAATATTAGATGAGTTAAACAATCTATAATCTTTATACATTTGTGATATTTGTAGTTGTAGTTGACCAAGCAATTTTTTTCTACGTAGAAATCATGTTTAGAATTTAGAAATAATGTTTTAAATTGTTTTACCATCATATTATATAAGAAGACAAATTTTACTGTAAAAATAAGTTTAACGTAAAAAAGATAATAAGAATTTTAGGCTTTTAATCAAAATAAATTAATAAATTAAATTAAAATGGAAAAAGAAAAGTATATGTTGAATTTCTAAAAGAAAAGGAAAACAACAAAATAGGTATAACCTACAGTTGTTTAGTTCCACTCTCATTTTTAAACATCCATAACTTTTTCATACGATATTATTTTTCGAAAAAAAATATACCATAAAAACAAGCTTTTTATCCTCATTCATTTGCATACCCTATTGCTATACTTCTTTTTTTTAAAAAAAAAATTTGCTTGCGTTGATAACTTGCATTTTTTTATCATATATAACTTGCATCTTTTTTATCAGGTATGACTTGTGTTTTATCATGTATAACTTGTGTTTTTTATTAGATATAACTTGCGTTTTAGCATGTATAACTTGCATTTTATCACTATAAATTGCGTTTTATCACGTCGTTTTATCAGATAAAACTTGCATTTCTTAAACGCAAGTATACCCTCAATAAAACGCAAGTTATCCACCCAACAGTTTTTTTTTTTTTTTTTTTTTTAAAGTATGGCAATATGATATGCTAATGAAAGAGAATGAAAATCTTGTTAGTATAGTGTTTTTAAAAAAATAATGTCGTATGAAAAAGTTATAGTCATTTTAAAAATGGGCGTGAAACTTTAATTATGCAATGAGTTTACCATCGTGCCTCTGATTATTTCGTTTAATATATTGCTAACCTATATAAAAAAGCATAAAAAACAATAATTTAAAACACAAAAAAATGTATTTTAGGAATGAACATTAAACCGCAGCTTAGTTTTCTTTACATGATGTTTATGTTTTAATCCTGAAATACATTGTATTTGTGTTTTTAAGTTTTAACTGTTACGTTTGGTGTTTTTCATATAATATCATGCCAAAACAGTATGCCTAATTCTAAACATGATGTGTACATGTCAATTCATGTACACTATTAGCCTTTTTAGAATTTTCATCCTTCAGAGATGAACCTTTATCGTGATAGTATTAATTATTATGTTATTTCATATATATATATATATATGTGTGTGTGTGTGTGTGTGTGTAAAGGTTCGGGTACAAAGGTCATATTTCGTGAGAAGTGTGAAAATGATAAAAAAAAATATTACTTGTAGGCATCATGTTTTGAATTTAGATATGATGTTTTGGGTTGTTTTTGCTAGAAAACACCAAACACAACAATTTAAAACATAATGCAATGTTTTATAGCCATGAAATTTAAAATATATTTAAAACACATAGCTAAAGCATAATAACTTATAACACATGTTCTTGGCATAGTGTTTTAAGTTTTTAAGCCTAAAATAATTTTTTGTGTTTTCAATTGTTATGTTTGGTGTTATTTTAACCTAAACAATCCAAAAGATCATGAATAAATCCAAAAAATGATGCCTACATATCAATTGTTAATCTTTCTCACACTTTTCACGAAATATGATATTTGTACTCTAACCCCACCCTATCTATACTATACTATATTATAATGCATATTAGAAGAACAATATTGTCATTTTACTCAATTTTCAATATGTACAACCACTTTAAGCGTATTGTATGACTTTGTGAAGCACACCAACCTCAAAAATGTCTTAATACAAATGTGAAGCCGGATGGATCTTGAATCGGATCCTATTGACTCGTTTACCTCTTCCGGATGGGTCTTAAATCTCACTTTACAAACCCTAGAAACTTTCAGCCGCTCTCCATTCTCTCTTTACACTTCTATTTTGGTGAAATCAGACACACCGGCCACCTTTTATTATTTTGGTGAAATCATACTTAGGGTGGTCAAACCTCTTACATATTAAAATTTAGTATATTTATTATGTGTTAACTATATGTACATACTTTTTGCCGTCTATCATACCAACATAGAATCTTGTCCTGTTCTTAATATTTTCTTGTATGTGTCGCCGATTATTGAGCACAAAGTTTTAGATTTACATTTGTTAAAACACACATTTTGTTTCTTTGTCATTGAAACCATTGTTTTGCATCACATTCTACTACAAAAACCATGCTTTTGATCAGTCTTGTAATTATGCAAAGACGAAAATACATTTTCAAAAATTTGTAAAAGGCTGGGATTGTTATTGGATTGTTGGTGATTGGATTTGGTATTATGGTGTACATCAAATGCAGGAACAATATGAAAGAGCATGGTTAGATGTATTAGCACAGATCTCAACTCTATGTAGCGTTAGGGATGAGCAAATGGTATCGGGCACCGAACTGGTACTGGTATAAAATCATTTTCGGTACCGAACTGGTACCAACTTTTTCCATTTTTCGGTACCGGTTACCAGTACCAACCCGGTACTGTATCATACAAGTTGTTTTTGATACTAGTACTGTACTAATTGTTTTCGGCGGTACCCATTTTTAGGTAATTTCGATACTGGTAAATGTTCACCCCTAGGGAAAATAAAAGGGAAAATGGATTTAAATAGTCCCAACTATAGCCTATTGACGGATAATACTCCCAACTATCACTTTGGCCATTAGCACTCCAAACTTTCAACTTGTTTACTTTTATCACTCACAGACTAACAGATTCCGTTAGCCACGTCAGCTTAAAATTAAAGTCTGTTAGTCTGGGAGGGATGAAAGTAAACAAGTTGAAAGTTTGGAGTGCTAATGGCCAAAGTGATAGTTGGGGGTATTATCCGCCAATAGGCTATAGTTGGGAGTATTTAAATCCATTTTCCCAAAATAAAATGTGATAGTTGAATACGAATTTGGTTTATAGTTACTCCGATGTGTTGTTATATTTTAAGTCCGTTGCAACTTATTCTATTTACATACGCTTGACTCTTATAGGAACCTACGAAGCATAGTAGAAGGATATGAAGCTGGGTTTTTATATCATCAAAGAAGGCTTGCATTAATCTTATTTTCCTACTAATATAAGTTTTAGTTACAACATTAGTTTTCCTACTTATCTACAAATAGATTGTGAGTTATAGACTGTGGAACTCATTTTCATGTATGTGAAGATCATCTAATGATCTTGAATTTGACCATCATTATCTTTGTTGAGAGTTAATAAGGTGGAACTTTTTATTTGTATTTGTTGTTTGGCTTGTGTAAGAATTTCTTAGAAAATTCAAATAACTGGCTTATCATTATGTCTAAATATTATTTATCATACCTAAAATGGTAAAACAAATTTTTGTAAACATACTGATCGAAAATAGTGTAAAATAAAATCAATACATGAGGCCTCGTTCGAAGTCACTACAACTAAATAGGATATAGCTAAAAAAATTACAAAACATGAGGGTGAGGGGATATGTTCACACGAAATTCTATTAGACTATGTATAGTGAGGGTTAATTTCAAGTTCCTTTTTTGAGCATTTTGTGACATGTGGGTCTCATAAAAATTCTAAGAATCTATGCAGCTTAAAAAATGATTTAATAAATTAGGAAATTTCACGCATCATGGACTTTGGTATGCTTTACTTGAAATGTACGTGTATTTATTGTTTATTTTGGATTTACATAAGAACAAATGTGTAGGTTAGATGTAGCATGTAAGGATTGATAAATTAATTTAATTGAGTTGTTAAATATTACATGAATAAGAAAAGTAAAATAAGTGCTATACAATATATGACAAGACGATTGATAGACAAACAAAAAACGAGTATCGCATTGTACAGTGTCGCCACTGCCGCATCACACGGGTTTCCTACTAGTATATATATATAGGGGAGGGTTATCTTGAGAACGCTAAATATTGTGAGAACCGTGAGAACAAGTAAAAAAATCAATCAAAATCAAATTTTTTTAATACAAACCTCATTATAATCAAAATACAACATTAATAAATGAATTTTCTTTCCAAATAATTCATCTTTTCTTGCAAAAACACTTTCAAATTAACTTTTTACACATGTGTAAATGAAACAGTTTACACATGTATAAACAGTAAATTTACACATGTGTAAAAACAAATTATTTTCGTATACGTTTGAATTTTTACGCGTAAATTGTGTTTTTGAGATTGTATTTTAGTAATAAAGACAAGTGTAAAAAGAAATTTTGAATTTGAATGGTTTTAGATGCCGTTCTCACGGTTCGCACGAAATATAGGTGTTCTCAAATTAACTTTCCCCTATATATATATATAGGGTTGGGTTAAAATGAGAACTAGGTTAAATTAAGAGAACTAAGGAACTCACTTTATAACCACACACTTGTTTTATTATGTAATGAATTTGTAGTTGTAATTAAACCATAATAAAACATTGAATAAAATATTAATTTAGTTACATAGGTGTAGTCGTTTTGTTACATCGGTGTAAAAACATCGTAAATAATTTTTTTTTTTCAATTTTTTTACGGCGGGGATAGCCGTTTTTACATCAGTGTGTAAAAAATAATTTAAAATTCATATTTTATGTCGTAGTTCTCACGGTTCTCACAACTCCACCATTCATTTGAAGATTTTGAGAAAAAGCACGTGGTCAATTTTTATTATATAATTAGTTAAACAAAGAAACAAAAGGGTATTTTCGTCAATTTCCTCTAAACCACTTCCCCCATGATTTTTAAACGGCTATAACTTTTTCATACAATAATATTTTTTTAAAAAAATTACATCGTATTAACGAGCGTTTCGTTCTCTTTAATTTGAGTAGCCTAGTGCTATAGTTTTCTTAATTTAAAAAAAAAACAAGTACGTAATTTCACATTCAAGTATCTGGTACGTAATTTTAGGTGTAAGCCAACCTGTGGAATCTGGTACGTGATTTTAGCTGTAGGTATCTCATAGTGATTTTATGTGTATGGCTAAATATGAGCATCTGATACGTAATTCTATCTCTATGTGTATGACTAATGTGGGGCAGCTGGTTATCGTAAAAAGTGACAAAAATGTGTTAAGTGTGCGAAGTCACGTAACATACAAAATTACGTACCATAGACAGAATCATTACTACTTCATTACCAAAATCACGTACCATATACATAATCATTATAGTTCCATTATATACATAATCATTATAGTTTTATTACCAAAATCACGTACCATAAACATAATCATTCAAAACTTTACATAATAATTTTCCATACCCCTAAAAAACGTAACATACAGAATTACGTACCATAGACAGAATCACTACTAGTTCCATAACTAAAATCACGTACCATAGACATAATCACTACTAGTACATGATAATTACGTAGTGTTTTTGTATGTTCATGAAAGCATTACGTGATTATCATGTACTTCGCACACTTCGAATGTTTCCATTACTTTGTATTTGAACCGGCCCCTAAGATACTTTAATGCGAAGATACGTACCATATTATGTAATGACCATAATCACGTATCAGATGCCCATATTTAACCATACACTTTAAATCATGTATCAGATACCCTATAGCTAAAATCACATACCAGATTCACATAATTGGGCTACACCTAAAATCACATACCAAATACTTGAATGTGAAATTACGTACCAGTTTTTAAAAATTAAGAAAGCTATAGCACTAGGCTACTTAAATTAAAGAGAACGAAACGCACACTAATACGGTGTATTTTTTTAAAAAAAAAATATTATCGTATGAAAAAGTTATAGCCGTCTAAAAATCATGAGGGAGGTGGGTTTATGTGTCAAGAAGTAAAAAAAAGACAAAAATGCCTCCCATGTGAAAATTAACCAGGTCAAAATAGAAGGTGAAGATTCCTTCGCACACTTCGCACCTTTTCATTACTTTGTATTCGAACATTCCTCTCTCTCTCTCTCTCTATATATATATATATATATATATATATATATATTAAAGATCATATACAAAGTGTTTTTTTGGTGAGAACTGTGAGAATCAAAGAGGGGGAAAATTTTAATTTTTTTTAGAAATTTTTTTCCCATGTACTCAAACATACTTTCTAGATGAATATTACAAAAAAAAAATTAATTTTTTTAGTGTAATTACGTCATTAAAGTAAATACATTAGCTTACACTAGAGCAGGGCCGTCTCCGAAAATGTTAAAAAAAATTTGGACCTTGGGCGAAAAAGAATTTGGGCCCAAAATTTTGTAAAGATGAATAAATTATAAAATTTTTTTGAGTATAGTGCTAGAGCCAAGGATTGAACTTGAGACCTCTACATTAAATTAACATGGTTTTTCCAACTCCACTAACAAGACTTTAATGTATAAAACACAAATATATATCTTAAATATAGAATTTAATATATATATACGCATATTTTAAAAAAACGTTCGGGCCCATTTAAGGGTCGGGCCCGGAGCCGGTGACCACCCGGCTCACCCTCATAGCCGGCTCTGCACTAGAGTAATTATGTAATTACTCTACAGTAATTACGTAATTACTCTACACCAAAATTTATTTATTTTTTGTTTTTTTAGATTTCAATACTATAATACATGTTTAACAATATGGGAAAAAAAATTTCAAAAAAAAAAAAAAACCCTTATTTGATTCTCACAGTTCTTACCAAAAAAAAAACATTTTGTACAGAATTTTTCCTCTCAAAAAATATATGATGTGTGTACGTGTGTTAGAAGATGATTATGTTGTTCCATTTTATATGATAACTAGTTTTTATCCCGGGAGCGTCCCGGGTTAAAATATCTAATATAGCATAATACAATATATTATTATTATTATTTTAAACAAATCTATGCCATAAGTTTTCATATTCAAATATAAAAAAAAACGAATCTCTGCGCCGGGGTATAAATCTAGTACCATTACAAATGAATTCGGAAGTTTGTAATCGATCATTTTAAAAAGAACTAACATGAAATAAGAAAAAAAAAGTTAATTATTGAAATATCGAACGCATTAGTCTAAGGGTACTTATGTGATGCGTTAAAAAAATCATGGGTATATGATCGGGTATGTAGTTCGGGTATTTGGATATGTTGTTTCGGGTAATCGGGTCGGGTATCACCTAATCCCAGACCCGACCCAAACCCACAATTTTTTTTTAAACTAATCCCAAACCCGACACAATACCTATCGGGTTACAAAAAATAGTCATTTATTTCTCCGATTTTTATATAGCACTATGGTACTCGTTGGAAAGATAATAAAACATTCGTTAATTTGGTGTAATTTTTTTTAAATCTCGTATATAAAAGAAATTAACGTTTAAAAGTTATGAGAGAAACACAAGAGATAAAATAATAAAGGTTTAGTATTTAGATTTAGTAAATTAGGTATTTAATAGATTAGGTTAAAGATTATAATAGATTAGGTTAAATCATATTTATTATTTTTTTTAATTGGTTTAGAGTTGCCACATCACATCCTATGTGGCATCTTTTAAAGAAGAGATTGCATAAGAATATGACATGTAGGATTAATCCCTTTGCAATATATATATATATAGATATAGATTACTAGATTATATCCCGGGAGCGTCCCGGGTTGAGAAATTTAACATGATACATCAATTTTACATATGAAATAGACTGATTTATAACTCTAATATTAATATCTAACCTAAAACAAATTAACAATGTACAACTCCAATGCTAACACCTAAGCTAAAAGAATGTAGAACTTTAATGTAACTCTAATATTAACATCTATCGTAAGGACTAAACAAATGTACAACTCTAACATACTAATATTAATGTCTAACTTAAAACAACGTATAACTCTATTAACCTATTCGGCTCTGGTTGAAAAAAAAATCATATTTACTGATTTAAACATAATTAGTGACTTGTCTATACATGATTAATTATTTACCTGAACACTTTGTGTTTTTTTCCGTATGAACAAAACCCCACAAAAAAATTCTCCGTTTTTTATATAGCACTATGGTACTCTTTGCAAAGATAATAAAACGCTCGTTAATTTGGTGTAATTTTTTTCTTTAAAAAATATCGTATATTAAAGATATTAACGTTTAAAAATTATGGGAAGAAACATGAGGGTGAAAAATCCAATTTTGTTTTTAAATTATTTTTTTCCTAAAATATCTCAATGCCACATGGGATGACACATGACACACTCAAAGAAGAGAATGTCTCCTTGAGTGCCATGTCATTAAAATGGTTTTGGTTTATTATATGTATAGATAGATTATGAAACGTGCACTCAAAACTTATCCATCGTTTATTATAAAATGATAACCAAAATTTCACCATATAATTTAATTTGAATAGTTTGGTTTGACATATCAACCGTTTAATCTCAATTTCTCCATCATTAAGGGGGTTGAGATTGATTATTTAAAATAGATTATGCATTTTGGAAAAGCAAGGGTGAAACTGCTTATATATTATTGCGTTTTGGTAGCATAAAAAACTTATTATCTACGTTTCAAAACGCAATCCCAAACACTAAATTTTGATTATCTGCGTTTTTAAAACGCAATAATCTAAAAATTAGATTCAAAACTCAATCTCAAACATCCTCTACGTTATATGATAAAGTATATGTAATCTTTTGTTCTGATATGTCATTATATCACTCAATTAAACGTTTTAAATTTGTCACCATTACTATATTTACTACTTGGGCACATAACATTTAATAGAATAATAAATGAATAAATTAATTCGAAAATGACGATCCTTCATATGTCCAAAACAATGCAACAAAGCAGTCATATCAAATTTAATTAGTGGTCATAAGAGGTTCATGAATAGTAGTAATGTCATACTTTAAAAAAGGATTTCTCAATTATATCCATGACTAAAGCAGCTAAAAGTTCTTATAAATGAGTTGAATACATATAATAACTGGTGGTGGATCTAAAAAATAAAACAAGAGGTAATATTTCATCATCATCATTGTTGTTGTTATTGTTAGAGATGGTCATTTACCATTTTTTTAAGTGGGGTAGAATTATAATATAAAAAATTTCCAAAACCCTAAAATAATAAATATTAATTTACTATGTCGAATTTTTTATTGAACTAATAGAGATCGAATTATTATTCTGTTTTGTAAAATAAATAATATCAATAGCATATTTATATGAAAGTTAAATTAGTTAGTTTAGAAAAGTTTAAAGTTCAACAAAATTTAAAACAAACTATAAGGTTGAAAATGTACAATACTATTAGTCTAGAGGGGTTTATGGAAATTCGTAAATTTGCATATGAAGAAAATGTTTTGTTCGTTTTCTTCACTTGAAACTCAGGTGAAACCGACAAGAAATAAAAATGAAGCTGTACCGATTGTTTTTAAAGTCTATTATTTTTGAGAAATCGAAACAATCTACTTACTTGCAATCATAGATCAAAAGTTGTAACCGATTATAACTCATGATAGTATATACAAAGATCATGTGTTATACATTTCCACTCCTTAAACCTTCAACATCTCATCAGTGTTTCACATCATCGTAATTTTTCGGTGTAACACCCCGCATTTTCAGGTTCATACTTTAACTAAACTCTAGTTAACTTTCACTTACATTCACAACATATTGTTTAACTAGGGTTAGTTAGTGGAGTAACACGTTGCACAATTATAGGTTAATAACTGCATAAGAAGGTAATTCGTGGAATTACCGGACTACGTACACGAGTATCGAACCCTAAACGTTGGTGAATCGAGAAAATAGATAATTGTGAAAAAATTGTTTGATATTATTTGCAATTACGTGTTTGTGTGAAACTATGTGTAAATTATTGTGTGATAGGATAGTTCGGGTCTAAAAACATGGGGTTACGCTTTGGTAGGGTCCAAAATAACTATTAAAATAAAGAAAACATGCAATAAGCTGAACTAGCCCGCCCGAAATGGGCCTTGTCTATGTGAACGGCCGTTCAGCAGGCACAGGTCGGGGAAAGCAACTTAACTTGTTATAAAATCGATTTTTAGCACCCTACTTCTCAAAATCAAAACCCTAATCGTCCTCTACTGCCCCCATACAAAAAAATATAACCCCATACACCTGCTAAGGCTCAAGAATATCATTCGGGAAAGATTAAAGTTGTTTGGTTTGATTGTTTGAAGAGCTTTAGGTATAACTTTGATCCTAATATGTTTTAATCTCTTTTTTTTATATTTAAAACACCCAAAACAAGTTTGTCCAGATCTAATAGAAGTTTATAAAGATTAAAACTTGAGTTTTCTAAAAGATTAATATGCTAAACATAGAGTTTTATGATTGTTATATGATTATGGCTGCATGTAAGTGTATATTGTTGATTGTTAAACATCTAGGGTTTATAGATGATTATATTTATGATGAATCTTGCAGGATCATGTTAGTATATGATAGATCTTGTATGATGCTTATTTGATGTTTTTGATCAATAATACACACTTAGGGTTTGTTATAGTTAAGATTATTGCATGTTTAAAATCTAACAGATTGCATGTAACGACTTATAAGCTCTGTAACGTGGCTTTAAGGTATCTGTTTTGATTGTTTATTAGTATGAGCATGTCGTATGTGGTCTTAGCTTTCTGGAATGGGTAAGATCATACGATTTGGTGGTCTTTTGATGAGTTTTTGGAATTTTATTTGAATAAAGGTCTAAACGGATTTCCGGATTAAAATCTTGGGTCAACTTTAAATGACGGTAACTCGAGTTTTACAAGGATTTAGGTCACGAAATTTGGTCAGTAGGTTGACATAAGAATAACTCGGCTTTTTCAAGTGGATTCATCCGGTTTGGATGAATACACAAGTTTTGGCAATTTTCTCATAAACTGGCCTGATGTGAATATTTTCATAACCTAGCTGCTGTAATTGATTTTTAATAATTTTTTTACATGGTTTTGTCACGAAACAAAAATATGGACTCCACGACTGGACTCTTAGAAATATTTGTAACAGTTTGGGAGTCTAATTTGTTGTTTATTTATTTTTAATAAATTTTTTTTGGTAGTACATAATCTGTCCTAAAAACGCAGATTATGACATTGGTGTATATGTGCTTGTTTGGAGTCTTGTATGACTTGATTTTGACTTGAACTTGCATGTACACTTGTATGAGATGTAAATGACGTGTATAATTGATATTAAACATAATGTTCACCAAATGGTTTGTAGGGTCTACTTGGGAATGCAGTTACATTAGGTGTCACTTAAACATTTCCACATAAATAAACGTCTTGGACAAACGAGTTATATGGTGTATCGTGTATACACATATACTCATGTCATGGCACATCTAATAGGGAGTCGGTAGCACATCCTTATTACTTGTGGATTTTGGATTTAGCTTGCAACCTAATGTGAGTTTCACTACTTTTTCTCGAAAGTATGCGTCTCGGGTTTGAGACATTTTACTAAACTTTTTCTAGTCCGGTTTAGGGCTACTTTTACATCCCGGGTTTTGGGCGTGCTTTGACTACTTGTATGGGTCGGGTTTTTGATTCCATGTGTTGATCACGTTTTATCAGTTTTGCAACTTTAACTATCCTCTGTGAACTAAACAACCTCTATAATTTGAAAGTCCTTACAATATTATTGGGTTAATTGTTGGAGGCGAATGGGGTATTAGTTAGTAGCGCTATTAGGTTGTGCAGCAACCTCATGCCTGAGGTGCTTGGGTCACGGGCATGAACTTCCGACCACATAATCTGTATGTTCCCAATAATCTCATATTTAGTTACATTGACTGGGTTAGCTACCCCTGACAAGCTTAAAACTGATGGTTTTATAACTTTTATAACTTTAAACTTGTTACTTGAACTGTGAACTCGCCGACTTTATGTTGGCACACGCTAGCATGCTTTTGCAGGTCGCTAGGTCGAAACACGCTTAGGTCATGCATCAAGTTTGTCATGGGATGTTGAACACTTTAAACTATTTCATCATTTGCTCAGTTTTGCTTTGGTTTGGGCGCGTTTTGTTTTGCGCATAATTATTCACTTGACTGTTTAATTACGCTTCTGCATTTTCTTAAAACTTATGGTTGATTTTTAAACTTGGTTTTTGAAAACGAACTAAATGGTTTGGGCATTTAGAGTCGTTCATATGACTTATGGCTATGGGATCCTGGTATGTCACGCGCCTCGCGGTAAAACCTTGCAGTGGAAATTTGAGGGTGTGACAGTCGGAGACTTGAAACTTCTATCAACCTCGTCGCAAAAACACACACTCCTTCATAAGTCCAGCCTACCATGTTTGTTTTTCGAAAACTAACTTCCAATTAAGACAATGGTTGTGTTCACCTTTCATTTTGCTAAGTGATAGTGGTCGTAATCTTGGTTCCTGGTAACAAATCAAACCTTTAACTTGATTGCTACAAGCGATCTTTTAACACATGTCACTCGAAACTCATCTAAATCTTTAGGGTAAAAAGAATATATACCATAGTGCATATTAAGTTTATGTTAGGAAGAAGATGAAACTTTATAAAAACTTTATTTAAGTAAGAATATCTTTTATGAATGGGCGGATACTAGAAAAAAAAATGTATATATTCTATTGAGAAAAAAATTTAAAAAAGTTGGTTAAAAAATGACCTATCGTTTCATAAACAATTGTCATTATGTATTACACTAATATAAAATCTAGCTATATATAAATGTTATTGTTGGGAATACATATGAGATAACAAAAGATTAACATGTTCCTAAATTTTCTATAAAATTTCTGAAATATTTGAAAAGGTAATAACGACGAATGAATTAAGAATGCAAGGATCACCGCTGTAAAATTAATAATTAATAATTAATAATTAATAATATTGTACATTCTCCGACATATATTACACATTATCAGTATGTGTAACGTACGACACCCGCAACATGATTGACAAATGCAACCGCCAAATATAATGCAGCCCCGCCGTAACACGCAAGTTCCTGCTAGTTTTACAAAATAGGAACCTAAATTGACCACAACAAAAACATAAAAAAAAAAAAAAATTAATCGATGCTAAATTTTAAACATTAGTTTCTATTGAGCACCGAAGTACATTGCGCAACATCGAATTCTCCTGTCTATTACTCAACAGCAATTTTTCATGCAAGCGTTGCCATCATATAGGAAATGACTCAATAAACATTCAAAAGCATTTTTCTTGTATATGTAAAATGTTTACCCTATATTAACTTCAGAAACTAAGACGATATTAGACATCTAGCTAACATGATGTTGAGTTCTTCTTGGATCAAAAAAGTACCACGTTGATGTGTGGTTTTAAAACGCTACTATACTTTTGTCATTTAAAGTTTATTTGAGGTAACCCTACTTGCACATGTCACTAAAGACCTATGACATATTTCGTGGAACAATTTTCTAGTTATGTCTCCAAGCATTGATAGCTTTCATTCAATTCCATGTTCCACCACACTCAAATCAGTTCTAATAAATAACACAAAATGTAACGATTCATGCGTAACATATACACGAATCATTCAGAATGCGACACACTTATTTTTCGCCTTTTCGGTTAATTAGCGTACATGCGTAAGTTATATTAGAAGTGGTTTTAGAAACATCGTTGTATCGGATTAGACACACCAATTAAGTGTGTAATTCATTCATCCGTTGGATCTGAACGACTTAGACGCTTGGTTGTAACATTAAACTTACTGTTGTAGGTCTCTGTTTCTAGTTAATTAAACACCCCAATTATATGATTGTAATTGATGAGCTAACATTTTTTAAAATAAAACATCATTTTCTTTAAATAATATTGTAATACCAGATAAAACAAAATAAGATTTTGGCTTTGTGGTATAACACTTTAAAAAAATAATAAATTATAAAAAAGTTATTTTGATGGAATTTTCCTATATATTAATTTTTGAATTTGAATTAGATATAAATGCAAATAGATTAACAATGGAGGTTGGTTCCACTTTTACGCTATTGGACATCAAATTTTAACCTCCTATTAATTATTATACTGTCATGATCTCAATCTTAACTATTGAAATAGTTTGATTTACGGTTCAATTTACTTACTACAAGAAAAAGGGGAATAGGGACAGACAAACGTCGTCGCTATTGCTAGAAATTATCGTCGCTAAAGGCAATTGCGACGACTTGTCATTGCTAACAATTTGTCGCTATTGTTTTGTTGTTAATACTCATTTTTTTCATCGCAAAACTGAGTCGTCGCTATTCCTAGTTCATCACTAAAAGTGGCTTTTGTTTTATATGTTTTTTGTTTAGCGACGACATAACTCATCGCTAAAAGTGGGTGTTTTTTATTCCAGTTTTTCCGTCTTAGTGCACTTCGTGTATGTCCCCAGCTAGTGATAGGTTGATAATAGTCGTAGGCATGATTGTATAACGTTTTAGATGTCATCGGGTTGCATTATAGTGTTTATATAGGCATAGGGTACTTTGGTAAGTTCTAAATCTTCATACACGTCCCACCCTCTTTATACACGTACGAGGAACATGTATGAGGAACGTGTATGAGGGACGTGTATGAAATCCCACTATATATACCCCATGCCTTAGTAGTTTATGTAAGACTTTTGCTATTTCCAATATAAGTGCAATCCTTTGTATGTGTTTTTGTGTGTGCTCTCATATAATTATTATTATTATTATTATCCTTTCCTTAAACACCCACCTATAACAACTAACCAGATTGTTGATTCCGCCCTCGATCCGATACGCGCGCGATACTAATTTCTTGTTAGATCGATCCTACCAGTGGTATTAGAGCCTATAGGTTGTAAGAGAGGATTCCAACCCATGACTTCTTCTATGAATAACTGATAATCGAACTGAGCTTGGGAACGAGAAACTGATCACGTCAAACTGAAAAAGTCAAACTGTGAACATGTATGAAGATGATGTTGGGACTTATGAACTGTTGATCGGGACACGTATCAAAGGTAAAAGTCACACGTATCAATGGAACAGAATGGGATTTTGCATGTACGAGTGGATTTGATGAATGGCACGTATAAGGACAAATGAATCACACTTAGCAACAAATCACGTATGACTGATATGGAAATATGCACATGTATGAGTTCAAACGAGCAACATGTATGAACTTGGATTAGTCACGTGTATGAATGGTTGTGGTACACCTATGACAAGAAATTAGTATCGCGCGCGCATCGGATCTTTGTCGAAGATCACATACCAAACTGGTATTGTGTTCTTTGATCGATTCAATTTGGGCTTCTAATTCACACACCAGACTCGTGTTGTGTTCTTTGATTAACTCTAACCTAGCATCATGTTCTAAGCATTTAGCACAGACAAGCTTAGACGGGTTAGAACTTACCTGAGTATGCTGCTCAGTCTGATTTTCAGTTGACTAAATTGGATTGTCAGCATCTCTCTCCTCTATCTTTTCTTCCTTTGAATCGTCCCTTCCATATATTGAACACTCTTCATCTGTGCTGCTTGTTGACTCGGAACTTCGTTCATCAGCAGATGATTCTCTCTCTTCACCCGATCCGTCTTCATTAGTCATTGAGCTTGAACCGGAGCTTCTACTTTCCTCACTTGAATTCTCATTTGATCCACTGCATTGTTCCTCTGAACTCTGAGCAGTGTTTAAGGATTCTTCTTCATCCTGAACTCGTGTCAACTCTTCACACCCTTTATCCACATGTTCGTTCAGTGCTTTGACTATGACTGCACTCACTGGATCCATGTTACTGATTCCAGTTTCCTTCTCGCTCACATGATTCCTTTGGACGTTGTGCGACCGATTTGCTGATGTAGCGAGTGCCCAAGGATCTATCGTGTTGACTGTTTGTTATAGGTGGGTGTTTAAGGAAAGGATAATAATAATAATATGAGAGCACACACAAAAACACACATAAAGGATTGCACTTATATTGGAAATAGCAAAAGTCTTACATAAACTACTAAGGCATGGGGTATATATAGTGGGCTTTCATACACGTCCCTCATACACGTTCCTCATACACGTGCCTGGTACGTGTATGAAGAGGGTGGGACGTGTATGAAGCTTTACAACTTACCAAAGTACCCCTATGCCTATATAAACACTATAATGCAACCCAATGACATCTAAAATGTTATACAATCATGCCTACGACTATTATCGACCTATCACTAGCTGGGGACATACACGAAGTGCACTAACAATCTCCCCCTTGGACCTAGCTAGTGATCTGCAGACTTAACCATTCACTGAGCTGAGGATGTCTAGAATGACGTTCACAGACTCCCCCTAAGGTCTAGATAATGATCTTCGGTCTTCAAGTCTTCGCATCTGGCAATCTTTAATTTGGGAAGACACACCGCAGTGCACTAACAATGATTGTTTCTTTAAACTCTTTTTCATTAGCTTTTAAGGCTGTATTTGCATCAGTGCATGATTGAAGATCACATACCAAAATGTCTTGTGTTCTTTGATCAATTCAATTCGGGCTTATAAGTCACAACATTTATCACACTTAAGAGTTTCAGAATAACAGACCTGGTTGTCTTGAATGTTTGCCATAAATGCATAATGAGAAGACGAACCATCGGTAGAGAAGTACTTGGAATAATTTACTGTAGACTCCACAAGATCTTGAACTAGACATGACTTTTGGTTGGTCAAAAAATCAGCTTCAGCAAGCAACCTATCAACATCAACATCTAGAGAATCTGCATTGCTTTCCGACGATCCAGATTGTTGACTGGATGTCTCTTCCGAACTCTCATCATCACTTGAACGTACTTTAGAACTTGAAGAAGATTACCCAACTTCTTGTTGTACATCCTTGATTATCTCCGCATAACACCCTGTACCTCCCAAATTTACCTCACCATTTCCTCCGAGCTGAAGATTCTAGTCAACGCCCTCATGAGCTTGCATTACCATCGCCCTAGACTGATTATTGGGTTGTGGTGCGGGCAGTGGCAATGGGTTATTCACTAGCACAATAGCACGCTCATGTTTTGGAGAAGGTGCTTGTACTTGTTGCCGTGGTCAGTGTTGGAATGGGTTTTGTTAACGTTGACCCTGATTTACTCTGAAGGGATACTGGTTTCCTTGCGGAATGGGTTTGTTGCATTCCCTCTTGAAGTGTCCCCGTATTCCACAGTTATAGCACATGACCTTTTGCATGTTGAAACCATATTTAGTATTCTTGTTGATCTACCAATCAGTTCGATCGATGCTCTCCATAAAATACTCAGCACGTCTCACCACACTCGCAAAATTCCACTGAATATCCATCAACCCCATTTCATCATTGTCAATCTGATTATAGTCTTCTTTACTCAAGTTGACATTCCTGATGTTTCCCTCCACCAAGTCGTTGTATGATGTGACAAAAGCAGATAATAATGCCACATGTTCCTTAGCAACCTCCAAAGTCACATTCCCAAAATTATTCATTGAGGGTTGTAACATCTAGACTGATGGCAGAATCATTGAGGTGTCACGTAGTGAAGATTGTTCAATAGCTCATGGACTAAAAGTGTAAATATTGATACATTGATTAAATAGTTTATTACATTGAAATGAGATACAAAGATACAATGATTCAAACTAACAATCTAAACTGAAATACAATGAATCCAAAATCTAAGTATAAATTCCAAAGGCTTAAAAGGCATCTCAAAAATAACCTGAAACATGTACGAAAATAGTATAGGTCAATACAAAAATGTATTGGTGAGCATACCCTGTTTTGAATACATATAGTAGGAAAAGTGTTTCGCAATTTATGTGCTATGATATTTGCAATATGTAAAAGGGTCAAAATCAAGCCTAACAGCGTTCAACAAGCGTTCATATATCGATCATAAAAACCATAACAATGACCAGAGACTTAATACGTTCACATAAGTCAATCAAGGGATATAAATCGTAGTACTACTCATTTTTATGTTCGACGCACAATGGTTAATGATTTTGACAAGCGTTCATACAATTCACATAAGCATTTCATAAAGCACATCGCGTTATAAAGAATATACATAAGTTTAATAATAATGGTACATGATTCGCCCCAAAAAGAGTAAAACAGTAAAAGGGGGTTAGATATACTCACATTCTCTAAGCTGAATTATCCTCTAAGCGTTGTGAATGTATGTGAGGCGAATCCCAAAGACTCAACCTAAAGTTTTAAGTTTCCAACATAAGTGTCTAAGCTTAAAAGAGTCTAGAGTTCCTAATCTAAGGCATCTAGGATGTCTAGTCTAAATTTGGGGGATTTAAAGTTTTATATAAGGATGAGGCGCCAAAACAATTAAATAGTTTATCAGAATCTCAATACATGAATCCATGAAGTAAATCGAGAGTATAATTTAGGTTCATATTACAAATATAACTAAGTTAAATAATAAGGGTCATGATGAAAGAAATAAATTTGATAATCTTAAACTATAATTATTCATACTCATTAAATTAAATATAACTAATTATATTGATTATTAATAAGATGTGAAAGATAATGAATACTTGAGTTTACAAACTAGATATTTTCCGATCTAAAAAAAAATAACGAATTTAACTCGGAAATTATCTTATAATTTATATAAAAGTCTTTGATAAAATTATATGCTTAAAAGTTAATTTATTCCATAAAAATGAGATATCATCTAAAGACATTATAAAACAGAGAAAAAACTGATGTGAACATGATTCTAACATGATGAAATATTTTTACACAATTTTTCATGTTAAAATAATTAAATTTTGATTTTATATGATTTAAATATGATTAAAACCACATAAATTCAAAATAAAATACAAAATGCTCTTGTAGATAAGAGTTTCTATGAAAACTCAATTTATTATCTTAAAAAGCCTTACAATAAATTTTATATAGTTTTTATGATAAAAATCTAGTTTATATGAATATTATTTGTTTAAAAGTAATTTAACAAATAAAATGAGATAACATATAAAACTGAATTAAAACAGAGGGAAAATGGCATGAAAATTATTATAACATAATGAAACATGTTTCTACCAATTTTTATGTAAAAAATACATTCTATATGATTTTATATGAGTTAAACATGATTAAAGCATTATAAAATAATTAAAAAAAAATACTAATCGGCTTCAATAAATCCCGAAATAATTTTTAAAAATTCTAATTAGTTGTAGGATCAAGTCTTCCTAGTTTCATAATTTTTGGATAAGAAATGAGTGACTTATGAATTTATAAGGTTCTATAAGCTTTTAAATCAAAAATCCCCAAATCACCTAGAACACCATAAACCCTAGATTATCCAATTGAAACCCTTAGAGACTATAATTGGCAAATTCAATATAGGGCTATTAATCTACAAATATGAATGAAATATCATGCAAAAATAATTATAAAAACTCACAACATAGCTAGTTCAATTTGGAGAAATAAAAACCGAAAAAGAAAGAATATCAAGCTTCTAATTCGCCAATTACAAGAGCTTATAATCAAAACTTCAATTGCAGAAGTAATAGACTATAGAAGAAAGGTATGAGAGAGGGTTTAATCGAATTGAAACAATCGATTTAGAGGTGCAAAGTGTAATAGGTCATAGGTGGAGTTTTACACTAGTTTTAGATCAATTAGCCATTAAAATTGGTCAACACCATAAAGTTAGGTTTTAAGATAAATTGACTGTTTGACTGGGACTTTGACTAGGACTTTGACTGTTTGACTGTCTCCGCGGACCGCGAGAGCTAAAGAATCATTTTTTTCTAATTTAATCAATTTTAAGTTTCGGACTTGTTTCCTTCAGTTTCTAAGTTGTTTTAGGACCGAAAATTAAGGGTTTTGAGCATCAATGTCTGAAACATACATGCTCGGGTGTAGATGTAAGTATAAAACATGATACTTTTACTTATAAAAATTATAAGTTTTATTAAATTGTGACTTTTGGTCCTATTAAAATACGAGGGTTAAAAATGAAAATTTTGAAATAGTTAAGGGACGAATTAAGCACATTTATAAAAACTGAAGGGTGCAGGTTGTCACAAGGGTTGTGCCATCAAAGTGTTAGAGGAAACATAGACTAGCTGTTGGGGGTGGAAGTATTTGGATGAATATAAGTGTTTGCATGTGGTGGTGGATTTAGGCAATATGTGGTAGAAGTGGATGGTCGTGGTGTAAATTGATAAGCACTGGAATGTTGCAACATGGGATCAATAAATTGGGCTTGAACAATTTGGGGTTGAATATTGCAAGAAAATGGATCATTGATAACAGACGACACGAATGCAGTTTGAGGTCGTGAAGTGGTGGTAATATCGGAGCTTGCTAGAGTGGCTGCATGATACAGTTCATGATTATGTGGTGGTGGAATCCTCTTCGCCTTTCTTGACTCCTCAATCTCCCTATTTTTAAGCTTCAGCAAGAAATCATTCATAGGTAGGGTTTCGTACTAACCCATTTCCATCATCACATCAACATTATGCATCCATTGTGGAGGGAGTGCATTTGCAAAACGCTTAATTAATTCAAAAGAAGTATATTTAAGTTCATACTTACGAATTTCACTCATGAGATAGTAGTATCGGGATTACATGTCTCTGAGTGTCTCTTGTCCGATGTGGCTGAAGGCTTCAAACTCTTTCCTCAGCTGATCTTGCCTTATCTTGAACTTCTTCTCATCACTTTCACATCTCTGCTTCAAAAGCGCCCACAAATCATAAGCATTCTCACATTCGTCATATTGATGTAGAATGTCCTTCGGAAGTGCCTGAGTAAGAATAGAGAATGCCTTTCTCTCATTCTTATAATTTTTCTTCTCATCGTCACTCATCTGTGTGATATCCACTGGTATGTGTGAATTCTCTTGTAATGCCCTTACCAAAGGATGCTCTACCCAATACCAGATTTTTGCATCGATCCCTTCAATGTGTCTCTGAATTCTCCCCTTCCATGATGGATATTCGTTCAAGTGTTCCATCTTGGGAACCTTGTTGCTGCTACCCGTCTCATTGTCATTCTTCATCATCTGATGAACGCTTTGAACTTGGCATGTTGCCAAAACCATATCCCAAGAGTTTGATGACGTGGGTATTTGCTACTGAGGCGAGGATGAAAACAGACAATACGGTGTGACAGCATTCGCTTGCTGTGGAGGGTTCATAGCATTCGCAACAACATATAGATGTTGTACTTGGGGGTCGGTTGTTGCTGAATATGCTCAGGATGGATGACTTGGTTGAAATAATTCCAACTCATGATGATTAGAATGAAATCAGATAAACGAACTATGATTGGGAAGAAAACGGACAAGGTCAAACTTAAAAATGTTCACAATTTGACGAACTCTGATGTTCACACGTATGAACACTTTGTCACACGTATGAAGTGGATTATAACACGTATGATGCACAAGTATGAAAGACAAGTTTGAAGCACACTTATGAAGTCACACGTATGCATGATGAGTATGAAAGAGACGTATGGAAGAACAAGTATGCATCAGGCTTATGAGACACACGTATGGAAGGTGGTTATGAGTGATGTTTATGAAATACACGTATGGGAGCAGGGTTATGAATGAAGGTGTATGAGACAGTACACATATAAACTGAAATTTATGAAGCACACGTATGAATGATAAGTATGAACGACACTTATGAGCTTAATACGTGTGAAAAGTAGGCATATGAATTCATACGTGTACTATGCTCACACGTATGAATTCATATGGGGTCCAAAGTTGAGGCGTATGGCAGCAGATGGACATGTATGAGTGTTCTGCATGATGCAATTGAGATTTTTGGTGTTTTTGGGTATCTGGATGATCAGATGATTAGGTTTTGTGTGTGGAATGATTCCTAACAAGTTTTTAATGCCCAAATCAATCCAAAAACAACAATTATAATAAAAATTTGAGAAAAACTAAGATGAACACCAAACTTATAGGTTTAAACAAAAATCTCAGATCTGAATCAATTCAACGTTGTTTAACATCTGAATTTGATTCAATAAGTTTTCAAAACACTTTTGTATGATAAAACAATGATTAGATCTTCAAAAACATTCCATGTTCATGATTTCAAGCCAAAAACCATAATATTCAAAAACTTGAAAATTTTCACAAAAACCTTAGATCTGATTTGTTTTGATTGAAATTTGATTTGGTTTTGAGTAAAAATTAGTTTCTAAACATGAATCCATAATCAAATCAATGATCAAAACATCAAACACACCCCAAAATCAATGAAAACCATGTTTATGCATCAAATGGGTCAAAATCGATTTTCTATGAACAATTGCCTAAAAATCATTTAGATCTGATGCAAACCCCTATAACAACATGCGTGATATGAGCCGTAGCTCTGATACCACTTGTAGGATCAGATTTAGACAACAAATTAGTATCACACGTGTATCGGATTGAAAGCGGAATCAAGAATCCGGTCAGTTGTTATAGGTGAGTGTTTATGGAGATGATAATAATATGAAAAGCACACACACCAAAACACATACAAAATGGGCTGCACTTGTATTAGAATGGCAAAAGTTCCAAATTATCTAAGGCATGGGGGTATTTATAGCATAAGCTTCATACGCCAAGGACCTTCACACGTATGGACTTCATACGTGTCCTATAGTCAGGTGTATGAGCCTTCATACGCCTGAAGGCCTGTCTTATAAGACCTCCTAACTTGCCTATGTCTAAAGAGCTCAATGACAACCCTTGTTAATGACAGCAAGATTCTTGTATTGAAGTTAGATAAAAAAAACTTGTGGCCTTGAGGATACAAAGCTATTATCTACACGAATAATGACCACCGACATTCCACACATTTAATACTACTGAACATTTTATAATAGTATCCTTAACTCACACTCCTTCCATTTAGTAAAAGTGATCATTTGGAATGGTTTGAATAAACTCTAGTTTATGCTTAGGTCAAATTTTAATCTATGGACATGTTAATTACTAGTATAAGAAAGTTAAAATCTTTAGCTAAGAAGAGAAAAAAAAACCGGTGTTTAAATTCACACTTAGGTATGGAATGTTCAGTGAACTATTTGATAGGAAATTTATTTATTTAATATACAATCAAACATGAATTTATTTATTTATTTATTTATGTTTGTGAACGTTTGTTCGCTCAAGTTTTTTTTATCTTGTTAATTTACGTTTACCGACGGAGCTTAAAAATTTTCAGGGGATAGAAAGTCATGAGAGCACGGTTATACGGTAATTAATATATACTGGATACCGGTTGGGAGTACGGTACGAAACACCCTTGTATAAAAGGAAAACAGTATCAAGTTTGTACCGCCGATAAAATACGGTATACCGGTGCCGGCGCATGGAAAATTTTTGGGTTTTGAATTCATTGAGGGTATAGATATTGAAATATGGTATTGGGTTGAAAATCCGTTCATGAGGCCAGTTCAAGAGAACTATGAAACTATTGTAGGAGGTGAAAATAGTTATGTTTTAGATTTCTAGAAAGATGATAATAAAGCTAGATTGTCATGTTTTAAACGATCATGAATATAGAAACCACACGTGTTAGAATTTTAGATAAAAACTCCCTCTTATAGTTGATTAAACTGAAGTTATAATAATAATCTTTAAATGAAAGGGTCAAAAAGAAAGTTACCCTTTTTGTTCAACATGGATAAAAGACGAAGAATATGTGTTGTGTGTGTACACGCGAAAGCTGACTTTAGCAGGCCAACTTGGTGATTGTACGTTCAGCACGAAAGGGAAATTTGAGGACTATGACATAAACATGGTTCTTGTTCTATTGCTGTCACATTGCCAACAGATGTCGGCATAGCCTTTTATATACATGTGTAACAATCACAATTAAGTTCAAACATTTATAAAAAGGGTGGTGGTAATACTACACCCTCAAAATTGTTTACACACCGATCTATACGTTGCATATAGCCCTATACGATGCGTATAGAATGTTGCATAAACTCGCATGCGTCATTAATGTATATCAGTCAGAGTCATGTCAGGACCTATACGTCGTGTATAGGTCTATACGCGGCATAGAGGCTTACACGTGACGTATAGAGGGACATAAAATTATCATTGTTAGACTTTCCATACGCCGTGTGTTACCCTATACACTGCATATAGGGCAACAGATGGTGCAAATAAGAGTTAGGGGTGTGTCAATACAAGTAGCCTGTAAAAAAAAAAACTATAGAAGCAACTTTTTCTTAAACAAAATAATATATAACCAGTGAGTCATATAAAACACATATGGGCATAAGGGCGGACGGGGCGTTACCAGAATTGGGCACGGGTACCTCACTACCAGCACGGTAACACCGCCGCCACCCGTGCTGGTAACCATTAATATTAAATGCAACAATTGTTTTTTAGTATTTATTTTATTACTTTTTTGACCGTTTAATGAATTTAATATAAAACGGTAACAATTTTGTGCCCGTTAATTTAGTATAAAACCATAGCTAATTTTTATCAATTGGTCATCTTGAACTTGAAAACAAATGGCAAACCAGAACCCAAATCCAAATCCAAATCCAATCCCGCCCCCTCTAAACCGTGTGCGAGCACCAATCTGGAGCTTGGAGGATGAACTCGCCTTGGTGAATAGCTATCTTAATGTTCAAGAGCAAGGACCCCAGGGAAGGCAAAGTTTTTGGAAAGCGGTTGCCACAAAATTCAACGAACAAATGGGTGAAAACACTCGTTCAACGGACGCGATATATGGAAAGTTTGTATCGTTAAAGTCGAAGTGCGCAGTATTTCAACAATTAGTCGTTAATGCGATGCACGACAATCTGGCTTTAAACGCATATGAGTGGATTGAAGAAGCCCGTAACCAATACCGAAACCTACACACTGATAACTACCTGAGGGTCGAGGTTTGGAGAGCTATGAGAGGGTGTTTTATAATTAAACATTAATTAAACATATTATTAAACGGTTTTATTTACGGTTTTAAATAATGTTTGATGTCATGTATTGATGTTATTTTATGGAATATTATGTAATTTTATTTTATTTAGTTTAATAATATGTTTAATTAATGTTTCTTTAAAAAAATAATAAAAAATAAAGATTTCAGTGAAATAAATCAGTGGAATGCTGCCTACAAAAAAGTGTTTCAGTGAAGTAAATCAGTGAAGTGGTGTGCCAGTGCAGGATTGGTTAAAATCAGTTAAGTGAAAACATGAATCTAGTTGCGCCCCTTTAGGCCTAACACCCAAGATTTGACTTAAACCGGCCTATTTTCGGAGTTCATTTATTCCATTCTCAGGTATTCGAGTCGGTTTCTTTAAATTTGAAGTTTTAGAAGGAGAATTAAAAAACCTAAACATAAATTTGAAAATTAAAATTTAGGTTGATTCAAGCAAACTGAATTAGAGAAACATAAACGTAATTCCCTAGCTCGATTTGGATTGATTCAAACAAAAATATTGTTCAATAATAATAATAATAATAATAATAATAATAATAATAATAATAATAATAATAATAATAATAATAATAATAATAATAATAATAATAATAATAATAATAATATTTAAAAGTTTAAATCCGGACATTTGGGTCATTTTGATTTGAAACACACAAATTCGTGACTTTATTAAAAAACCGAAGTCTAAAGCCGAACTGCTCTCAGGTTAAAAACTAGGAACCAAATTCATATTCAGTTCCATTAAGTATTGGCAAAATGGACTTTAATAATCCAACATTTCTCTTTTTGGCAGATAATAATCACACCTGAGTTTTTTCCCTCTATCAGTCCCACATTTCAGAAATTTTGCTCTCAATGGACCCCCCGTTAATTCACATTAACGTTGTTAGCTGAAACTCACAATTCTAAGCGATTATTCACCAGGTTTGAAAGAGGGAATCGAGATGATGATATTGATATGTTCAATTGTAGAAATGAGCATGGTTGAATGGTTTAATTGTCGGTTCTGGTCATCCCATCCCATCCGAGGAGAACATCAACCTACAACCGACGAACTAATGCTTTTTTTTTTTTTTTTTTTTTTTTTTGCATTTTCGAAAATTGTGGTCTTTTTGCACTAAACAGAGAAGTGTATTAGACTGATAGTTGTTTGATATGTGATGATTCTTTGTTTTGCACTTTATTTGCTTCAATTGTCTTTGTCTAAGATATATTTCTTTGGATATTGCCTGGTTCCCCATGTGACAGATACATCCACTTTCTTGTTTTCATCAAAGTTGAGTGGATTTTTATATACAAAACCGTGCAGGTAAATTGATGTATGAGGAGAAAGATTGTTTATTGTATTAATGCCATTAAAAATAAAAATGGTATTAATAAAACGTACTATTTAATTTGGATAAAGCTTATATGTCACATATGTAGAGAGATGTCCTTGCATGAAAGTAGATAAGAGCTGAAAAAGCAAGTTAGTCAATGCCCTCTTGCCCACACTGAATTTAGGGTTTGGTCTACTGAGTTCTGTTTTGTGAGTTTTTGGATTTTTGCTGATGCTTTCAAATAACTGTTTTTTTTTTTAAAATCCTTTACATAAATAGGAGGTTTTTCATTTTACAAATTACATTTAGGGGGTATTGGGGGAAAAAATTGAAATTGGTGATGTGTGGAACTTGTTTGGCGGCATCTAATAAACTAAAGCTTGATGCCGCCAATTCAGTTATAAACATTGAAGCCGCCATTTGATTTCTATACATTGATGCCGCCAATTGAGTTCTAGGCTTCATTTCTTATATAAGCCCTCTGCCCATTCTCTCCATCCCATTCAGACTACAAACCACAATAAACCCCTCCAATATAAGATATAATACTTTTCCTGCAATTGTTCTGGATGGTATGATCTTTTATTGATATTGGGTCGATGTTACATTCACATAGAGTTTTAACTGTTTTCGGCGGGGATGAGTCATGCTTAACAGCATCGTCTGCCGTTTCATCCCCCGCTTGGCATCGCTTTTCTGGGGTCCAAAAAAGCGGTGTCTTTGGATCGGTGTTACATCCACATTAAACTACACTTCTCAATACATCTACACGTGGTATAACACGTGTAGAATGCAACATTGATACTTTAGTTTAAAATATTAGAGAGTTATGGATCGTTGGTAGTCTGAACCTCTAGTCTACCAAAGCTGGACATTCCAACGGGCTCTTTAGGCGGGTCTACTTTCCAGGCAAACCCACGCCATCCGGTGTTGATGAATCACATCACGTCATTAGCGACCTGTCCGGCAACGGATGATGCGATTCTTCACCGTACTACTTTCGTATGGCAGGCTGGTTTGAACATTGGGTACCTGTAGATTTGGTACACATATTCAACAGGTAGAACCATGTTCTCCTGAATCAAATTCAGATGGGTTTGAATCTGAATGCGGTCCTGAGTTCCCGCTGACTGGAAAAGAGAAGTTTCTGGGTGCACAACACAAGCTATTGTTGATTTCAACAAAGCACTTGTGATTGAAGGTGCGAAACAAAAACTGAATGAACTCTGCAACAAGAAACGGTGGTAGAATATTGGAATAGGTGATCTCGGAAAATATAGTGTCTTGTAAATCCGTAGATTGTATAGTTTGAGTGACTAGTTTTGAAAAACAGTTGTTAAATAAATTTGTAATATTTGTTTTAAATAAATCTATCAAATTTGTATTATTTGTTTGAGACATTCCAAAAATGGAAAGTCTGTGTGTTATTATTTGATTTAAATAAATCTATCCCTCCGAGCCGGTTTTGAGAAAAACACCTCCGAGCCGTTTTCGGGCCACCGGGATCAGGCCCCGGAGACCCGAAAACTGCCCGGACTTCGTGCGACGCCCGTGTGTTACCCAAGGGCAACGCGTCCGTCAGTCCGGTTACCTGTCCGGCAGGCCCAACCAGGCTGCACAGAGGCCCAAAGAGGGCAGCCTGGCCCGTTTTCAACATAGTGTGGGTTTTGAGAAAAACACCTCCGAGCCGTTTTCGGGCCACCGGGATCAGGCCCCGGAGACCCGAAAACTGCCCGGACTTCGTGCGACGCTCGTGTGTTACCCAAGGGCAACACGTCCGTCAGTCCGGTTACCTGTCCGGCTGGCCCAGCCAGGCTGCACAGAGGCCCAAAGAGGGCAGCCTGTCCCGTTTTCAACATAGTGTGGGTTTTGAGAAAAACACCTCCGAGCCGTTTTCGGGCCACCGATAAATGATTACGGAATCTTGTTTTAGTGTTTAACGCTTTTATTTGGATTTTAATTTTAGTGGTTGTTTCTCCTATCAATGTTCGAATCACAGGTGGCTAAACGATTAATATATTCATATATTTATAAAGCAAATCAATAATTAATGTTATAAAGCAAATCAAAATGTTACAACAAGTAATTAAGAACACACTTGAATTCGACAATGTTACGAGTTAAACCAGTCCAGAGAGTTCGAGGGTCCCTGATTCATAAGACGTTCAGATTGCCTCCTGGGTGGTTGGTTGGTGGGTGGTGCTCCTTCATTACCGTACTCATCATCAGGAAAGAGGTTTAAATTCAGTGTGGTCGATGGTCCTGGCCGGCTTGAAGGTCCTTCATCACACGAATTATGCGGGGCATGGTAATGAAAATCACTAAAAAGGTCGTGATCAAACCGTGCCAACCCCTGTCCAACCGGCGTCACGTAACCCGGTGATGAAGGAAACACCCAACTATCTCCGATGCCAATTTCGCCTGCACGAAAGTTAGCTAGCGGACCCATCTCCGCCGGTTGACTGCCACCGGACCCACCAACATCACCAGTTCCCTGTACGAATGATCCACCCAATACAAATGGAGTTCCCATCTGGTCCAATCCACTGTCCATGAATTGCGGGACATATCCCCCGGTCTGGTTCTAATTGTTGTTGGCCGCAACAGATGCACGAAACCCAGCGTCATTGTCAAAGTGACTTCCAGCAGCTTGGTCTTCATTTTCCGGCACGTTTTCCAGCACCTGACGGGGAGCGCGTCGCCGGCGCACCCTTTGAGGCCGTGCAGGTGCCGACAAGTCAACGGCGTCCCTGGTAAGATGTGTCGGATTTTGTAAGTGTCCAACATTGTGTGACATCATCATACTGTGAAACGCCGTGTTTTGTATGTGCTCAAGCTACGTGGAGAATGCCTGAGGATTATTAAATGCCTCCTGAGATGACCGGTAAATATCACCCATGGCATCCCTCTGCAAACAAAATTTTTAGTTAGAAACAGCAAACTGAAAATAATTAATGTATGAATTAGGCTCGTAAAAATGCTTTACCATCAACTGGATTCTAGCACCGTCGTCTTGGAAACCGCCAGCTGGGGCCGGTGCTACACCCGGATTTCCAATAAATGCAACGGTACGCCCCATATACCATTGCATATAACCGGGCGCTGTTGAAGCTGTCCTTATGAGATCAGAGCGGATAACCGTGTTACGACGGTTATTCCATGCATTGACGTAGGCTTCATGCCTACTCATCCAGTCCACCCCGTTGTGTCCTTGCCGCCCCAAAGCATGCAGTTTTTCAACCTGAGCCGTGGGTACAGTAAAGGTTATCTCGGGAGGTATGTACTGGACCATGCCGAATTGCTTCAAAACCCGTTGAGGGTAATGATGCTCAACGATCTCGAAGCATATAAGCGGACAGCAACTCCTCTAGCTTTCCATCCCGTTTGAGCACATGGCCGGTAGTCGATCCAAAACTGAGTTGTAGGGGGTCCAGTTGAACTAAAAACAAACACTTAAGTCAGTAACAAAACACAATAAATGCATGATTAATACAAAAAACTAAAAATAATTACTAACATACCATGTCCTCGTCCAACGATTGTAGCTGCGAACGATATGCCTTGAGGCAGTGTGTGGCCACCTCCTGGAAGTTTAACCGCCGGTCTCGCCACCTACAAAATTAACATGTTAAAAAACGTGTTCAGAAAAAAAAATACAAAGGGATGCCATGCAGGCAAGTATAATCAAACTGGGATTTGCGATATATACCGAGCTGCTATCGGGCAAGTATAATCAAACCGGTTTGAGGGTGGTCGTGGCGCGAGACACCGAATCCTCTCCCATGCCCATACTTGAAGGAGCATCATGGGTCCGGTCACGGCTTTCCTATCCGGCTGGGTGGCATCACAAAGCCGCCTGTATAAACAAGCCAGAACCGCACTGCCCCAGCTATAAGATGCTGTACGGTTGAGGTCTCGTAAAAATCTTAAGTAAAAAACATTTATTCTATTATTATTATTATCAGGGACTAAGGTGGAACCGATCAAAAAGAAAAGGATTAAACGAGCACGAAAAATGCACTCTTCATCCGTAGCCTCTGCTTCAACAAAGTCCTGCTTTAGTTTATTAATAATAACAGTACCCAAAACGGACTTGCCGGACATTTGGGCCTCTGTAGGCGTAACACCTAACAATCGTCGGCACAACGCTATTGCGTCGGCAGTAGACAAATTATCATCTACCCCAGACACAACAGCTCCCTCAATAGGTAACCCCCACAAGACATTAACATCTTGTAAGGTGACAGTAGCTTCACCAAATGGAAGGTGGAACGTGTAAGTTTCGGGCCTCCATCGTTCCACCAAAGCTGTTATCAAGGAGTGGTCAACGTATCGATAACCACAATCTATAAGGCTACCAAACCCTGCAGCATCGATAAGGTGACGAACCCGTCCTACAACAGGGTGGTCACGAAGTACCTTCCATATGGCTCTATCGCTACGCTTTACCATCATGGCGCCATTGAAGTTTTCCTCGTCTGTGAAAACGTGAAAGGCACGATGTCGATCACGCATATACAACACATCGTCGTTTAGGGGACCAGGGTGTAAGTTCATGTTTTGATTCATGGTGGGAGGAATTTGGTTGGTATGATTTTTTATAAATTTCAAAGGTTTCAGATGGAGATTGTAGTGTTGATGGTGTGTTCTTGGATGTGGGTGGTGCTCCTTCTTCACCTCAACCTCCATTTTATAACCTTCAAAGCCTGAATACTTACACTCCCAAGAACACTATTTGCCTATCAAATCATCTGCAACTTACAAGACCATTGCATGCAATGCTAGAGACCTTGTGAGTGTGTTTTATAGGCTGCATGGTTTGCAGGTGAAGACTGATTTTCATTTGCTGGTTTGAATGCATGAAAATGGATTGGCGGGATCATGACGGCAATATTGAAGAACACACCAACTCAATTGGCGGCATCAATGACACCTCTAACTGGATTGGCGGCATCAAGAGGTGACCCCTCCAACCCATTTGGCGGCATCTAGGCAATTTTATTTGATACCTCTACTTGGTTTGGCGGCATCTAACCCACTGAAAAAGTCCCCTTGATACCGCCATTTGGTTTGGCGGCATCAAGGTTTTATTATTTTGATACCGCCAATCGGTTTCCATACATCACCAAATTCAATTTTTTCCCCCAATACCCCCGAAATGTAATTTGTAAAATGATAAACCCCCTATTTATGCAAAGGATTCTTTTTTTAATGAATGATTTTAGTTTTGATTTCGTATAAATATTTTGGTGTTACATTTGACAAAATCAATAGAATCACAGAAAACTAACTTTTTTATTTAGGGTATGTTTGGCAACGAGTTTTTAAAAGTTTTTATGAGCTTCAAGTTTTTAAGAAAAATCGCATTCTCAATAAAAAGTCTAGTTAGGTTGAAGGAGTTTGAAACTTTTAGGTTAAGAGAAAAAACTTTATATTGAAAAGCTACTATTACTAGCGTTTAAGAAAAAACTCCTACTAGCTACAAGTTTTTAATGAGTAATTAATGACACAAATACGCATTCTATAATAAAAAATAAAAATAAAAACATATGCATATAACTTTTCGTTAATGTCCATTTTAGTCATTTTATACATTTTATTAAAAGCTCTAGGTACTCTGCCAAACAACAAAATATATTTAAAAAACTACTATTAACAGCTATCAGCTTCCAGTTACCAGCTACCAGTTTCCAGCCACAAGCTACCAGCCACCAGCCACTAGCTAGTTTTGTCAAACATACCCTTAGTGTTAATTGTTAATCTCTAATTTGTAGGCTTTTAAATCACAGTCATAATCTTAATTCTTAATCTCTAAATTGTTAATCGTTCATTTTCAAATTTGATATGGTTATTTTATGAAGGGAATGTACATAGACTAAATTTATTAGAGTATGTTTTCCGTTATAATAGAGTTAATAGCCAAAATCGTCCCTGATGTTTGATCACTTTCGCCACTTCAGTCTAAAACCCAAACCTTTTACATATGGGTCCTTTTGTTTTACATTTTTTTTTGCCACATTCGTCCCTGACACTAAACCCAGTTAATAATAGACGTTAAGTCTGAGGGTATTTTTGTCTTTTTGGGTATTAACTCTTAAAAATAAGTTTAAAAAATCAGAAAAATACTGGGGACACCTGGGTTCGAACCCGGTTCCCCTTTTCTTTACAACATCACACTAACCACTAAACCAAAGCATTAGTTTGTTGATTTGTTTAAAACTTATATAAATTTAAACTTATTTATCAACTTCATCTTCTTCCCCAAACCCTCCTTCAAACCCTAACCCTAACCCCCAAAGACAAACAAGCACGATTCAGAAGGAAGAGTGTAAGACTTTATAAACAATAAATCAAACTAACCTGTGTGGCCAACAGTTCGTTCGAATTAACTTTCTGATAGGGTGGAAATTATAAACGTTTATAATTATCGAACACAACTATAAATTGGAAGTCACTGCACCTTCTTCGACCTTTATATATAAACTACGAAATCATATCCAGAAGGTCTGCAAATTGAGATCCAATCTGCGGCTCTTTTCTTCTCATTTTGGATTCTAAATCGTTACTGTAAGTTCAATTGTTTTATGCCATTTTGATTATGTGGTACTCTTTAAAAGCCCCATGGTTCATGGTCATTTACGAGTTGAATCGTGCTTGTTTGTCTTTGGGGGTTAGGGTTAGGGTTTGAAGGAGGGTTTGGGGAAGAAGATGAAGTTGATAAATAAGTTTAAATTTATATAAGTTTCAAACAAATCAACAAACTAATGCTTTGGTTTAGTGGTTAGTGTGATGTTGTAAAGAAAAGAGGAACCGGGTTCGAACCCAGGTGTCCCCAGTATTTTTCTAATTTTTTTAACTTATTTTTAAGAGTTAATACCCAAAAGGACAAAAATACCCTCAGACTTAACGTATATTATTAACTTGGTTTAGTGTCAGGGACGAATGTAGCAAAAAAATGTAAAACAGAATTGAAGGACTCAGATGTAAAATGTTTGGGTTTTGGACTGAAGTGGCAAAAGTGACCAAACCTCAGGGACGATTTTGGCTATTAACTCGTTATAATATTAATTTACTGAAACCTTAAAACCACCACCGACTACCAATAAAAATGTAAGAATACATTTTATATATTTTACTAAATGAAAAATATAATCATTTATTTAATAAATGATTATCGACCTAAATACTTTATTTATTTATTTGGTAAATACATGATGGACATAATTACCCTAAAATATCATAAAATAGGGTTTCCCCTTAAATGTGTATATAGAGATCATGGGAAGAGATAACGTATAAAGCTTCTTAACGTGAGAAGCATTTTCAGACATTAGATTAAGACGGTGGAAAGATGGTAATTAACAACCATAATCATATTTGGGTTAATCTAACCAGGGGTAAATTATGAAAAAAAAACGTTAAAAAAATCCAAATCGAAACAACAGACCTAATTCAAACCCTGATTTATCATCGTTTTATTTCGATTAAACGTTCAGAATGATTACACAATCAAAATAACAAAAACATTCGATTACAATGAATGAAAACGAAAAAAATTAGAAAAACATATATTTACAATGGGACGATTAATCATACGAAAAACATACAATTATGAATAAACGCTCGTAATAGTTGTAAAATACTTTCGATTTTGTTTCAATAAGTATGATTAAACATAAAAATTAGGTTAAAAAAAGTTGCAGACGAAGAAGACGGAGTTGGTGAAAACATAGGCTTTTAAACGCACATTCATATGTTTTAAACGCACGTTGTAAAATATTAAACGCACATTGAAAAATAACGCGCGTTTAAACTTCATTTGATGGGACAAAAAAAGACAAGCGCATGTTCATATGTTTTAAACGCACGTTGAAAATTTTAAACGCAAGTTATACCATGTTAAACGCACGTTGAAAAAATGAAAGCCACCTTATTGAAACGCACATTTATAACAAGTTAAACGTACCTTTTATACCTTTGAGAAGAAGGAATCGGGAGAACAGATCTGAGAGAAAGAACAGAGGTAAAGGAGAGAGAGAGAGATGAGATCGATGGAGAAAATAGAGTTAGCCGTGGCCTCCGGCCGTGCAACCTGTTCCATCGGCTGAGAAGTGGGCAACAATGGTGGTGTTCAGGTGGTTAAGGCGGTGACTGTGACAGTGGATTAAGGCGGTATACGATTAGACAATCAAGGTTAGGGGTCGATTGAGGTTTCTGTTAAGGTCTAGGAGGGATGGACTGATGGTGGGTTATCACATGCTGGTTGACTTGTTGCCTCTAATTGAAGCTGTTTTTGAAGGAGCATCAGCTGAATCAATTAGGGTTCAAGCATTAGAGATAATTCAATTGCGCTTGTGTTTCTGCTTTCTTGATCAGATCTAGTGTTTCAATGAGGTTTTAATTGGGATTTGGATTTGTGATATATGATATATTAGTTGATTGAATGAGTGGTAGAGTTAACCATGGTTTACACGTGTCAATATGTGGTGGCTTCCTACACTTCTCACGTTAAGGATACTTTGTATCCTATACTTTCTCTAGAGATCATTAAGGCTAACGAAACACCATCACTTACAACATAATCCTCCCTCTCTCCTCTCTAAAATCGTGATCCTAGACATCCTTAGTCATCCTAACTGTACACCTTAAACGAGAATCAATCGTAACATCATGTCATCTTCCCTCAATGTCGTTACTGGCAAATCAGGTATACATCTGATTTACTTATTTATGTTTTTGTATTATTGTCAAAGATTTGATGAACAAAATACATGTTTATTACTAATAACCATTTTATTAACGAGAACCACACGTCGATTGTCAGCTACACAAGTTAAAAAAAAAAAAAGTAATGCGATGACATTTATGTAACTAACTGAAACATTGGGGACAGTTTAGTTGCTGAAGGACAGAGAAAAACAGTGTAGTAACAGTGGTTAATAAGTGAAATATGAATATCATAATGTATACAACCTTGAATATGAATTATTAGAACAGAACATTAGTGAACAAACTGGTGAATACACTACTGCTAGATCAGTTCTAGTGTGTTTGATGAGACATGTAGATTTTGTTTTGATTTGCTATTCATTTTTAGTTTTCTCGTTTGTCATATGGGTCATTGCATCTATTATTTGATGTTTGTACTGTCATTTTGTGTTATGTATCGTATTCTAGATTATTTTTAATTTTATATGCTTCACGTTCGTAAATCACTTTCTAGAATGTATCCATCCTATATTTATAGTCGGCAAAGAATCTTCTCATGTACAACGAGTAGATTATTAATGTCAATTTACATTGATTGTGAAACTGCTATTACTTTTTTTGTTTTCTATTTTCTCTCGTTACAAAAAAGAAAATAATTTAAAGTGAACTTTAATTGCATTCCAACTAATTGATAGCTTATATGATAGCGATTGGTATTTTTTTTTCATAGTGACTTTCATATGAGTGACTTAATGTCACACTGTCTAATCGGTAGCCCTAGTCAAGGTCTGCACCAGACTACATTGTCTTAACTGGGTCCGCGTTAGTATATTAGACTTTGTTACGACGTTCCCCAGGAAACCGTACTGCCTCCACACGAGTTTCCTCGCTGGAATAACAGTCGGGTGAAAACCGGGGTGCGGCTCAGAATCGAACGCTCCTCGGTGCGTTTGTCACCATCATTGCCAGGATATCGTATAAAATAATGAGAAGAGTAAGAATTGAACCTGTGTCACAAGGATCGAAACGCTCCTTGGTGCGTTTGCATCTCGTTTTACTCTAGAGCATATAAAAATATATATGTATATATTCGGTTAAATAAAATTGATGTTGAAGTCAAATGACAACTTAACTTTTAACATGATACAAAATCGTTTGGTACCCAAAACTCACACATTTGACTTCGTGTTGTTATATATATATAAAAAAAAAAAAAAAAAAAAAAAAAAAAAAAAAAAAAAAAAACAAGAATCGTTCAATCCTGGTGTATTAAATAGTAAAAACTACTCAAGTGATTTGTTAGAAACCATGGTATAACCACTTTGAATATCATGTGCAATATGATACCTCATTTCTTATGTTTAATTGTAATGTAATGCTACCAATCGATTCGAATCATGAATCATGTGCTTTGCCACCTCGACTTTCAATCAAGCATAGTAAGCCACAATCCTACAAAATTATTATATAATCCGATTTGTCAGTGACTTTAGGATTGTAAAATTTGGATTGATTAGGAATAAAATAATAAAGCAAGATTCTTAATCGGATGTTTGTGGTCCACTATAATACTAATTAATCAAATGATTACATTTAACAATAATGTTTTGTTTGTCAATAGTTTAAAGACTTCATGAAGTTAATACCAAGGGGGGTGGGACAACTACACATCTGGGGTGTGGTTAAAATGCAAAAAGAAACCGAGAGGCAAACAAAAAAATTGATGTTTTTTTTTACCGTTGGTAATGATCACTTGCATAATTTTTTTTTTCAATTATTTAATTTAAAATCTTTATATATTAACCAAATCAAATCATTTCTCCTTCACTTCAATTTACACTCAAAAAAAATAAAAAATAATAATAATGCATGTTCTTAACGGATAAACGATTCTTTATTCAAAGTCGCGAAAAATTACACCAAGATAGCGGGCAGGCGGGCAACAAGCTGCGCCGCCACCCCTTTCTGGACGGCAAACCCTAGCCTACTAAAAACGAACCCCTGCCCCCCCCCCCCCCCCCCGGAGTCGAGACACTGCTATGAATAACCCGTTGGACTCTGGTCAGGAAGCGGATGGCTTCCGGTGCCAATGAGCCAAAGGTATCAAATGTCATGGGTACGAAAATGTGTTGGTTCTCCTCACAAGCTTTAGCATGCTTCTCAACTTTCTTCGACTCTGCTTTCCGCACCGCTTGCCCTGCTACAAAACCAGTATCCCTCAAACCAACTATGGGAGATACACCTGTTAGGTCGACACACGCGTGTTTCCCCCCGGCCCACCCAAAGACAAGCAAGTCTGTTGGACGTAGGGTGGATCTCCTTTCTGTGGGGTCCGAGAAGAAATTCACAGAAGCCTCTTTCTTGGCTGAGATCCCAGCCCTTCTTAAAATGTCCCAAAGAACATCCCGGACCCAGTCATGCCTATATTTGAAGCCATGCAACTCCTTACAGTGAAGCTCGTGTTCCCCGTATTTGTCCAAGCATGCTTTACAACAAATCGGACAGACTTCATCTTCATGATACATGGGGATCACCAAATTTTATTTAAGAATTGCCCTGTATTCAACCCCAGACATTGTTTGGCCCAAACCTTCGATTGGGATAACATTCAGGAAATCTTGAGCATGGGGGCTTTGCAAGCATTCAATAACTGCCTTTTAGCAGGGGGAATCAAAAGATTCACCTCCTTAATTATTGTAAAATTGGACAAGATGTACATGGGATCAACCTAACCTATATCTGTCCCAACACATTTCATCATACGTTGGCAAAACATTAAGCTTCAATAGTATCCTCTCTTATAACCACGTGATTAGAATTTATAACCTTTTATAAATCTTCAACTACCCACACGTTTTTCCTCTTCGACGTACCCTCTAAATTATATGCATATACATGGATATAAGAAAACCACACGTGCTGCCCTTGATGTAAATTCATAGACCCCTACCTTTTCATCTTCGTCAAACACTAATAATAAAAAAACTTTAAGAGAACATAAGTACCCTACATGAAAGTTACAATGGAGATATAAAGTTTTTGTCCTAATGGTCTAATGGAATTACTTTAGGGTTGGAGACTAACTTTTAGATAACAGTCGTGTACATGGTGCCATTTTCTTATGGCATCATTATTTTGCACAAAATATATCAAAATGGGACCCTTGTTTAATACACCAACCGTTTAATTCTTTGTATGATGGAAATTTCTAGTGATTAATACTTTTTAAATGCCTTTTTTTTCAAGAATACAAAAGTATAAATCTTGTTTGTATTCTTTACTGACCCAAAAGCTTGATTTTGGTCCATATTTTTTCTTGAAAGAGATTAAAAGAAAAGTAATATTTCACTAAAAAGATGTTATTTTTAGGCATCAAGAAACATTGATCTTGTGTATGGAGGAGGTAGCATACCAGAGTTGGAACCTTATGTATTTTTATGAAGATTGATCATTTACAATTTTTATATGGATTTTCGTACATGAACCTTATGTAGCAGAAAAGAATTTCTAAATCATGTTGTACATAGAAAATAACATAGAACATGCCTTTGCTAGGTTCATGTCTTCGAAATTCAGCAGTGGTATTTTGGGCAGTGTAGAACATTCCTTTGCTATGTTCATGTCATCAAACTGCGTTTTGTTGTCCATTATAAATCTGCAGTTTGTTTCTATTCAATCTGTTAGATGTAGATGAACATAGGTTATGTATTTATACTAATCCAACTCTCTTATAAAATAGGTGAATAGCAAACGTGGGTGTTAAGGTCCTATTTCTATGGATTTTAAAAAAGGAGCAGCTCCTATTTTCATGGGAGTAATGGCAAGAGATCATGGTCAGATGTGCACAGGTCAGAAAAACATGGCTGTAGCGGTGAAAAAATAGGCGGCAACTTGTAACTCTCCTATAAAATAGATGAATAGGTGTTGAGGTCCTATTTCCATGGATTTTAAAAAGAGCAACTCCTATTTTCATGATGGAATGATAAGAATCGTGGACCAGCAGACTCCTATTTTATGTTGGGGAATAACCGTAACAAACGAACAATAACGGATAACAGAAATCTCTGAAGGCACATGATCGCTTTCAGATTGAATCAATTCGACGGTTCTATCGAATATTCAATCGGATACAATCAGAGATTGAGAATTTTCTGTATGTTTTTGATTGAGATTTTTGAACCAGAGAGATGATGACCAAGAAGAAGAATTCGTACTGAATGTTGGGCCATTAACTGCAGCTCGACCCCAGCCAGGGGCTCTGCCCCTTGGACCCCGCCAGGGGCTGCCGCCCCTTGGACCCTGCTCCCAGGGGCGCTGCCCCCGGACCCCCGTTCCTTAGGGGCTTCGCCCCTAAGTTCATAATAAATTCAAATAGGCGTGCACTCCGCACCACCATACCTATATGATGTGTTATTATGAACATATTGGTCAAAAACAGTCAATCCAATTACACTAAAATATCCAGCATTTTAATGGGACATGGAGTAAAATGTTAGGCGGGAATAATTTTTTGTTAACTGCTATCAAAAGCCAGAAATTGTAATTTAGAGGGCCAAGATCATCCTATTTTTTGATCTGACGGACCAGTTTAAACCAAAAACGGTTATTTTTGGTTGGCGTCAATATTATATTAAATTTAGTGAAAACCCCATTTATGAATGATTAAGTACCTAAATTATTCGTTTGTTTCACTTGTGTTGAAAATAGACAGAAGATATTTTTTGAATGTGTAAATATGCTAAATTGTTTTATTTAGAAATTAGATTATTATAACTTATGTATGATACATGACATACAGATAGTTCAAAAAGTTCACACTTAATAGACAAGAATGTTTTTTGGCTAAATCTGATCAAACCAGTTTTCAACCAATAATATAATATATTATGACATTCAGTTCTAGAAATTATCTGTAGAAGCAAACATGGTTTTTGGGGTTCTTTCTGTTTTTTATTCTTTGATTGAATAAGTGTAAGAAAGCAATACGCACGTGTTATCCGTTTTATTATCTCATGTCATATAAAAACATAAAATATCATAAAAACTAAAAAGTGAAGCTTAATGATAAAAAATGGTTAAGTCAAATAAAAGATTAAAACATTTTATAATTCTGCAAAACAAATTTATCATAATCAGTTAACTTTTATGGGATGACTTTAAACTTTATATTTTACCATGTTACAAATTATAGACCAATAACAAAGACGTGGAAGCTACTGATTTAAAATAATCCACAATTCAAAAAAAAAACAAAAATTAAAACTAAGGTTTATCTCCAAGTGGTTAAGTCATGAAAGCTAAAAAAATGAAGGTTAATGATAGAAAGTGGTTAAGTCAAATAAAAGGTTAAAACGTTTTATGATTTTATTTGCTAAACAACCAAAAAAAAAATATGAAAATGTATGTTAACCTAATCACATAAGCCAAACAAGTATGAATCATGAATTAATTGTGCAGCAAATTTTTATAACTATTAAAAAGCCTATCTTTGTGCAGCAAATAAGTGAATAAAATGTGATCACATACCTGTTGTCATAGTGATTATCACTCCGTGTCAGCAAAAAAGTCTAGTAACCAATATGTCACAGTGATGTTTAATGCTGCAAACCGTAAACCCACAACACGTCTGATAGTTTCCTGCATGACCCACATGAGAACTTTATCAGAAAGGCGATGGGTCCCTGGAGCCGAGGCGCGAGGTGAAGGCGCACAATGTGAGCCGCATGATATTTAAATAATATTTTTTCATAATTATTATAAGGTTGCATAGATAACCAACCATCATAAAGAAACCAAAATCACAATGTTTTACGTAGATAACTGGCCATCATACAGAAACCAACTTATTTTAAGTATTTTGATTTTTTACTCGAATCAGTAGCACAGACTCATAATAGTCAAAGGCGCACAATGCGCTTGCCTATGCACCCAAACATACATTATCTATTTTGATTTTTTATTCGAATTAGTAACGCAGACTCATAACTGTCATCCAACTTTAAACATGTTTAAAACCCCGAAAAATGGTATATTTATACTGCACGCCTAGCTTTAAAAAAAAACTTGCTTTTTAAGCACCTTCGACTACCTAGATCAGTAGGCTTTCTAACTCTAAAACAGGTCATGAAAACCATAGTTATTAAAGGCGTGAGGCACCCTCAAGGCACTTAAGCTCCGCCTATGGCCTAGGCGAGAAGCGCAAAAAAGCGCGGGCCTGAGAAAAAAAGCGCAAATAAAAAAATAAAAAAATCACCAAATCATTACAAATAACAATCATCTTATAAAATAATATAAATATAAACTGACTGATTTAGCCCTTGATAACTATGTAGTAGATAAAATCAGTTGATGGTAAATCAATAAGTTGAGGTGTTTATATATTGAAAAATAATTCAATATCTATAAGTGTTTTAAAAATCAAATATATTAAAAAAAAGATTTGATTGAGATTTAGATATATCTCTATAAATTGGTAAGTATTGGTCGATTATATTAGTCAGGGGATTAGGTTTTAAAAATCAGGTCATGGCTTTTTTTTATCTATGAGGGAAAAACGAGATCTGGTGGCTTCTAGGAAATTGGTCGCCTAGGCGGTCAAGGCGATGGCTTTTGATAACTATGATGAAAACGATATCTATCTATTATCGCTTAAGCGGATTTTCGACTTCTCTAAAGTGATTATAATTTGCTGCAAGAAAACTGATTACTAAGAATAATGCAAATTCTCAAAGAGATTATTCCGTTATTAACAAGTGCATGTTGTGCAAGAAAATTTAAGTAAATAATATTTAACATATGTAACAAGGGTTGTTGTGTAAACTGAATTAACAGAATAAAAAAGATAGTCTGGAAAAAAAAACCAAGTTACAGCAAAACATTTTTTTTACAGTTTGTATAAATGAGTTGGTTTTTAAAGCTCACAACTTAACTCTGTAACAGATGTAACAACCTATTTTAACATATGTAACAAACAATATTTTCATAATGGTCAGTAAACTAACTACCAGGAGCTTCAAAATGGAGTACCTGATAAACATTGGTGACATCACGACGCTTGTCAAGTTGTGTGACAGAGATTACGGCAGGCATGTTGTCTTGTTCGTCGACATTTGATATGTAGCAGGAAAACTTTCCCTTCACTAGCTCCTTCTTTACTTCATGGAATACATTATTTGTGTATAGAGTAAAGGCATGCTGCTCAATTGCTAAGTCAGTAGACCCAACAAAAACCGTCGAGGAGGTTTTGTACTCAGCAACCCGCTGACGGTAGCGCTGACTATCTAGACGAGATTCATAACACAACATATACTGAACAAGTGTGTTTGCACTGGTTGAATTGACTTTAAACGAACTGTTGGAGCTCTCGCTTCTTGATGTTGTTTTCATCAAGCAAGACATTGGAATTTCCCTAAAATACGCCGGCACCCATAATTCCTTGATTGCAAACATATCGTTCAACCACTGATTTTCTTGAAGTCCAAATGTCTCTAGCAGCGCATGCCAGCGAGCTTCAAACGTCGCCGGTTTTATGAAAATGTTCCACACCAGTTTGTGAATACAAGACCGAAACTCAGTGTTCTCTAAAATAGCTCCAGAAATCTAGGTGCAAGCATAAACAAAAAAAAATAAGACTGACACATTAGTACCCGGCTACGTGTGTATCTAGATCTAAAATAAAGGCAATAATAAAATACAAAACATTACCTTTGTGGGTAGTTTTTGCATTATATGCCACATACATAGCCTATGGCGAGCCTCAGTGAACACTTGTGGTACAGCCTTCATCATTGAAGGGTCTTGATCACTCAACACTAGCCGAGGCTGTGAACCATGAGATTTTAAAAAGCTTTCAAGCAACCACACATACGAATCTATGGTTTCATTAATTATCAATCCTGCACCAAACGTAACACACTGTTTATGGTGGTCCACACCAGTGAAAAGCACAAACACCATGTTGTACCTGCACATTATATAAAGATACGTATGTTAAGAAGTCACAAACACTGACTGCCAAAAAGTTGTAACACACGTTAAGCTAGTGAAAAATAACTTACTTGTTTGTGTTGTATGTTGCATCAAAGGCTAAAACACCACCGAACGCCTTATAGTTCAGTTTCGAAATTTCATCCGCCTAGAAAACAGAGTGTAATTTACCATCGTGCACAACAAAGTCGTAAAAAAAATCTGGCAAATTTTCAAGCCGATCACGCAAGCGATCAAGGAATAACGACGAATCCCTTTCGCCGATAAAAAGTCTAAGTTTGTTACTAAAATTCTTGAAGTCAACCGCGGTACCATTGACATTATGGTGGCCGCCTTTAAGAGACACTAAGAACCTATGAGCTTTCACGGGTCCAACACGGTTTAGACTCATAGTATGAATAAACTGTTTTGTCGAGAAAAAAAGTTTTCAAGAAATCTTAGCAAGATCAAGGTTATTTTTATCCCAAAGCTGATGATTATGAACATCATTGAAACGAATAACTTTAAAACACGAACCACCAAAGTGATTGACACTAACACATGGGCTTGGCAGTTTGAAAGGCTGAATGAAGTTTTACGCGGTTTAACAGGAGATTCGTCTAGAGTGTCAAAGGTTTTCTTAACCTAAGGTTTACCGTATTTGCAACAACACATGTACTTGTGTGTCGGGGTACCCAACCAAACCTTAGTTTGCCCCTTCTTAACTGAAAAACCAGCTTGTTGCGCATATTCCTTGTACATTGCCATTACTGCCTCAAACGTGGGGAAAGTCTGATCAACAACGGGCAAATACCGGGGGCTCACATTCGGGATCCAGAATTGGGTCCCATTGGGGGTAGCGATAACATAGTACGGCTCGCCATCTTGATCTTCACCTGTACAAAAAAGTTAAGTTAATAGCTTTAAAAGTCAATTCGTTTATACAAACTGTTAAAAAACAGTAAACAACAAAAAACAAAAGTTACATCAAAACACCTAAAAAATAGAATATTAACAACTACTGTGCGATGGGTGCTAAGGCAAACGTGTGTTACGTACGTTAACTTTGGATATTCTACATGTAAGTTTGTGGGTAAAATAGGTAAGACAAAAAACGATATTGATTAAGTTAAAAAACATTCATCAACACACAAGTCTCCATAAAAAACATTCATCAGCACAAAAGTCTCCATAAAAAACGTAATGATTCTGTTAAAACATTCATCAACAAAAGCTAATGCATGCTAAAGAAAACTACCAACAACACACAAACTATTTATAGTCCCATGTTTTCCAAAAATAACTTACCTATTCCATCCCTTGTTTCGTACTGATTTTCATCAACGTTCATTAAGACGGATGACGACCCAACATTAAGTCCTGTACAAAGAAACAAAAATAACTAATTATCATATATAAAAAACTACATCCATGTTTTAGCCTAAAATAACTCTGATAAGCCTACTCGAAAACATATCAACATAACTAATGATCATGACCAGACAAGAACTTCTGTCTGTATCTTATCAGAGACGAATAAAAATAAAAAAGTTAATCGATGTTAAGAAAATATGTACAAACCTTCTGATCCATCATCGTCACTTTGTTGGTCTGTTTCTGATGCAATAGGAGAATCTGGTAGAAAATCAGGCGGTGCATGGTTATTCCCATGATCAGGGTTTAATAAATGAGGCGTAATTCCTTCATTCGATTCCATAACATGAGAAGTTAATGAGGGCAGAATAAGATTCAGAGAAGTTAATGAGGGGAGAAGAAGAAGCAAAAAGGGTTAATAGATAATATTAGAAATGGGGGGAAATATATGGGGTTGTGTGAAGTAATAATGAAGGTGCAACTTTCCTAGACTTTCAAAGAGGAGAAGTACAAAATGGCAGGTGGATTTGAAGATCTTGCAAGGAAGGTAAATGACATCTCTACCCTTCCCCTCAATAAATTAATGTTAAAAGTCATGGTGATGTGGAACAATGAGGGCCACAAAAAGGGTTTGTGGGGCTTTCTTCATTTTAGGAGGTTTTTTGTAGATACTTTGCCTATATATATAGTATAAGGTTATATTAGAAACCCTTGTTATAGTGAAAACTTTGGAAACTCTATCAAACTCTAACTTCCCGACTTTTTTCTTATGAAAATTTTTGGGTATGTAACATACATGATTTTAAGCATTTTGGGCCAAAAAAATCGAAAAAGCGCTGAGTCGTTTTTTTTTTTAAATAAAAACCGTCTTCGGGTAAAAAATGGGTAACACGTTTTAGTTTGGCTTAACATGTGTTAGTCGAAATTTTATTTATTTTTTTTTAAAAAAAAAAGTGCTCGACGCTTTTTTTATTTTTTTGGCCCAAAATGTTTAAAATCATGTAGATTACATGCCCTAATTTTTTCAAAAATAAAAAATAAAAAAAAATTGAGAAGTTAGAGTTTCCAGAATTTTTACTATAAGAGTGGGTTTCCACATTATCCTTACCCTATATATATATATATATATATATATATATATATATATATATATATATATATAATTGTATCACTTTTTTAATGTGTTTACTTTATACATACAATATTATAAAAAATGTTGGGATTATGGTGACTAAACATGTATTTAGTTGACTGAAAAAGAGAATAAGTAGTCAAAGATTTAGGTAGATATTATAAATTAGTATGCATGGATACGAATAAGAAGTGGGTCGGTCGGTGACCATCGTTTCGGGCCCATACAAATATTTGGCTTTTTTCCGGCAACTTGCCGCCGCTGACACACACGGGTTAAACACAGATTGTACATCCTACATCTGGTTAAGGTCTCATTATTAAACATAAATGCAAAGCAAACACAGTTTGTACATCCTACATCTGGTTAAAGCGATCATCTACGTCAGCGTGGGCATGCCACGTCATCATCCACTAACTAAGTTAGTTCCCAGTTAACAAAAGTTCATTATCGGTCAATACTTTGAAAGTTGGGATCGTTGTTGGGAATTTTTAAAGTACAGATCATTGCCGGCCAATAGGCGAAAATTTGGATTATTAAAATTCAATACCCTATAAAATATAATTTGTTTATTATAGTAGTTATTAAAAGGTTGGTGTGCCTGCGTATTTACTAAAACAAAGATCATGACATGTTTAATTAAAATAGTTAAATATGTTAACTCAAACATTGCAAGTTTATAACCAAAGTACATATTAAAATTTAAATCAAGTAGCATAAAAATGATATGTGTGACTCATATATCTAAAAAAAAAGTAGCATAAACATGATATGTGTGACTCATATCACTACAAGGAAGTCCACCTTTAGCGGCGACGCCTGCTGCCGCTAAAGGTATACCTTTAGCGGCAGCAAGACCTTTAGCGGCGACGGCTGCCGCTAAAAGTCCTGCCAGCTTTAGTCTGTCGCTATTGCTCCTGTTGCCGCTAAAGGTGTAGCCGCTAAAAGTAATTATCTACGTGGCATTATCTTTTAACTTTTTTTTTTTTGCCACGTGGCAGATTTCTGTGCATTCTGGGTAAGACTTTTAGCGGCGACGCGTCGCCGCTAAAGGTCTTTTTTTTTTTTTTTTTTTTTTGCTATTCGTTTACTCCGCACACGCATAACCAAACTAAATAATAACAAAAATAATAAACCAACATCTACATATATATAAAATAAACGTAACAAAGTTAAACGAACATTCGTCAAAACATATCAAACAAAATAAACTAACATACCAACCTAATATTTGAATCAAGTATACACCATCAAAACTAAACAAACATACCAAAGCTGCCTAAAAGTCTTCGTCTTGCTCTTCGTCTTGCTCTTCGTCTTCGGCTTCATCATCGTGATCGTGATCGCCACTATTACCACTTCCGCCTAGATTTCCAAGCCTTTGTTGGACCAATTGATTAGCCATTTGAAGCAATTGCGCTTGGAATTGAGGAGTCGCTATTATATCATTAATGTGCTCCTACAAAACATATTTATACCAAATGGTTATAATCGAAATAACTTTGCTTGTTTGTGTATTAGCAAAACATTAGTTTACGGTTATATTGTTTGGGGTACTAAAAGTCATGACGTGTCATGCATGACTTCTTACAAACCAAAATCATGTCATACGGTTTCTTTTTATAAAAAAAAAAAGCAGCCTATGCTTCAGGTATTCTTTTTCCTAGTTTAGCCTTGTTGCTGTTTCTTCAGAACCTGTATTTAGATTAGTGGTTGAAATTAGTTAGCTTAGCATAGCATAATTATTTTCTGTTAAAATAGTTTACCTTCTGTTTGTAGTAGCTAGGGATCTCTTTGCAGAGGATGCGATATGGATTTTTGGTGCATGTGTTGTTGGTCGTGTAGTTGTTGATGATCCTTCTATTTGGTTTTCTAGGTAGGCCCAGCGTAGGATGTTGTTCTTTGTCTTATTGCGCTTAGATATGAAACTGTGCTTTCTTTTTCTTCATTGTTTGTATCAAACAGGTCGGATCTCTTAGGTCACTATCTGTTTCAACAGTCTTTGTGTTGACGTAGTCATACGTGGGATTTGATGATTGAAGACTGGAGTTGCAATGTACCTGTACTGATGGCATAGTGTATTATTAGCTGCACTGATATGTTGAAGAGACAAAATATGGAACAGTTTTATGCAATTTTTTTTCATTCAAAAGAAATAAACGAAACACTGATTAACCTGTAGGGGCCTTTCCGTCTTTTTTCCAGCAATTGCAGCCATGATGCGCGCCTTTTGGAACCCTCGACCAAATAATGCTGCTGTCCTAAACGAAACATTGATTAACCTGTAGGGGCCTTTCTGCCTTTTTTCAGCAATTGCAGCCATGATGCGCGCCTTTTGGAACCCTCGACCAAATAATGCTGCTGTCCTAATACTTAATTAACCTATATAATCCTATGTTTAATGTACAAATAATACAAATAGTAACAATATACAAAGTTTACTTTATATATACTTAACAATTAACACCTGAACAGAATACATACAACATACGTAAGACCTATGTATATATGTACGGACCAAAAACACAAACTGCAATGTGTCTAGTTACGAATTGGCGAAAAATGACATTGTTCCGTTTACATAAGTATTGAGTATTGTAAGAAGTTTGTGATTGATTCTGGTTATATGCATGACATGGGCGTTTAAAATGATGTTGCTTTGTTTGTCTTTTGCAGTATGTATATGTACCAAAACAACAAACAGTCGTCCATTATGCTGTCCTCAGGTAGTCCAAACAAACAAACACATAGCTAAAAACCTCATGTCTCCTGCATACCCAACCAAACATAAACTATATTGTGAGGATTGGATGCAATTGGAAATTGTTCTGTAGTTTATTGCAACCAAATACGTCTTTCTTTAATATGTAACAAAGATAGTAGAAAGCACCATGTTTTGTATGTAAAACAGAACTATATTGTGAGGTTTAATAATCAGAATCACATGAACTGTTAAAGACTTTATAACCTTCATTCTTACCTTTTCCTTTTCCTTCTTCTTTTTGGTGCCGGTTGGATGCAATTGCTGATTCACCCCCCCCCCCCCCCCTCCTCTAATTCATTGAGGAGTTTGGTAAATTTGTTGGTTAAACCGAATTGGTAATTTTTTTTAAAACAGCCTGTTTTGACCCGAACTCATCTTGCTTGGAGGCCATCGTTAACCAAAATTTTCATATGCCTGCATCATTCGACTCCATATATTAGATATAACCCCTACACTACTGTAAACATATTGGGGTACTTGCATTCCAAAGTAACTTGGCTGCTGTTTGTTACTTTTGCTTCCATTTAGAGCAGATGTGGTTTATCATTTTGGTTCAAGTTTATTCCCCATCCTAAATATATACGAATAATACAGAAAAAAAAGAAAAAACTGAAAAAAAAAAACTGAAGAAATAAAAAAAACTGAAAAAAATAAATAAAAACAAACAATAAACATAAAAAAAGAAATTAAAAAGAAAAAATAAAAAACAAATTACAAATACACAAAACATAAAACAAAAAGCAAAGAAAAAAAAATATAAAAATACTTACAAAGAAAAAAACTATTGTTCGGCGGTGGTGGTGTGGGGCTGCAGGGGAGGAGCCGGGCGGCGGAGGTGGGGCTGCAGGGCTGCGGTGGTGCTGCGGGGGCGGTGGTGCTGCAGGGCTGCGGTGGTTCAGCGGCGGGTGGTGTGGGGAGGAGGAGAGAGGGTTTGTGAGAGTGAGAGGGTTGTGAGAGTGAGAGGTTTGTGAGAGTGAGAGGGTTGTCCAGCAGATCTAAAGTTTAGAAGAGAAGGCGGGTTAGTGAAATTTTTTGGGAGGACCTTTAGCGGCGACGGTGTCGCCGCTAATAGTAATAAGGAGTTTTTATCTTGACCGTTAATGTTATTTTGATCAACGGTTAGATTAAAATAGACCTTTAGCGGCGACGCTTTGGCGGGTCGCCGCTAAAAGTCAAATTTCTTGTAGTGTATATCTAAATAAGTTAAACAGGTTGACTGATCGTAAATGAGTTAACGGTTACTAGCAGATTGTAGTAAAAGGCTTAGGTAACTTAACATGTTTACCTTATAAAATATAATTTGTTTATTATATATAGTAGTTATTAAAGGGTTGGTGTGCCTGCGTGTTTACTAAAACACAGATCATGACATGTTTAATTAAAATGGAAATATGTTAACTTGAACATTGCAAGTTTATTACATAAGTTATGTGTAGTGAAGGGGGTTAAATATAATGCCCATGATTCTAATTGGTTCACGTGGCAGCTGAGTCAGCATGAGCTTGAAGTGAAAAAAGGGTGTAGTGGTAAGAGGAAAAATATAATGTCCCTGTTTCTGATTGGTTGTTTATTTTATTATTATTTTTAATTAATAAAGTCAAAATAATTAAAATAAAAGACAACTAATATTAAAAAAAAAGTTACGACTAATATTAAAAAAAAACTTACAAAATAATTAAAATAAAAAACAACTAATATTAAAAAAAAAAGTTACAACTAATATTAAAAAAAAGTTACAGATAATATTAAAAAAAAAGTTACAAATAATATTAAAACACTAGATAATCCTAAACTACTTATTTAAACATTACATAATTAATCCTAATTTTCTCCCCTACGGAGAGTAATTATCCCAGTCCTCGAGTGTGTACTCCGGCGGGAACAAGGAACGATCGCTATCGCGACCATCGGATCTCGCATTCGAGCGGATCCAGCAATACTCACGAGGAGGGGAATAATTGTAGAAGCGTTCCTCTTCCTGAGCATCCCTTAGTGCTTCATACTCCTCCTCAGTGGGCTCCCGGGGGAGGAGGGCTTGGAGTGGGGTTGGGGTTTGGTTGGTTCTCCACAAACTATAGGCGACCCATTCCCCTAACAGCCATAATATAATCTACACACCACACAATCTCCTCTTCAGTGAAATCAACATTTGGGTGTGGGGGAGTGTATCCTGGGAGTGGAGAAATGGAGGGGACAGGGTTGGAGACACGTTGAGTAGGAGGAGAAGAAAAAAGTGGTTGAAGAAGAGCAGGAGGAGAAAACACTTGTTGAGGAGTAGGAGGAGAAGAAAACACTTGTTGAGGAGGAGGAGAAGAAGAAAACACTGGTGCACGACGTCTCTGGCGAGCGTATCGCCGGAGATTGGACGGTTCGGCAAGATCATTTGGATATTCACCACCCATAGCTGGTTTGTAGTGTGTTTGTAGTGTAGTTTTTAAAAAATTGTAGTGTGTTTGTTTGTGTAGTTTGTAAATGTTTATGTAGTGGAGGTATATATATATATATATATATATATATATATAGTAAAAAAAATAACTGTTCAAAAATAACGGTCAGAATTTTAAAATTTCAAACGTTCATCTTGCCACGTGGCAAGATTAGATTGGTAGTCAAACATGTTGCACGGCGTTATATATACAACGCCTCCCTCCTTTTTTGCCCAATAACCCACCCCCCTCCCCCCTTAACGGTACGGGGGCGTTATTTTTTGATTTAATGCCATATACCGCCTCCACTACAGGGTCTTAGTAAATAGCAACTCAAAATCTTATTATTTGTATGTTATAGAACATTTGAGGATGAAAAATTAAATTGACAAATCATTCAATACAGCCTAATTTTCACTAACTGGATGTGTTGACAAATAGAGTTTGTAAAAAAATCTTTATAAAATTATGGTGTCATTAATATAAAAAATTCTTTAAAAAGATACACAAATACATACGACAATTTAGTAAACATGATTCCGATCTTGTTTTTTTTCTCTTAAATATTCTTGTATCGCAACAGAAAAAATTATGATACACTTCATATATGAAGTGTGTCATTTCACTATCATGCATTTAGTTCCTGTTCTATGAACCAAAGTGAATTGTACTCTGTATATTAATAATAATGAACAAAATGTGATATAATGTTTAGTGGTTGGTATAGGTTTATGTAGTAAGTGCATTTTTCGTATAAAATGTGAGAAGTTCATGTAGTCATTATGTTTTAAATTTGGGCTATGATGTTTTTGATTCATTTTGCATTGTATTATATTGAAAAACACCAAACACAACAATTTAAAACATAATCAAATGTTTTCTAGACATGAAATTTGAAACACACTGATTATTTTCTTCGCATGATGTTTTAGATTGCATGTCGAGAAATACATTAATTATTATTTTAAATTGTTACGTATTGTGTTTTTCTATATAATACTATGCCAAAAAAAATATAAAACATCATGCTTGACATTTAAAACACAATACCTATATAAGTGTAATACTCAAGTCAAAAGATCAAAGCTACGATAATTTGTTCATACTTACACATGCATGACTTAATCTTTGAGACAAACATATGACTACTGGCAGGATCAACCAGATATCATTCCTCTTTTGACGATACCTACCTGTGGTACGAGCCATGCGGCTAGGCGGTTATTTTAACAAAAGCGCGAACGCTAAACAAAGGTAGAAAGAGGAATCCCAAAGGACCATTTTACTTGATATTTAGATTAACCACACAAGAAGTGGGTTATATTATTATGTAACTTTTGGTTTCAGTCTTTTGTGTTGGAAAATCTTATAGGCGATTATATAGGGCTTCTTATCTTAGTTTTCATTTTACGTGTCCAGCTGACAGTTTGCCCAATGCTACACTGACGGAACCTTTTGGGCCTAATGGATAAGCTTTAAAAGCCCAGCCCATCCAACCCAAAAAATAATTGAAAGATTGTTTTTTCCAAATCCATATTTTTCAACTATTGCTTTGGTGCTACCCTTTATTCGATAAAGGACCATTGGTATTTTTTTTTTCTTCTTTAAATTAATTAGCCATGTTTTAAAATCGAACGATCATGAATAATAACTATGATAATTTAATAATTTAGCAAAATATAAATTTAACAAATTAATAATAAGAAGAAATAATTGGATCTTTTAGTTGAACCCTTATAAAAGTCGTTTAATTTTATTTAGTCGATAAGATGTTTTTTTGGTTTGTAATTGCATGTTAATATAATCTTACATATATTCATTGCTTTTATGCACACTCAACTTCAAAGCATAAAACTATTAGTTTAATATTACTTTTTAATTTTTAATTTACTTTGGTTTGCACCCGTGGGTACCAAAATTGTCTATGGTGGCTAAGTTTTAAATCGGAGCAGATATGAAGTGTTCGATTTTCGGCTAAGTTTCTAAAGGAGTCGTAACTCGGGCTGGGGAAGGTGCTAAAGAACGATCAAGAAGAGGATGTTCTGTGTGATGTCAAAAATGAGAAGCTTCAGCGAATATTAGTGGAAGAATTTTATATATATATATATATATATATATAGTGGAAGGATAGGGAGAAAACCCTCCAAAATGAAAAAACTCTAGAAAACCCTCAAAAAAACCTACTTCCCGAGCTTTTTTTTTTTAAAAAAAAATTAGGGCATGTAATATACATGTTTTTGAGTGTTTTGAGCCAAAAAAATCAAAAAAGCGCCGAAGGGTCTTTTTAAAAAAAAAAAATAAGTTTTGCATCATAACATATGTTACCAGTGCAAAAATAAGCTAACATGTGTTATGATGCAAAACTTATTTTTTTTTTAAAAAAAAAAAAAACCCTTCGGCGCTTTTTTGATTTTTTTGGCTCAAAACACTTAAAAACATGTATATTACATGCACTAATTTTTTTTTAAAAAAAAAAAGCTCGGGAAGTAGTTTTTTTAAGGGTTTTCTAGAGTTTTCTCATTATTTAGGGTTTTCTGTGGATCCATCCCCTATATATATATATATATATATATATATATGTATGTATGTATGTATGTACTTATTATACGTAAAATTAGATGCCTTATTTGTGTATTGATTTTTATTTAGGTTGCACATGCTACCCGGCAATGATGTGTTCTATTGTGGTCTATGTGAAGTTAGATGTACCAGTCAAACAAACCTAAATGCGCATCTTGATGGAAGGAAGCATAAGAAGGCTTTGCACAACGTTGGCTTTATTAATATTATTTGATGATTAATTTTTTTTTTAGTATTATCGTATGTTTTATTTCCGGAATTTTGTTTTTCCCCATATCGCTTTGTGTTTCACATCATGTATGCTATTTTTTTTCTTTTATAATGTTATGATTTGGTCACTTTTGGATGGTTATTTGTTTCTTAATGACTTTGCATATTAATTTTTTAATAAGTTGGTGATTTTTAAATTATAATTCATTTATGGTAGTTTCATTGTTGGTTTGGAATTCCATGTTAACACTATTAATTTACTTTTACTTTTTAACTTTATAAATTTTTATTTACTTTGGTTTTCACCGTAGGTCCCCACGGGACTCTAACCTAGTAACTAATATAAATTTATTATATGCCTTTCACCCAATGGTATTGTAGACAACATGAGTTTAGGTACCTTGATGAACCAAGCTAATTTCGACCGAGCAAATCAAACCTACATTAGTATTATTGAAACTGAAACCATCCTTTGTTTTTATGGTTTTTTTATCGTTGTAAGGCACGTGTCGATATATTATAGGCATATTACGATTTCTTTTGTTTTCTCTTTTAGTTGCTATAGCGAGTATCAATACCATAAAAAACCAAACCAAAAGGGACCGAATTCCCACCGTGTAGCGTGTGTAATTCCACTAGTTTTGTATTAAACGAGTCAACAGATTAATGACACGGTTAAAAATGTGTCTAAATCGGTTCAACCTGCTTAACACGTGTAACGTATCATGTAAATAGGTTAACTTGTTTACAACATTATTATGACCCGTTTATCAAAAATATAGTTTTATAGATAACTAAAGACAGTATAATTAAATAAGGATTGTAACTTTCATTTCTTCAGAACTCAAACGGTATAGAAATAACATATTGGACTTCTAAAATAATAATTCATCACACTTTCATTTCTTCACTAATAAAATTACATTAAACTATAAAATTTATCAAATTTCTTATTTCTTCACTAATAAAATGTTATACTTAATATATTAAAATCATCAAATATTTTATTTATTTCACAAGAAATGGAGAAAATTACTATAATTAAAATCTCTAAATATATAATCATCTAATCGTTACAAATGGAGAAAATTACTTTGATTCAAATCTCTAAATATAGACTGAATTACAAGTTTTGTCCTTTATGTTTATACCTAATTATAAAGCATGTCCTTTACGTTTAAAATTGACTGGTTATGTACTTTATGTTTTAAAATTTTGCATGGTTTGTCCTTTAACACTATTCAAAGGACAAACCATGCAAGATTTTGAAACATAAAGAACATAACCAGTCAATTTTAAACGTAAAGGGTATGTTTCGTAATCAGGTATAAACATAAAGGACAAAACTTGTAATTCAGTCCTAAATATATAATCATTTAATCATCGCAATTTTTTTTTAATAAAAAGTATTATCTAACAAAAACCTCATATGAACATAGATATCATGATTCTTTTCCTAGCAATTCCTTATTTTTTTAATTGATACAAAGTACTCGTAGGATTTAAACTCTTCACTTTATGGTTGTGTATGCAACTCACACCAGAATTGTCCCCATGAGGACATTATGGGCTTAATGTTCCTCTGTTTGGGCTTAAAACTTTTGAATCTCTCCATGACTCCTTGTGGATTATTGGTGTCATATGTCTATTGCTTTAATATAGAAACCAAAAACTTTTGATACTTCACAATTCATCTAAAACACGATACAAATCAAAGCTCATTGTTCAGACAACATTTTCATATCAGTAACTTCGTACATATAATATCGCCATGAGCTAAACAAATTCGAATAAGATCGGTATCTACTTGCATTATCTGTACAAAAAGACCGAATCCACGACTACCACAACCCCAATCAAGACTCTTCAACCGACCCGTTTCTTCCTTTACCCACACGGGTGGCAATCACACTTTGACTTTGACTTTGACTTTTACCACGAGTCCTGTTGACCGTGTTATTCGATGCTTTCCCAATAAACTTGTCACGAACATGCTGCGGAATTCCATTCTCATCAGAAAAACTGATGTTTGACTTTTTCACAGTCAAAGATTCGTCTCGCGGAAGGGTATTTTGGTCATTTCCTTCTTTTAAAGATCCTGTGTCGGTATGAAACTCAACCGCTTCGATTTCTTTGGAGTACTGTGGGATTTCGCCCTCTTCACCCGGGTTTGTCACATCTTCTAAAGTCAAACCCGAGTGATGGTTAAGGGTTGACTTTGGTAATCCAGCACTCCCCTTTCGGCCCATAAAATTCGAGAGGCCGTTGTTGCTAAGCTGGCTCCCGACACCACTGTCGCCAGTTGGCTGACGGATTTGGTAAAGTAACCAAAGGCTGAAGGCTGCAAACAGTGCAAATTGAAGCATGTGCTTAGCCATGAATTCCTTGGATCGATTGCTTCTTGGAGTAGTGGATTGGTAGTTCATCTGTAGGCAAATGATAACTTTAGATTAAAAAAAAATCCCAAAAAGAAACAATAATAGTCGTTTTCATGATTCGGTTCAGCCTGTTTTTATGAAAATTTTAGGTTGAACCGCTAACTATGGTTTGGTTTCGGCCGTTTGAACATATGGTTTCTACTTAAACATTTTTTCATGATCATTGGTTTTTACTAAAATGATAAAGACGGTCCATGATTATCAGTGGCGCAGCTTAGCCCCCCCCCCCCCCCCCCCCCCCCCCCCCCGAATTTTCGTGCAGAAGTTCCGATTATATAGTATTTGTATAGAAAATTTTGGAAATATAGAGTTTCGATCCCCCAAAACTAGTTTTCGACCCCCAAAACTAGTTACTTCCGACCCTCCGAACCTTCAGGTCAAGCTTCGCCACTGATGATTATCATACATATACTTAACCACATATTCTATAAAGTAAACATATACATAAATAATAATAAAGGTTAAATGCACGTTTCAAACCAAACCAAACCATTACAACGTGAAAAATTAAACTATAGTTAGCGGTTCAACCTAAACTAACTGTCTAACTTACTTTAGTTTAAACAGTTCAATCCATTTCAATCAATTTTTGAACATGTTATAAACACCTTAAAAGACCAGATATTTAAAGTAAAATGACAAAAATACCCTTGTAACGCTTTGACCAAAAAACACATGATCAAAATAAATCATTGGTAACAAAATAAGGATGTGAAAACAAGGATTCATATTCATATTCATTTCATTGATTCTTGAAGGCAATTCACATCATAAACTTAATAACTTCACACTAAATTGATCTCTGTTTTCTGTAAACAACGAAAACCAAACCCGAAACAAGAACAAACAACAAGCTTGATGGAACCAATCAAATATCGCCAAAATTTCAACATAAGAATCAAAGAATCATTAAAAAATAGACTTTAAAAGTATATAAAAAAGAGATAATAAACTAAAGTTTACCTTTGGAATAAACAGAGGTTCGGTTCGGTTCGGTTCTGTTCTGTTATTTCTCAAAACCTGAAGTAAGAAGTTAAAAGATCAAATACCCATTAAAATTCAAGCAAAACCCATTAAGGGCATGTTTGGATAAACTTATTTGAGGCAAAAAGGACTTTTTGTTAAAAGGACTTATTAACTTATGACTTTTTAAAAATGAGTTTTTAAAAAAGTGTTTGGATTAGCTTATGTGGTGGGGAAAAACAATAAGTTGATAAGTTAGTTTGTAAAAAAGTGTTTGGTTTAACTTATTTAGGTAAAATGACCAAAAAGGGTATAAAGAGGGAAGGTGTAAGGATATATTAAGGGCATGTAGGTAAATAACCATCAATAAGTTATAAGGAGGTTCAAAAAGTCACTCATCCCTTACTTTTCCAAAACAACTTATCATAGGCTTACAAAAAGTTAAAACAAAAAGTCCTTTTCCTTTTGCCAAACACTTTTTGTAACTTATTAACTTTTTGGAAAAGTTATAAGTTATAAGGAGGTGGAAATAAGGAGAGCCAAACATGCTCTAAAACAATCAAAGAATCATGAAAATTAAACCAACAAAACGTTACCTTTGGAATACGAATCGAATCTTGAAGAAACAGAGGTTTTTGTTATGTTTTGTTCTTCAAAGGCCTAAAGCAAATCTTTTAGGGAAATTTGTTTGATTAATTTCTTTACTAATTTTAAGTGTTTGAATTAAAAGAGAAATATTATGAAGTATTGAGAGTTACAAGAAAATGGTTGAGGAGTGGTAGAAAAATAAATAAAAATATGGTTGGGAGGTCAGCAATTTACAAATAGCGGTTAATGTGAAGTTACTAAAATGCCCCTTAGTGGGGTTTGGGTTTTGGGTGAGGTTAGGGGTAAATAGTGAAGGGTGTAGAGGGTGGATTGGGGATTTGATAGAAGAATGTGACTGATGAGTGCCGGCGGTGAAGGCTAAAAAGAGGGGTCATATATGTTGACTTTTTCACATGAGGTTGCAAGTTTTGACTAAGTATATAAAATTGAAAGTTGTTTTTCTTTTTTCTTTATATTATGGTCTATGGATATGGATCATAAATAACTAAATATCTTGTAAGTGTCATAATTTAGTGATGATAATATTTTTCCAACTACTTTTATTTCATCCTTCATGTACATAAAAAATAAAAAAATAATAAGAGGAATGTTGTTGTACAAATGGTTCTTATCATACAAATAATTTTTAACGTGAGTAGTGAATGATGGTAATTTTATTTTTATTTTATTTTATTTTTGAATTTTTTTCTATATTGTTAAACATGCCGTTTAGTATTGAAATCTTAAAAAAAAACAAAATTCTTTTTTTTTGTGTAGAGTAATTACTGGTAATTACGTAATTACTCTAGTATAAACTACTGTAATTACTTTAATGACGTAATTACACTACAAAAATTAATTTTTTTTTTTTGTATTATTCCTCTAGAAAGCATGTTTAAGCAAATGAAAAAAAAAATTCAAAAAAAAAAACATAATTTTCTTCCCTCTTCACTTCTCATGGTAGTAGTTAAGCCTATTTGTATTTGATATTTACTTAGTTTTAAGGTGTTCAGTTAATTCACTAATCATGTCTAGGCAAGTCACTAATTATGTTAAGATGTTATATATGCTTTTAAACCTATTATTACATATAAAAACCTGCTAATTACATATATATTCACAAATGTAGTCAGATTGGTAAGAATCTAATTTTTTTGTATTATAATTGGTGTTGCTAAAAACATTAATTACAAAGATTGTTAAGCCGGTTAGATATAGCCTATGTTCTTAGACGCCAGATACATCTCTAGGTGATAAGTGATAATTAATCACCCCACCATCAGTGGCGAAGCTTGACCCGAAGGTTCGGGGGGTCGGAAGTCACCGGGGGGTCGGAAGTCACTAGTTTCGGGGAGTCGAAAATCAGTTTCGGGGGGTCGAAACCCTATTTTTCAAAAATTTCTATACGAATACTATATAATCGGAACTTTTGCGCGAAAATCCGGGGGGGTCGGCTGCCCCTCCCCGCCCCAACTATGCTGCGCCACTGCCCACCATGCATGTCTTTTAAATTAATCATCATCATGACATATCATTGATACTAATTTGGTTGTTTTTTTTTTTAGATTCACATCACAGATTTAAAATGTTTGAGAAAGTGACAAAGTTGACTTCATTCGAGTAAGTTGTGCACACATAGAATTAGAAGTAGGTTTTATAAGTTATCGAGTTTTGATTATTTAATTTTTTTTTTCCTAAAAACGACATATTCCTTTTACGATACACACATTTTATCACTTCGTATTAGATTTGTTTATCCCAGGAAGCATCTAAGGAATAAACTAGTATTATCTATACCTAAATAGCTAATCAGGTAATCATATCTTATTCTAAAATACCGTTGTATGTATTATATTTTCTTAAATGAACTATTTAGTATTTCTTTTATTCTATGTGTAGGAAGGATTTACATAAAAGTGTATATGCATCCATTTGACTAGTTTCGCTAATTCTAAAGTAAATGACATGAGTATGTGGGTGAGTTTTACACACAGAAGTATTTGCATCCATTTGACTAGTTTGCACCTTAATTTATTTTAATTAAAGTAGTTTTACCATCCCGAACAGTATAAGAGTGACTTTGATACCAATATTGTCCGTTTTGCTTCAATGGGTTGCCTATCTAGAGCTCACGGATTTTTTTTTGTTGCGCTGGTGGAGACTTCCCAGTAGGTCACCCATTCTGGTACTGCTCCCACCTGAGCACTGGCCTCTCTCACTACCAATATTGTCCGTTTTGCTTCGATGGGTTGCCTATCTAGAGCTCACGGATTAGTTTTTTGTTGCGCTGGTGGAAACTTCCCAGTAAGTCACCCATCCTAGTACTGCTCCCACCTAAGCACGCTTAACTGTGGAGTTCTCTCATCTACTAACATTTAGCCTTAAAACGCGTTGGTGATTTAAGATACATTGAATTACATATGAAAAAACGATCTCTCCTGACACAACCGATATAGGATTTTCCTGAGATATCACAAAAACATGTGTTCGTAAGTGGGTGTGGGACTCTAGGCACATAACGTCACCGTGTAAAATGATATAACACAATTATTTGTGCTACATTTAACTTCTTTTTGTTATTTTAAAAGAACTGTAACAATATTATACACATATTAAGAGAATCTATGTTATGACATTAAAAGTTAGTGTATATTTAAACTTAATGAATAATTAACGAAGAAAAAGTCAAGACAAAGGGGTCTCTTTTGCCTTTTTATCCTTTTTTTCATCAAATTAATCATATTACCGTAACTGTTGCCGTTACAAACTGGCTCAAACTTCTTTTAAAGGCTAAAACCAATCTTTTAAAAGTCGGTTTTTTAAATTATACCAGTTTCGGCTAAAAATAGTTTAATCGGTGGTTCAACTGGGTTAACTAATTAACTCTATTTATACTATTTTAAGATACTAAAAGTTAAGAACTTGTTTTTTCGTTTAATACAGAAGGTATAAACATACAGTAAGGGTAAATTAGTGATTCAAACACTTTTACATTTACTATCATCATTAAAATTACATTTTAATTCCCTTAACGTTAATAAACTTTTACTTATTTAAATAATTGTTACACATTTTCTTGTTATTTCAAGCCAACTATTCCACGATTTTAAACGAACATAATATTTTTATAGGATAATACTTTTCAAAAATAAAATTACATAATAAAAACAAGTAATTATTCTCTTGATTTTGAATTAAAAACATTTAAGGGTAGGTGAAGAAACACGAATCCTGGATTACCGTATAGGCGCTAACCCTGGTAGTGATTCTACTGTATTCTATAAAGGAGAGTGTTTATAAAAGACGTGTAGGTCTATAGGAGACTACCGATTTAGAAGAGCCGAGCCTCTAAAGGTTAGTATAATAAACAAGGGGGTGAAAAAGACACGAAAGAGTTCGTAGTCTTTTTGAGTGAAAGTCTGTGAATATCAGATGCCAACAAAAGGAGAAGGAGCTCCTCCTTTTGTAGTTCCTTGACATCACACTTTCTCAGCCCATCCTCTACCCTTGATGGGGCCCGGCCCAGGTAGAGGTGTCTCCAAGATTCCGGCCCAAGTCCTTAAGCCCAATTGGTGCAAGTGGGTTTTAGTAAAAAGGAGAAAGTAAAATGCAAGGGGGGATGTTACCGTCCTGATGATAGTACGCGTGGCTGTGACACCCGTCACTTTTTCATTATATATATATATATATGTATTTTTTTTTAATAATAATAATAATAATAATAATAATAAAAATAATGATAATAAAAAATAAAAATAATAAATTTCAGATTTTATATAAAAAAAAATAAAACTAGTTGGTTAAACATTAACCCAACCAACAAACCAAGCCAAACCCACTAATCCTCTACCTCTTGAGCCCACCCAGCCGAAGCCCATATCACCTTAGGCCCATCCCTGATCCGGCCCACTGCCCTCTCAATCAGTTTAAAAAAAAAAAAATGTTTTGTTCCACCCGGGTCTCGAACCCGAGTCACCACGCACACACACACACGCTTTACCCAGCTGCTCCACACCTTCTATCTGATTTAAACCCAACCCTATATCTATTTAACCCTTTTCTTCGCTGCTTTCCTTTTTCCTTCTTCCTTTACAGCGTGCAGCAGCAACAGCATATTATTTATTTTTTTTATTTTTTTTCTCTATTGACCTAATTAATTTGCTCTTTTAACGTGTAATAATCAAGGGTTTTGACTAGGAAACGTGTTTACCGGCCTATATTAACTCACTAACGCGTGGATTATAGATTGATTGATAATCAATTTACCTTTTTCGCGTTTTGACATTAAACATTGGTCAAACCTACCAATTAAACGATCTAGACAATTGCAGTATAAATTGGACGTTCACACGTCTTCACAACTCGCTCATGATCTCTTCTCCACCTTAAATCTCTTTCTTTTCACTCTGTGTATAATTTTACGAGCATTAGTTGACTTTTTGGCTTGACCGATCATTCTTAATCAAATCAACACTGTAAGTCCAATCTTTTTTGTGGGTTTTGTTTGTCGGCACCCACGCAACAAAAACCCTAAGGTTAATCGGGTTAATGTTGTGTGGATTGTCTGATTGTAAAATCTAGGGTTTGTTCTTATTAATTTGGGGAAGAACACGATTTTTAACATGATATATATATTAAACGGGCTGGAACAAAACACAACCATGGTCTGGACCAAGTGGTTGTGACTGGAGCCTTGTGAACTGGACCACAGGGGTTCGAATCCCACCCCATACATTCTTTTTTTTGGGTTTTCAAGTATAAGCTTAAATTATATATTTATTCATTTTAATTATTTAAAATACTTATAAGCCTTCAAAAATTCCCAAAATTTTACATAATGATGTTCATGTCCTGAATATTATTATTCAGATTTTTATATCCAGAAATTTATTTATTTAATATATATAATAAATAAATCAAGTTTATTCTATTTTATTTATAAAAATCTATAAAAATATCAAAACGATCTTATTAATTTCCACAAAAATTATTCTAAGTTTATATAACAATAAACTTTTCTGAAAAGATTTTTATTTCAGAAAAATCATTTATTTAATATTTTTAATCAATTTTTGTTAGTTTTAATCATAATTAAATCATAATAAATCCAATTTTCATCATTTTTGCACCAAAATTTTATACAAATTATTTTTAACCATTTAGAACAGAAATATGATTTTTAAAATAGAAATTCTTTAATTTTAGTATTTTTGAATATTAAAGTTAAATATTGGCTATTTATAATAAATAGATTTAATAATCTATTTTAAAGAAAATAATTTTATAAAATTATTTTTACACTTTAAACACATTCTTGTAACCATCTTAAGTTTAAATTTCATAAAAAGATTTTTGGTTATTTATTTACTAAATTTCTCTCAATTGGCGAATATTTTTTATAATAATCAAACAAACATTTATCCCCAATTCGAAGCCCTAGAAATACATGTATCCTAGAGTTATTTCACTCACACATTATCAATTACTTTAGGTTAATCATTTGGGAGTAATCTCAAATCCATATTTCGTTGTCCAAGTCCAATTTCAAGTTACTACGTGAGTATTCCTACCCCTTTTTGCTTTTATACATTTTTGGGGTGTTACATGTACACTATTACAATTTCAAATACAAGTTTACATTTTTTTTACAATACAATTCTAGTACTATGTGCATTGCTTACAACGTGCTTTATGATTAGACAATACATGTGGATTACATTTGTACTTAGTGAAATCATTAACATGGTACAAGCCGACCTTAACATTGGATAGCGCTATTTGGATTGACAACCCGCCTAGATTGATTCTCCCCCTTTTTCATCGGAGAATCCGTGGCCAGTGTTAAGTTATCATCCATTTATTGGTTGAGTACACTACAGTTCATACAGTACATTATACAGTCACAGGGTTGATTTCGCTCATTTGTATGATACATAGTTTACATAATTGCACTGTAGCTTGCACTTGAATTGTATAACTTTTTAACCTACTATATATATATCAAATCTAGGAATGCTCACCAACATTTCATATGTTGACCAAACCTATTTTTGTACATGTTTCAGGTGCAGTTTGATCTAGTGCTTTAGCAAGAGACATTTAGTGTTCTATTTCAATTCAGTTATTTCAATATTTACATTTCATTTAGACAATGTAATTTCCATTTTCCATGTAAGACAATTTTGATTATTCAATAATATTTACATTTTAGTACCATGAGCTTTTGAACAATCGTCACAACGTGGCACCTCGATGATTCCGCCATCGGTTGGGGTGTTACAGTGGCGTCCGCTGAGTGGATGCTGGTGGGCGGCAGACACGTGGCATCCGCCTATTGGTAGACCGAGGACGGTGGGTAATCATCCTTTTTCTTGAAACTCGAGACTGGTTGAGAAAGCCTGCTGTCATGAAGATATCTTGGCTGGAAGGTTGCCACGTCATTGTCCTTTCTGCAAGCCAGACTAGGAGCAGTCTCTGATTGGAGAGAAACTCTGACGGGCAGCCTGTTGTGTCAGGAACAGTTGCCTGGGGCAGGGGTGTAAGTCCCAAGGCTGCCCCAGAAGGCATCTTCTAGTCGTGTTGACGAAGGTTCATCTGGCTTGTTGGGGAAGCTTTGAAGCGTATTGGGTCCGCCGACGTAAAACGGGCGGACGAGCTTGTGCCTAGCGTCGATTGGACGCCAGGTGTATCGCCGACGTAAAACGGGGCGAACGAGCTTGTGCCTCGCGTCGATTGGACGCCAGATGTATCGCCGACGTAAAATGGGCAGATGGACGCTGGACGTTCCGCTGACGTAAAACGGGCGGATGGACGCTAGACGATCCGCTGGCGTAAAATGGGCCGGTGGACGCCAGACGATGCCGGTTTTAGTTGGGCGTATTTATGATGTTTTGGTACCATATCCCTTCAAGTCCCCCAGTCTAGTGCTTTCATGATCCGTTGGTAGGGGAGTGTTGGACTTGATTTCACAAGTGTACTTTGAGTTACATCCAGTCATCACTGGGTTTTCGTGTAACAAAGTGTACGTGTGTTTTCGTATAACCTCGTCAACTGGTGCGCGCACAGTGATCAAGCTGCGGGCGTATGACGGAATGAGCGTTTATTTCGGGACCTATGATTAGGCCCGGGCGAAAATAGAGGATGATGATGAGAGTTTAACTCATCATGTATAGTGCTTGAAGCAGGATGAAGAGAGTTACCTGAAAAACTTGAAGATGATGAGGAAAGTTTAACTCCTCATGTGTAAAGCTTGAAGATGATGAGGAGAGTTAACTCATCATGTGTAAAGCTTGAAGATGATGCGGAGCTTTTGAAGTCTTCGCCATAAATTGTTGTCTTCCTTGTGATATTGATAGTTATGTTCGTAGGATTGGTGAGAGACTCATCCAGCAGTATCGGGCTGGCTTGATCAATATGTTGAAAGCTATTCGTCTTGTGGGAGAAGGAAGTCCTTTGTTGTTGCCTTTTTGCGCACTGGCGTGGGGCTTGAATAGGCGTCGGGCCTGATTGCACGTCCACAAGATGTGAAAATGAAAATCTTCAAAATGTTGGTTCTGGCGCGTAGGCGTGGGGCCTAGAAAGGCGTCGGGTCTGATTGCGTGTCCACAAGATGTGAAAATGAAAATCTTCAGAATTGTGGTTTAGGCGCGCAGGCCCGGGACCTAGAAAGGAGGCGAGCCTGATTGTGCGTCCAAAAGATGTGAAAATGTGTTTTTTGTCCCTGGTTGCGCCTGTATTTACTCCGCATTGAATTTGTCTTTTTGATTTCCGTCTGAATTTAAAGCGGGAATGTTTGAAGTTGAAGGGACGTGTCTGACGGTTGGTACACCTGCCTTAAAGAGCGTGTCTGACAGTTACTGTGACTGTTGAGTTGGTAGTCCACCACGTGTCGTGCATCTGTTGCATGTGGACAGCTGTTGGTGACGGATCTGAACGTGGGCATACACGTGTCGATCATCGGTATAATATGTCAGCTGGGGCAGAGTAACCGTCAGGCGAGTGAGCCACGTGCGGCGCGTGGGCCGTTTCGTCACGTGGGCCTCCTGACGTGTCCGTTTGTTATTGGACCCTTGCGCGAAAAGCCTGTACGTGATGATTTCATTCTCTGTCCTTGCATTAAATGCGATGGGTATAAATATGTCCTCTTTGATCCTTCATTCGTTTCATTCTCTCCACCAGAAAAAAGTTTTAAAATTATCTCCGGCGAGTTTGTTGCTTTTCCGGTGGAAGTTTGCAGTTTTCGAAAGTGAATTTTACGTTTCTCGTTCTCCTGTTTGATAAAAGATGTCGTCTGAAGATAAGAAGGCGGAGTTGGCGATGAAGGACGCTCAGATTTCCTGGTCTACGGACGAATTTTGGTCCTTGGTTAGGAAGTTTAACATTCTCCGGGAATGGGAACCGGAGTTGCCGGAGAAGGGGCAGACTCCGGTTGACTGTCCGGAGGGAAAGATTTGTCTATACGAGGCCTACTTTCTGAAAGGGCTTTTCCGGCTGCCGGTGTCGAAGTTTCTTATTTCTGTCTTGCAGAAGTATGGCGTGCATATTTCTCAGATGAGCCCCTTTGGGGTGATGAGAGTTATGCATTTCAAAGCCACGTGCCGGTCGTTGAGGAGGGAGCCGGAGTTTGAACACTTCAACATGTTCTATAAGCTTAACGTGAAGGATTCAGGGTGGGTTTCTTTTACTGAGCGGTCAAAGACCGTGAGTCTGATTATACCGAAGAGTTCACCCAAAACTCTTCGTGATTGGAAGAAGTGTTTCTTCTTTCTGAAGAAAGAGGTTGTTCCGGTGGAGATGGCGAGACTGGAGCTCCGTGCCGGGCAGAAGGCACCGTCCTTCGAGGTTATGAAGGACTTTCAAGAGGAGGGCTGGTTTCAAGAGTTTTGTGCGCATCCAACCCGGTTGGATGATCTAGAGAGGTTGGACGAGGGTATCCTCCGTCTGTTGGGAATGAGCCGCCTAGGCGTCAGGGAGGGATATGATGTGGCCCCTGTTGGTACTGATGGGCCTTTGTCTGTCGAAGGTAAGTTCTCTTCTTGTGTGTGTATCGTCCTTCGTGCGTTGACGCATGTGTCTATTGCAGGTGAGTTGTTATTTGAGGTGTTTGCTACTCGCGGTACGAAGACCACTTATGTCGCGGTTCCCGAAGGGGGTGTGTCGGAGTTAGAGCAGCGGAGGGAGAATTTCCTTTTTCCGGCGCCGATGGAAGGTGTGCCTTCTAACCTTGAAGTTGGTTTTCTGATCAACCCTGAGCCGTTGTCCGTGCGCACGGCGGCTGGGGTTGATTATGTTTTTTTGTCCGACGATGAGTCTAGCGGATCATTGTCCAGTCTAATTCACCGTGCGCGTCGCTCTGCAGGTGGTGGTGGGTCAACTGCGTCGGCGACCGCGACACAAGGTGGTGGTGGTTTGACTGGTGAAACCAGTACGACTGAAGGAGTGACTGCTGAGGGTAAGTGTCTTAACCTTCTTTGTATTTTTGTCTTTGTTTGCGTCTTATAAGCTGAACCTGTTTCTTTGTTGTAGGTCACAAGCGTAAGCTGCTTGAGACTGTTGAAGAAGATGAACCTCAAGGTTCGTCTCCAAAGAGGATGGCCAAGGGTGGCGGTACTGCTGATCCGCCCCAAGGTTTGGAGCTTGAGCCTCCGCCTGTTCGTGAGCCATTTGGCAAGAAGGCCCTCCGGAAGTTGAGCAGTAAGTACGAGTTGTTTAGATCATACCTTTTTGTTTTTGTTTTTATAGTTTTGTGTTTTTTTTTTATGTAGGCTCTATTCCTGCTTCGGTTAAGCAGATGCAGGAGGATCGGAAGAAGAAACTAATGGAAGAGGAGCGTCTGAAGGCTCTGTCTGGTCTTGAGACCAGTGAAACTGCACCGGATCTCGAGGCGCAGAAGAAGCTTAAGGAAAAGAGAGGCGTGGCGCTGCGGCTGCTCTTAAAAGGAAGGAAGAGGAGGATGCTCGTATCTGGGAAGCTGCCATGGAGAGACAGAAGGCTGAGAAGGAGCGTTTGGCCGCCGAGAAAAGGGCGAAAGAAGAGGAGGAGCAGCGTCAAGCTGAGCTGCTCAAGCAACATGCGACCCTTGTGGCTGTGAAAAATGAGCAAGGCAGGTTGGCGTCTGCTCCGGGTGGCGAGGGGTCGCAGGTGGAGCCTCTATTTGTGGATCTTGAGGGTGGTGACGCTCCGGAAGATTCTCCGGTTATGGGTGAGGGAGGCCCTTTCGTTGCGCCCCAAATGAAGAAAGTTGAAGGTGGCGGGGCGTCTTCAAGCGGCGCAGTTTTCAAGCTGAATGCCCCGGTCTATACGCCTGAATGGCGTATAACCGACAGTTGTCGCTTCCTCAGCCCCTTTATGGCTGAGGAGTTTGTTAACTATGCCCTTCCTCCCGCGGAGCGTGCTCATCACCGCTCCCAAAGCCGGGCTACACTATTCTCATAGTTGTGTACGAACTTAAAACAATCTCTGGGGAATCTGTACGCCCTTCACCGTGGGGAGAATGATTTTTTGGAGGAGTGGGAGACGCTGGCCAATGAAGCCGATCATCAAGCTAGGGAGAAGGGGGTTCTTGAGACTACCAAGCAACGCCTTGTGGACTAAATTCGGAAGTTGGAGTCCGAAGTGTGTCAGAAAGACGTGGGCGCGGCGACTAAACAGAAGGCATGGGAACAGTCTTCTGTGAATATTAACAAGGAACTTGAGCGCCGCCGACTGTTGGTGCAGCAAGCTGAGTCGGACTTGGCCGCGCAGGGTAAGCTTGTTGCTGCAAAGGATAAGGAGCTGGAGGTTCTAACCTCTAAATATGGTAACGTTGCTCGGCAGTTAAAGAAGAAAGACGAAGATGTGGTGAGGGCCACCCGTCGCGTGTCGAAGTTGGAGGGGCAGGTTGGTGCCCTTTTGAAAGAGAAGGAAGCTTGGGAGTTGGAGAAGTCCTTGATGTTGGACGCCCAGAAATCCTACTGTGAGAAGTCACTGTGGATGATGTCTGATGGAATAACCGCCGTAAGCTTTCTCTTTCTTTTTCTTTTACTTGCTTTATCTTTGAGTTTTGGTTTGTCTTATGCAAGTTATGTCTTTGTTGCAGGTCTTCGAGCGTTACTGGAATGAGCCGAAGATGGGAGAGCTAGTTGTTGAAGTAGTGGATGCTGCGCGTACCACTGGTTTACACAGTGGTTGGCTGGAAGGGTATCTGGCCGCCAAAGACGGTGCTCCGGTTGAGGCGCAACCCTTTCAGGACATAAATCCAAAGACAGTGCTGATGGAGGAATTGGAGAAGCTGGAGAAGATGGACTTCCCTGTGCTTCAAGCGGTGAGGCAGTGTTTGTCAGATCCTGATCCCATCGCGCTGTTTAGGCGTTGGGTAGAGGAGTCTGAACGTGCCGGGCGCGAACCTAAAGTGATTGACTACTCTTATTCTAAAGAAACAAAGTGATTGACTATAATCTAAAGAAGAAGCGAGAACCTAAAGTGATTGACTACTCTTATTCTAACTTTGTTATATTCAAAGGAAATCAAGTGTCAATTTCGGGGTATATCATAATGTCAGCAGACATAACTATCTCATGGAGGAGTCATAAGGAACTATTAAAAACAACCTAAGTTATCATGACATAATGTGTTGCTGATCACAACATAATGGTCATTAAACGTTGTTGGTAAATTTATCCGTTGACTCATAACTTATTAGCTCCATATAAATACTAAGTTAAAGACTTACTGTGATAAAGTCAGCTGCCCTAATTTCTCGAACAGTAACAGTTTGAGAGGGGTTACATTAGAGTTCGATACGAAATTATTGTTCGCTTATGTTAAGAACAAATAGAGGAAATTAGAATTTTGTATCGAATGCATTCATGATATGCTTATGGATTCAATAACTAAAGGTCTATTACCCATAAGTCTCACTAAGGGCCAACTAAGAGAAAAAGGTATTACTAATGACCATGTACAACTGCATATCGTACTATGAATGACTTATGACTAATGATTAATTTTCCTCATTATGATTTGTTTGTCTATTAGTATGCTAAGCTAGCATAATGGCATAAAGACAATAATACAACAAATCAACTAAGGGCATAACGTTAATTGATCCTAATGTTAAGTTTTAAATTTGGGCGTAGTATGATTAATGGGGGTCCTAAGTCGAATATAGACTTAACGACTGTATTTCTCTGCTACATTTTGGGTTTAGAACTAAAATGAGTATTAATCTCTGCAAACTTATGTAATACTCATAATAAATTATTACTCGGCTAAGTGGGAGAATGTTGGAATAAATATACATGACGTTTGTATATTTATCGATAACCTTTATAATCATTTATATAATGATGATCAATTATTAATGTTATCCTAAGCCCAATAACAGATATGTCTTTGATGAACGGACTTATCATTAGATGGGCCTTATTAGGGTGTCCCCTGAGTATGTATAAATATAGAGAGCTTATTATGAGATTAGGGTTGACATAAACATAACACCATAATGTCTATTAGCCATCCCCTTTCACTCTCATCTCTTTCAATGTGTTCATAACTAAAGAACACATAAACCATTAGAACTGTATACCCTAAAGGGAACCCGACCATACTGAGAAGGATGTCGTCTTCCAATACGCTTATAGCATCAGTCTCAGGTCTCACCAATCTTTCAGGTATCATTACTATTATATTTTCCATTACATACAGTCAAAACTGATCAACAAATATTTATTTATGTTTATTGGTGATGTTTGTGTATAACGAGTTTACGCCACCCCGCGCGTTGCAGCGGGCCGTTGATTAGGAATGTGTTTAGTATTGTTATATGATATGCGAAGATTTCTAAAATCCATCTGGTTGTTTTTCAAATCGTGAATTAATTGGTATTTACGATTTGAGCAAGAATGGTAGGGGTTTGCATGGGGCTAGACAATTGGCGAAGTTTGTTACTTGTTATCATATATGTAAATTAGGTGGTTTTGGGTAAGTTAAAAATGTTAAAAGGGGAAGTTAACCCGCACGTTGCGGGGGGATTGTGAGTATGAATATTCTTAGACCACCCGGAGTGGGGCGGGAAGGGGGGGGGGGGACACCGGCCCGGAGTGGCGTGGAAAGGGGGGGAGATCAGCACCGGCGTGGGGGCACTTGCTTTAATAATAATAATAATAATAATATTCAATCCCCCTCCCTTCCACTCCCCACAATTTTCATCCCCTCCACGTGAGACCTAAAAATGCTACATAACACTTCATCCCCCTCTTTCCCCACTACTCCTTATGGTCTTAGAATCAGGGTATTAGATGTAAAAATTCTACATTTAATTCTTTTTATTTTGATTTACCCCATAGAAAGTTTTCTAGATATCCGCATATTTAAAGGAATTAAAATAACGATTATGGAAATCTTTTAGATTATGATAGACATGTTGTTACGTGTTCCACAGTTAAGTGAAACGTTTTGGTTTGGCGATGTGTTTAGGATTTTTTTTTTAATTTTTTAACTTTAAAAGTAAATAAATATTAATTTGAGATGTTTGTTGAAAAACCATTAATTATACATAGGGGTTGCAGTAAAAGAAAACCATGGACTATTTCAAGTTTCCAACACACTATCCCATCAAGACCACCCTCCCCCACCCCCCTCTCTCTCTCTCTCTCTCTCCTATAACTACTAACACGCCACTGTCACCATAAACACAACAATCAGCACCGCCTAACCGTCACCACCACCAAATTCGCCGCCGCGACACCACAACGTCACCGTGGTCAAAGATAGATCTCATGGTTATCAGGTGAGAAAGAGAGATATCTGATCATGGACGCCACCAAAGAAGAACCATCGGCCTCACTTTCTTCGTGCCATTTTTGAAGATTTCCTTTTGATCTATTTTCGTCCTCGTGGATCTTGTTCAAACATGTACTTATCATGTGATTTCCATTTTCTTTTTTGTTTAACTCGTTCCGACTATAAGAAAATTCGATTACGTGATGACTTTGCTCGATTGAATGGTATAAAGTTGTTGGGGGGAACAACGCGGCGGCCTATCTGATGTTTCTTGATGATGAAACCTTTTATGTTGCATTAAAACAAAATGATTGGGATATATTTGGTTTACAGCGAGAAAGAGAATCTGGGTGAAGTTCAAGAGAGATGGAAAACCCATTTTTTTTTTTACATAAAAAGATTTTTTTTTGTGCCATGCATTACATTTAACGGAAAGGAGCGGTTACGGATGTAATGGAGAGGAGAGTTGACGGTTACCATTAACCGTAGTCAGTGATGGCTCTTTAACGGTTGCCAACTTGCCATTGACGTCGTTAATAATCGTTGCCAATTGAGGACCAGATGGTTGAAGGGATAGAGAGGAAGATAGATAGATGCAGGTTGAAGACGTAAAGGAAGGGGCAGTGACGGAAAAATGACGTGTTCAATCATCGCCGTTAATTGCAACGTTAAGTTGCTATTTGTATTTATATATAATGTTTTTACTTATTTGATATAATATAATTTTAGGTGTGTATGATCAATTCTTAAACCTGTTATGCCGTTTAAATTTTAAAATATTACTTTTTTTTTTCAAATTACATTTAAAAACATGTATTTTTTCGTTTAATGTGTTCAGCATAACACTAAAAAGATTTTGCTTTTAAAATTTAATGTTTTTGCATATCAGTAGAAATATGTTCATCTATAAAGATTACATGTTAGTTATTTGTAAATTGGTGAATTCCATATTCCTTGGGTTTTAAAAAAGATACACAACTTGATATACTAATCCAGGTTTTAACTTGAAATTTTTTTTAAACGTGAATAATTATTTTCATTTCAATAAAAAGGCAAATTACATAAGAATAGCAGGCAGGCGGGCAACAAGCTGCACCGCCACCCCTTCTGGATAGAGAACTCTAATATAGAGAAAACAAATCCTCGCTTTTGGGGAGTCGAGAAGTTGTTGTGGACCACCCGCTGGACTCTCGTCAGAAACCTGATTGCTTCCAGTGCCGATGAGTATATTTGATATAAATTTTGGTTATTATGAAGCTGCACAGAACATAGAAGTATATTTGACTTTCGGTCAATTTAGGTTTAAAGTTTGGAGCGCATGTATATAGTTCAAATACCTCAAAACCTATTCGATCGGTGAAATTTGAAGTTGTGATAATTTATACAAACATATATTTCAATGGCAATTGTTTTTATTTACTTTTCTATAGTCATAGGTGCCAAAGTTGTGCTTCTAGGCGTTTACGCTCTGCTCAACCAAACCACTAGAGCGCACCTAGGTGCATAGGAGCAGTGAACCGTTCTGAAAACCGACCTAGGTAAGAAAAAAAGCGCACTCTGAATCGTTCTCGAACAATATAAATGGTCTGTACCAACCTAAGTTAGTTGAAAAAAAGTCTAAAACAACCTAAAGTAGCCTAAAACACCCAAATAAGCACTGAATACAGATGCTCCTATCTTGTCTCATGCCTCGCTTTTTAAGTGCATAGGCGAGAGGCTTACCTTTCGTGCCTCAAGTGCTCATTGAGCCTTTGACTACCGAGATTTACTTATTATAAAAGTTTGATAAATTTAGAGATCTTGCGACCGGAGATCATGATGGTCCTTTGGTTTTGTTTGAAAGAATATGTAGGTTTGTTTTTGTCTTAATTAGCCTTTTGGCTGAATTGAAACTTTATTAGTGCACCAATTTACTACTTAATTTTGCTCCATCCCTTTTAGTCAATGCTTTTCCACAACCATCGATGTAAACACCATAACCTTCGATCAAGGCTACACTCACTGTTTAGCGAAAATCGATCTGAAGATGACACAAGCGCCCCTCTCCCTAATTTTTGTTCTGGTATGTGTTATTGTTTTTTGATTTTTCGTTGAAGTTATTTCGAAAAAGTTTATTCATTTAATTTACAATGATAATAAACTATTTACTTAAATCAGATTTAATTATATGAATGATTCTTATTACAATTTTTGTTTTACAAGTTAGTTCCTTAAAACTAATTTTTTCAGATTTCTATTATAATTTTATGTCTTTTAAGTTGTTCAAATCCATGTGTACTATGTAGTACACGGGGAGATAATAAACCTAGTAAAAAGTGTGTATAAAAAAATCCGGGTATATTTTCATTTTTAGTGTCTTGGCTCTGGGTGGGTAAGATTATGTTTTTAGTCGGTTGGGGTTTGCCATTCAGAAAAAGGGGTGGCGGCGCAGCCTTTTGCCCGCCTTCCCGCTATCTTGATGTAATTTGTAATGTTTTTTTTATTTAAATGACACAATTAAACTAAATGGAAAAAAAAAGTGGTTTTCCAACAATATATATATATTAGGATAAATGGGTATTTGGCTTCAGAAATCGGGAGGGTATCACCTAATTTCATACCCGTTTCAAACCCGTGAAAATTTTTAAAAGTAATCACATACCTGCCTCATACATTTTCGGTTTCAGTTACTCGTCAGAGTTAGATTTTTTTTTGGATGGGCTAAATGCACTCTTTTTTTATTGATCATACCCCCTTTCTAAAAATATCAGTTTAAAAATTGTCAAATTCTACCCTTTTTAAAATTCCTCATTTTTATGTGTAAATTTAAAATTTGTTAATGAATAACTTTTTTCTTGGCTTTGATTATATTTTGCTTCTTTCAAATGTTTCAATACATGTATTATAAACTTTAACTCAGAAATTAATGAAGAGAATCTTTCAAATTGTTGTGTCAAAGTCTCATCATTAACATGAGTAAAGGTTTCATATTGTTGAGCAAGAATTTCTCTGGTGTTGGCAATCACCTCATCAGTTCCTCCAAACTGTTCTTTTAGGCAATCCCACAGCTATTTGGCACTTTCACAATGTAAAAGCCCAGCATATATTTCATTTGGGAGAGCCATGGCCAACATAGAGAATGTCTTAGCATCAAGCTCAAGTTTTAGGAAATCTTCATCAGTGTAGTCTTTTGGTTCTTTTGGTCTTTCTACTTTAGTTTCTGGATCTATTATTACTGGTTTATGAGGTCCAAACATGACAGACCTCCAACATCCAGTATTTTGTTGAGATAAAGTATGTGCCAACCTCTTTTGCCAGATATTGTATTCATTTCTAACTAGCATAGGAGGTTTATTGGCAGATCCAGTATTATAAGGGTCTATTTTTAAGAAATTTGATTGATTAATGGTTTCTTAAAGTGATGGATGTTTAAAAGTGAACTAGTATCCTTTATTAAATATCAATAAGAGCCCGTGTCTGATTCTCAATTTGTTAGATTGATATATGATCAGATGAACCAGTGCTCTGATACCAATTGTTGGATAAGTTTTTTGTTTAACAGTACTTATTATGAACACTTGTGTAAGATCTATCAAAGTAAATTGCACAGCGGAATAAATGTAAGTGTTCAAGTTAAGGTTTCACTTTTAACAGGAGTTATTACTCCCCATTGATCTATGAACTAAAAGCAGTAAATGAGAGTCAAAACAGTTAATGAATATAACAGTTCATGCTTCAAATGATTCTCAATATATTGGAAATATTAACTACACAAGGACTGTCTAAAATAGTAGGATGAACCCATCTATTTATAGACTATTTGGATACGTACATGGAAGTATTGAAGCAATATAATAATACTAAATACTACAACAGGCTGTAGCATTGGTACTTGTACAAAGACTTTAAATAAAGTAATAAAGTATTAAACTACTGAAGTATAAGACGGTGGGAAGCTTCCAACAGAACAACTGATGAGTGACAAACTTTTGATGAGTATTCCTCAGAATTTTGGTCTTCAGTAGTTCTTCAGAGAAGTTGTTTGGTTTGTCTTTAGAACTTTTGAACATTACTCTTCAACACTTGTCTTTAGCTTCTTCAGTACTTGTAATCTTCTTCTTCAGCAGTTTCCTATACTTAGCAAAATATTGCAGAATCTGATTAAGACTAAGGTATCAAAAGTGGCTTTGTAAATCCTCTTTGTCCTTACACATATTGTACTTACGTTTATTAATTAATGAAAATTTCCTCACTTACTTGATTTTGTTTGTCTCTAAATATATGTAATGCTAGCCTTACTGCATATAGACAATAATTATACAAATCAATCATTAAGGGCTTAATTGTCATGATCCTAATGTTAAGTTTTAAATTTGAGGTGTAGTATGATTAATGGGGGTCCTCAGTTGAATAATCAATTCAACGATTGTATTTCTCTACTATATTTTTTGGGTTTAGAACTAAAATGAGTATTAACTCCTGATCAAGCTTATCTAATGCTCATAATAAATGATTACTCGGCCAAGTGGGAGAATGTAAGAATATATTTATATATTCTATTATGATTTATGTGGCTCTTATAATCATTTATCTAATAAATGATTAATGACCTAAATACCCCTATTGGTTTAACTAGTCTTTATGTGATGGACATACTTACCCTTACTAAATCATAAAATAGGGTTTCCCCTTGGGTGTATAAATAGAGACCATTAGAAGAGATTAGAGGCTAATGAACACCTTTACTTGAACATCTAAATCCTCCTCCTCTCCTCTCTATAAACGAGATCCTAGATCTCCTTAAGCCATCCTAACTGTATACCCTAAACGTGAACCCGAACAACGTAATCATCCTCATGGCATCGTCTTCCCTATCAACCTTTACTGGACTAACGGGCACGTCTGATTTATTATTATGTTTCTATATTATGTTCAAGGAATTGATCAATATGTTTTTGTGTTGGTATTTTTTCTATACCAATTTCATCCCTACTGAAACGAAGCTGGTTGGTCAAATGGGCAATGGTCACGTGGAGGCGCTCATGCTCACCTATGTTTGAGTATGTCCAATACTAATTTTCTTGTTTCTTTATCTTTTAACCCAATATAAGGTCCTGGTTCCTCCACGTCCTCTTTTTTTCACTATTGCAAAAGGGTATTTTTGGTAGTTAGGTCATTTTTATCCCTCTCTCCTTTGCATAGTCTGACATGACATCTCCATCTCTCTTATCTTTTTCTTCCCCCCCTCTCTCTATATCTCTACATCTCCATTTGTTTTTCTCTATTATCTTCAAATTCCCTTCTCTCTCCCCTGAACATCAACCTCATGCCTTTCCTCTCTCCTCTCAATTATTATTCATTTACTTAACCAAAATCCCCTCATAATACACATAACCAGAACTCCAGATCTGGGTAACAGCCACAAAAACCCAGATCCGGTGAACCACCATCGCATCATTTGCCTAATTTTTAGATGAAGACGAATCATGCCACGAGGGAGAGAAAAAATAGAGAGGGATAGTGACGGCGGCGACAGTGGTGCTTATAAAGAGGTGCACGCCGATGGCGGTTTTTTTTAGATCTTGATTTTATGTTGCAAGAACAACCAGTTGCTATTAACTCAAGATGAGTGGCAGGCTCACAAAATAGGTGACCGTAACTTGGCACATCAGAATTGTGGAAGATGTCAAGGAGATTGTGATCGTCAAGGCAATGGAAGCCAGGGTGATTCAACCATGAATTGTAACCATCACTTGTAAAAAAAAATCAAGTTTTTTAGAAGTGAAAAAAAAGGCCTTTATACGAACCAATGTCCAAAATGGAAAAGTAAAGGTAAAGGTAAGAAAAATGGAGAGGCTTATCTAATGGAGGTTACCCACACATTTTTTTTACTAGTAGGGAACCCGCGCGTTGTCGCGGGGCTAATTTTTTTTATATGACTCATTTCTTTAGAAGTATTGTTTCCAATTAAAACATATCTATCTTTTTTGGGTATATACTGAGATACCGCGCACTACGTAGCAGAATTTGATTGGTATCGGTTAAGTTCATTTCTTTACGATATCATACTTAATATGGCAATCAAAAGAGAAAACAAAAAAAATACTCGTGATATACAAAAAAAAAAGATATAAAATAGATAAAAATATATCATGTCGCATTAGTATAAAAAACATCACAATATTGAACAAGTTAGACAAACGACTCAAAGAACTCATGTAATAATAACTATTAAAGTAGTAAGTAATAATACTACTATAATGTGAGAAATAGAAGATTAAAAGGAAAAGCAAAGAAAAATAGGCATGAATGAAGAAATGTAAAAGAATAAATAGGGCAAGAATAACTAAAAATCATAGTGCTCAAACCTAAGATTTGAAACTATACTACTTGTCCTTATGCTTAGAATTAATAAATACAATAATGAATGATTTTACATCTACATGATTTTAGGCGAATCATATTTTTTTTCCTAGAAAGTCAACGGTAAAACTAAATTGATGATGGGCATGGACTGTTTCAATAAATATTTATGTAGAAAATAACCATATAAGACTCGAATCACATCTATGGGTGGGGTTAAGAGTTGCATTGGTAAATCCATTGGAGTTTAGGTGTTACTTCCGTTGAATTAAAGTTCAAGCCTTGTTAAAGATTTAACTTCGGTAACTTTGATGTAATTTAAGCCAATAAAAAATTCTTACATGTAAAATGATATGTGAAGAGTGAAGGCAATAAATGTACAAGTAACAATGCATCAAGGGGTGATATGAGAAAGATTTATATGACATTATAGGTTTAAAGCATGTGTCTTTTCAAATGCCATCTTAATTTTGACAATTTGGACATATTTGCCCATGTCTCCTGATGTGTTGCCAAATGCACCACATTTATATATTAGTTTTGTATAGTTTTTAATCGTTTATCGTTCGTTTATATCGTGTCTTAGATACTTATTTGTGTCTTGGTGTTAAGCAGGTGTTCGTGGGCTAAAATGAGTAGAAAAGAGCTTAGTTGGAAAGGAGACGAGCATTCGATGAAATTGGAAATCGAAAAAGAAACAAATCTGGAAGAACTGAAATTAGAGACCCTCTAATTTCAGTATAGGTTATTCGCGAGTCTCCAAAAAGTAAAATAGAAGAAAATGACGATTTTACCCTTAATGAATTGTGGTAATTACAGAAGATGCGCTCGCGACCTTTTAAGTTGTTAGAGACCCTCTAATTCCAGAAATAGTTGTTCATGGGTCTCTAATACCTTCCAGACCCATAAAAAGCCCATTTTCTTGGTAAAAACCTAATCAGCCATTTGGGGATGTTATCTTCGACTTCCAGAGCTTCTAAGGGACGATTTTGAAGACTTTTTACAGTTTTATTCATTCCGGTTGATGCCAGAGCAATCCAGAACAAGTTTTAAAGCCGAAATCATGATTATGCATGGCTAAACATCCTACGGTTTCTCCGGGTGAAAGATTCGGTTATTTTGTAAAAACTTTTCTGTTTTGAACTATGTTTTAGGACCAGGTTTCATGAACATACTTATGTGTCTTTGAATCTGGTTGTATGTTTGACTGATTTGAACAGTTTGACTGATTTTCACAATTACAATTCGTTATCGCTTCTTGGTTTTCTTGCACTAGGAATAATTTAACTTTGTGATTTGTGTTTTGATGTTGAATTGGGTTGAACAATTTAAATAGAATCATGTCTATGTGATTGCCTAGCTAGGTTAATTCAGATTGTCTTTACAGTTACCGAGTCAGAAACCCGGAGTGACCGTTTTTTCATATTATTGTCTTTTATAAACTCTATTATCACTTGTTTTGCAGCACTGCAGCACTTTTACATTAAACTTCATAAAATTACTTTAATTAATCTTAATTTAATTAGAAATCAGTAACTTAGCACTTTCCACAAACTCCCTGAGGTTCGACAACCCTACTTCCTATACTGCAGTCAGTTGTAGCTAAGGAGTAGTTTTTATTAAGTTTTTGATTAGCACTTCGACACGCGATCATCTCCCCCTTTATAAAGTAGTACAGATAGATGATAATTTATGGGTTACAAAATTAAAAGACTTATGTTTTTTATAAATAAATGTAATTATTGTTCTTTTTTTTTAATAATTGTTTCTATCACATTTTTTCCTTTGTTTTCATTTTTAGATAACATAGATTTTGTGAATAATGATTCATGTTTAGTTTTTGTATTTTTTTAGTTTTTGTTACTTATAAAATAAAAAAATTTGTTAGCTAGTTATATATGTAATAGTTAGGATTTGAGTATTCTTCACAGATCAAAGAAAAATCTAAAAAAACATGTGAAGACTAAGAAAAATTTAAAAGTTAGGATTTGAGTATTTTTCACAATTTCTTATGGTCTTTTTGGATGCTTCAAGTCAATCATCATACTTTTCGATGCAAAGACTTTTATTGCTTTCATTTTTTTTTTGTTTAATTCAATTTATACTAACCTTTTATATATATATATATATATATATATATATATATAGGGTTAGGATCCGTTGAGAACTCGACGTAAAATGCGAAACTTTTTTTTTGCACATTGGTGTAAAAACACGTAAACCCCGCTGTAAAAAATTAAAAAAATACATTAATTTACGCCAAATTACACCGCTGTAAGAGATTTTTACCACATGTAAGTATATTAATATTTTATTCATTATTTTATTATTGTTTAATTCTAGACCACATATTCATTTTTTTATTAAAATAAGTGTGTGGTTATAAAGTGAGTTTCTGAGTTCTCACAACTCAGAGAAGTTCTCAAATGATTCGGATCCTATATATAGGGTTAGGATCCGTTGAGAACTCGCGAGAATTCGACGTAAAATACGATATATATATATATATATATATATATATAGGGGGCGGTTATTCTACAAAGTAAAATAAACGTGCGAAGGATGTGAAGGAACTTTATACATGATAATTACGTAATGTTTTGTATATTCATGAAAGCATTACGTAATTATCATTACGTAATTATCATGCACTTTGTACATGATAATTATGTAATGATAATGTGCATGATAATTATGTAATGTTTTTGTATGTTCATGAAGGCATTACGTAATTAACATTACGTAATTATCATGTACAAAGTGATCCTTCGCACGTTTGTATTACTTTGTATTTGAACCTGCCCATATATATATATATATATATATATATATAGGGTAGGGTTCAATTGAGAACCAACCCTTAGTTAGGAACTTTAGGAACCAATCTCATCCATCCATCTTCAATGGCATGATGGTAAATATGTTAAACATTAATTAACTTTTTAATTAAATCAAGGGGTAATATTGTCTTTTGGTATGTGAGTATTAATAGGTTATTTAGTATACATTGTAACTGACAAAAACCACAACTAATATCATTTGTGCGTACAAAAAATTATACTGTACGATAAACATTAAACAACTATACGTCAGTGTATATTCATATTCCAACAATTATACATCAGTGTATATTCCAATCATTGCTACAAAAACATTATACTGTACGATAACATTAAAACAACTATACGTCAGTGTATATTCATATTCCAACAATTATACATCAGTGTATATTCCAATCATTGCTACAAAAAACATTATACTGTACGATAAAACATTAAACAACTATACGTCAGTGTATATTCATATTCCAACAATTATACATCAGTGTATATTCCAATCATTGCTACAAAAACATTATACTGTACGATAACATTAAAACAACTATACGTCAGTGTATATTCATATTCCATGCACTCACACGAACTGATAGGTTGGTCTTATCAAGAGTAACCTGAAACAAAGAAAAAGCTTGTTTAGCATATACATTAGTGTATACATACAATATACATCAGACCCCAATAAAATTGATGCTATAGAACAGTGTTTAGTATCGTCATATTCAAACAATTATACATCGGTGTATAGTCCAATCATTGCTACAAAAAACATTTTACTGTACGATAACATTAAACAACTATACGTCAGTGTATATTCATATTCCAACAATTATACATCAGTGTATAGTCCAATTAGTACTACAAAAACATTGTACTGTACCATAATATTCAAAAAATATACGTCAGTGTATATTCATATTCCAACAATTATACATCAGTGTATAGATGAATGTTAGTGTATCTGTACGCTTCAACATGATCTGAATTATACATCGGTGTATACTTCCAAAAACTAAACTAATATACGACAGTGAATAATTGTATAACTCTTTGTACGTATGAAAACTGCTATAACACAACATGATCTGAATTATACATCGGTGTATAATTCCAAAACTTTGTACGTACGAAAAATTTTTGCACGTAAAAAAAAACTGCTCTGCAAACTGAAACCCTAATTGCGAACAAAAAAAAATTAAAAAACTAAAAAAACTATATACGTCAGTGTATATTCATATTTCAACAATTATACATCAGTGTAAAGTCCAATTAGTGATACAAAAACATTCTATAAAAAATGTACAGTTTAATTATTTTCAAAAAAGCGGTTATTGAAGATGGTTTTTGTAATTGAAAGAAATTTGTTTTTTTAGAAAACTCATATGACCAATTATAAAAAATGTATAGTTTAATTATTTTCAAAAAGTGGATCATTATCCAAGACATAATCTGTTAAGCGGTTTAGAATCTTTTGAAGAGGTTTTCATTAATAAAAAAAAAAAAACAAATTACCAAACTTCAAGATTATCACTACGATTGGTACGTGATTTCTTATTTGGTACGTGATTTCTTATTTGCCACGAAGCACGACGAGCACCGATGACGTTCTTGTAAGCGACGGATAAGAGGTTGCGTTCCTCGATGGTGAGTTCTTCGGAGTCGGTGATCGAAGGAAGGAGACAGTGGTTAGGGTTTGGAATTGGGGTTTTTTTTAGAGAGAGAAAGTATAGGAGAGAAGAGTGGTGTGAGAATGACAGGGAGAAAGAGATGGGGGATTTTATAACTTTTTTTTAAAATTAAAATATAATAATAATAATAATAATAATAATAATAATAATAATAATAATAATAATGATGATGAAGTAAGGAGTTATGGGGGGTCCCACTTAGAGGGGGGCAACTTGTGGTTGCTACCCTCATCGTCTAGTAAAGGATTTTTGCTCGTTGGTTTCTTTGCCCCCCAACTCATCTCGAGTTCGGTGGTTAGAATTCGCACATGGCTCCTGCCAGGAAGGCCCGTAATGTCAAGTCAGGAGGTCCTGCGCAGGGCTCTGTTAGTGGTTTAAGGGTCTGCCCCTTTAAACATTTTCACGATTGTAAAGATGGTAAACCGGGGTTTGGCGGATTTTTCCGCCTTCTGGAACACATGCAAAGCACTCACCTCAAGACAGAAAACCGAAAGGTAACCATGAAGGAGGCTATCTCGAAGGATCTGGACCTTTTTTTGGATGTTGGGGAAGTTCTCAAGGCAGGAGATAAATGGTTATGTGGGAGGTGCATGGTGATGCATGCTCTCAGTAGGGGATGCAAGCATGACAATGAGGTTGTATCGTTCGCCATGGCCTTAGGAGATGTCGAAGATTTCATTGTTGGGATACGAAAGCCATGTCAAGTAGTAGACGACGCAAGCCCACGTCACCCAACCGGGATGGTTGGAGATGTTTCCCTTATCGAGCGTGTTTTTTCCTTCCCTATTCAAACTGTTAAAAGCATTCCCCCCAGTTGTCGTCTGATGTTCGCTCAAGTGTTAACAGGTGCCTTACGCAAAGTGGTTGCGTCACCAGGCTCGGTTGACAATTGGGTCCAATTGCTATTGCTTCCGCGGTTAACCCTGAGGGTGGTCAGACCGTCCTCCAGACAAGAGCGAAGATCAGGGAACAGGAAATCTCTGCAGTGTAGTAGCATCATGCAAGCGCTTGCAGTATGGAAAGATGGGTCTGGGTTTGCGGTCTTGGTCTCTTCCCTCTTGGATAGCGTGGGGGAGGTTGGGGTACCTAGGGCAGAAGTTAGAAGGGAAGAGGACGATGAAAGAGAACCTAATATAAAACAATGTCTTCGAAAAGTCAGGGATGGGCATTTCACGGCGGCGGTTAAGGTTTTGTGCTCCAGTGGGGTTGCCCCTCTATGTGAATCGACCATGAAAGCCCTCATTGATAAACACCCTGAGATGCCGCCTCCATCCTTCCCTTCTAGCCCTATCGCCTCGCCCGCTTTATCTGTAGATGGGGATTGTGTGCTCAAATGTATCCGATCTTTCCCTAAAGGGACGTCTTGCGGCAGGGACGGGATACGAGCCCAACACCTGTTGGATGCTATTGGTGGCGAAGGCTCGGTGACTTCCTCGGGTTTGCTCGGGGCCATTACTGAAGTCGTCAACTTATGGCTTGGGGGAGCCTGCCCTAAGACACTTGCTGAGTTTGTTGCCTCGGCCCCCCTCACCCCCTTATTGAAGCCCGATAATGGAATTCGGCCTATTGCCGTGGGGGGCATTTGGCGAAGGTTGGTTTCTAAGGTGGCAATGAAGAAGGTTGGGAAAGACATTGCCCAGTACCTGGGGGACTTTCAATTTGGAGTAGGGGTACCAAATGGGGCGGAGGCGGTTCTTCACAGTGCCAACAGGTTCCTCAACTCTTTTCATGCGGATGGTTCCTTGGCTTTGCTTACAGTAGACTTCTCCAATGCCTTCAACATGGTCGACCGCACAGCCTTTCTCCAAGAGGTTCACCAGCGATGTCCGTCTATCTATCCGTGGGTCCAGTTCCTCTACGCCCAGCCTGCTAGGCTGTATGTGGGTAATGATTGTATTGGGGCTACTACCGGAGTGCAACAAGGAGATCCTTTGGGGCCCCTTCTCTTTGCTCTTGCCTTACACCCCCTTATCATGCGGGTTCAGGAACACTGTAACCTCCCGTTTCATGCTTGGTATTTGGATGATGGGACGATTATAGGCAACGCAGCTGAGGTTGCTAAGGCTTTAGACATTATCAACGTGCATGGGCCATCTCTAGGGCTTCATCTCAATATTAAGAAAACAGAGGTCTTTTGGCCGACGTGTGATGGACTGAAAGTTCAGGACGGGCTTTTCCCAAGAGGGATTGGTAGACCAGAGAGGGGGGTTAAGCTCCTTGGTGGGGCGGTTAGCCGAGATCCTATCTTTATTGGGGAGTTGGCAGGGCGGCGGGCTACAGCTGCGGTTGACCTTATGAAACTCCTGCCCCGCCTTAGGGATCCCCAAAGTGAACTCCTGCTGCTCAGGTCATGCATGGGGGTCGCTAAGTTACTTTTTGGGTTACGAACTTGTCAACCCCACTTGATGGTGGATGCGGTATCCCTTTTCGATGATGGCCTCCGGGAGGCTATTGAAGATATAGTTGTGTGTGGTGGCCCCTTCTTCGGGGACCTCCAGTGGCGCTTGGCATCCTTGCCGATGCGTTTAGGTGGTTTGGGCCTCCTTTCAGCTCGAGATGTTGGGGTTTATGCCTTTGTGGCGTCTAGAGCTCAGTCTTGGAAACTTCAGGATCATATCCTTCGAAATAGTGGGGTCATCGGGCTAGACACCGACTATCAACAGGCGCTTGAACGCTTAAATGTCTATCTCCCGGACTTTGATATTGGCGGTTTTTCTAGTAAGGACACCGCCCCCTCAAAGCCACAAAAAACTTTGGCGAATGCTCTGTTTAGCAAAACTGCTCAAAGCCTGGGAGAAGTTTTTGAGTTGTCCTCCCGCCAGAAGGCGGTGATTGAATGCCTAAAGGGTCCTCATGCGCAGGATTTTTTGACTGTTATCCCGATTGAGGGTTTGGGTCAATGCATGTCCGCAGTAGAGTACAGGGCTATACTCAAGTACCGGTTGATGATCCCTATGTATCCGGAAGATGAGACATGCCCCATCTGCCGTAAAGCTTGCCTGGATAAATATGGGGAGCACGCAATCCATTGCAAAGAGCTCCCTGGGTTCAAATACCGGCATGACTGGGTGAGAGATGTTTTGTGGGACATCCTGAGAAGAGCTGGGATTTCCGCAAAAAAGGAGGCCCCTGTAAATTTTCTCACAGACCCTGCGGAAGGGAGATCTACCCTGCGACCAGCAGATCTGCTTGTCTTTGGTTGGGAGAGGGGGAAACATGCTTGCGTGGACCTCACAGGGGTATCTCCTTTGGTTGGGTTAAGGGAAACAGGGTTTGTAGCTGGGCTAGCATCGAGAAAAGCGGAATCGAAGAAAGTAGATAAGCATGCTAAAGCTTGTGCAGAGAACCAACATGTCTTTATCCCTTTGGCCTTTGATACCTTTGGCTCCCTAGCACCAGAAGCTATTCGTTTCTTGACTAGGGTCCAACGGGTCGTCCACAACAACAGTTCATCTCCAGGGGGGCAAGGATTTGTCTTTGGTAGACTAGGTTTCGCTATCCAAAAAGGGGTGGCGGCGCAGCTTGTTGCCCGTCTACCTTCTATTGTAATGTAACTTTCGTATTTTGTTTTAATGAAAAGTATTATATTTAAAAAAATATAAAACATAATTGTTCAATTACCATCCTACCCTTAGATCAAGATTAAAAGATGAATGGCTCAGATTGGTTCCTAAGTTCCTAACTAGTACCTTGGTTCCTAAATGATCTTTTTCCTATATATATATATATATATATATATATATATATATATATATATATATAGGGGATGGTTCAATAGAAAACTCATTTTATTGAGAGAACTCGAGAACTTTATATTATATATGTGCAATATATGATATATTAAGTGTATTACATATGTGTAATATATATTGCACATGTGTAACATATGATATATTGCACATGTGCAACATATGCAATAATAATATATTACATAAGTGTAATATACAACATATGATATATTACATATGTGTAATATAGATCGAGTTCTCGAGTTCTCTCCCTAACTATGAGTTCTCAATTGAACTTTCCCCTATATATATATATATTTATCCATTTATTTTAGTCAAAATATTTCATTCTCGACACCCACATTTAGATCTCTCTTTCATGGCCCAATCCCAGCTCTCTAACATGGATGATTTCTTTGATCTAGATCTATCTTTGACCATGGAAGATCACCACTACAACACCACAGCCCTCACCACAACCCTCACCACCAAAGAGCCCCAACCGCCCTCGCTAGAGGATGCTCGAACTCAAGTTTTTGCAATGAAGACTATTATTATGGATGCATCAAGTGTTTGCACCGTGTGTCTTGAATGTTTCAACTCATCATGTACAAGTGGTAAGCAAGCTCCTTGTGGACATGTTTATCATGTTGATTGTATTACAAAATGGCTCTCCCTTCATGACTCTTGCCCTCTTTGTCGGAGTAAAGTTTTCGACCACCGGATAAGTTTTCCGGCTGGTAATTTGTAGATTTGATTTAATTTGATGAAGTAATATCACAAAACTTTATTGTCGTGTCAATTACTACTGTGCCATTATTATCATATGGAAAAACTAGTTTAGATATTTAGAAATGCGCATTTAAAAGTACAAATTGATGTTTATTTGTCCTATTGTATTCAAAGGAACATATCGTTTTCAAACCCCCATATGATACCAAACTAAACTTGCATACAAGGAAAAAATGTAGATTAGCTATCGTATCTCATCTCCATAGACAAACACGGACTAAAGAATGTGTTATATCTAGTGAGTCGTAAGAAGCAGGCGCCACCACGAAGCACAATCAACACTCACTCGAGGCGTTATGCCTAGTGAGTGATGAGTGAATTATTTTTGAAAAATTAATGTAATTTATTTATAAAAATTACGTCTTAAATAAAGTATTACATAAATAAAAGATTAATATGTGAAAATTGTTTTCGAAAACATAAAAATATTTTATTTTGAAAACAATTCGGTTTTGGCTAAAACTTATATTGAAATATTAAAAGAAAATAAGTGCAACTGTGTAATTTTTTTCTTTTTCAAAAAGCTAGCTAACAAGTATAAGTTGTTTGGAATACGGTTGTGACTAGATTTTATCAATAAATAGGTCACAACATTCGTTCAAGGGAGGCGATAACTGAAAAAATTATGGCTTTATGGTTAAAGTGCACAATATTTGAGGGGTTATTCATAAGTGCCTTAAACAACAATGCGGTTTTAAACGAAGACGAGGTGATTGAGGAGGCCCGTAACGAGTATCGTGCCATGCACAATGATAACTACCCGAGCCTTGCGGTTTGGAGAGCTATATATGAGACCACACGTTTTTATACTTATTTATGATTTTTAATATTTATGTTATGTTTTTATGTGATGTTATTTTAATATTTATGTAATGTTATTTTAATATTTATATAAACAAAAAAAAAAAACATAAAAAAACAAAAAAACTAGATAAACTCTCCCTTAGGTGAGTCACAACATGGTCAAGTGAGTGAAAGTGTGAAACAGAAGCTTTATCTAGTGTCACGTTAACACCTAACTAGCATGATATGAGTGGATAATATTTGGGCTCAAGGTGAGCCACAACCCACAATATTAAAGAATACCAAATTAAATGTTAAACTAAAAGCTATACTAACGTAGTAAAAAAAAGTGCATAGCTGCAATTCATTGGTTGAAAATTAGAAGAAAAAAAATGCTTCTTGCCCCACATCCGTGACCATGTTCACGGTTACACAACTCGCAGAGGCAAGTGGCAACGCGGTGTTTCCCTTAGACTACGTGGCCTCTCACCCTCTCACACCGATCATTACATAAAAACCCAGACGTGACGAATAGACCTGAAACATTTAATTGGCGGAGTATGAAAGAATAATATGGGTATAGTATTAGGTGTTATCTCACCCAATTACCCGAAATATACATAGTTGTTTAGCCAAATCATACCGGTATGTTTTAACTAGGCAATAGATTAAGTAACCAAACTAATCCGCTAGTCGTTTTTGGTTTCTACGTTTATAATTTTCTTGAGTAATAACATTATATAAAAACCAAACAGTAAGATCGAGATGTATTTCAAACACGTCATTTTAATAAATTAATGGATGTATTCGATACTCGACGAGCATTAGGTCATATATGGGACACGATTTTAACGACAATTTTTTTACTCTAAACATCATTTAATTAACTTAAGTTACCTGAATTTGAAATAACACTAATTTT
>CM054124.1:26537953-26561989 GCA_028751855.1 Ambrosia trifida | reverse complement strand
AATATTTGTCAAATAACCATTTGAGGAGAAATAAATGACCATAACCTTGGTGCAATTAGCAATAGTGCATGGATGTTTTAACTGTTACGTACTCGATGAGTCATTGTTTTTGCATGTTAATGCCCACTATTCCACTATCAAGGCACATAACTACCCACGTGCCTCGACTATTGTTTCTTTTCTCTAGTGTACCAATTGTCAAATACATTTAGTGAGCAAATTCTTAAACCTCGTTAATAAAAACTAGTTAGATCCTCCGCGTATTATAGCAAGAACGCGATATATAAACCTTAAACCTCATGTACACAAAAACGATTAACTTACTAACTCGGTATGAGCTTATTATGGCAACCGAAACATAAACAAAAAAAATTAGTTATGATATGCACAAATAAACAAACTGTAATGGTATACGTGGAATCGCAATGTAAAAAAAGTAAAATAGAAAAATATAAAACTCTACTTAAAACCATTTTAAAGAAAAGTAACTCTTTTATTAAACAAACAAGTATTCAAAAAAAAAAAAAGAAAAAACAACATTTGCCAAAAAAAATCTCATTTCATCTAAAAAGATTTTTTTTTTCTCTTTTGTTGTAACCAAATCTTTCATGTTCGCATTTTCATTGCTATTTTCCATCTAAACTAATAACTCTGTCTATACTTAACCTTAACTCATGGGTACTTTCGTCCTTTTATATGTTTACTCAAACATCAACATCAGGGACGAAAATAAGAGTTTACTTATACATTTATTTTGTTATATAAACAGGTGAAAAGATGAAAGTACCAGTGCGTTAAAGTTAAGTTGACGAGCCTTAAAATCAGATGTAATGTTGATTGTTGAGCCCTAAATTGGTTGTGTTATTCATGAATAATTGGTTAGCTATTACGGTACGTCATTCTAATATTATATTTTGGATATGTTTATTGCTATAACGTGAACTGTCGTTTAAAGAAGTTAGTTTATATAATTCGTTAGGGCCTGAAAGCCTGTTTTTCAGGCCCGCTCAATCTAAATTGATAGCTCTGTCTATATTTAACGTTAACTCATGGGTACTTTCGTCCTTTTATCTGTTTACTCAAACATCAGGGACAAAAATAAGAGTTTACTCGTACATTTATTATTTATATAAACAGGTAAAAAGATGAAAGTACCGTTGAGTTAAAGTTAAGTTGATGAGCCTTAAAATCATATGTACTGTTGATTGTTGAGCCCTACATTGGTTGTGTTGTTTACGAGTCACTGGTTAGCTATTACGGTACGTCATTCTAATACTATATTTTTGATATGTTTATTGCTATAACGTTAACTGTCGCTTAAACAAGTATTACCAATGCCACACCCATCATCAACCACCAACACAAAAAAAAAACTCATAAAAGGGGAGAAATAACACCAAACGAAAAGCAGATGTAAAATCGTAGAACCCGCACACCTGTTGCGTCATGCTAATAACTTAGAACATATAAAAAATAATTAAGTCGGTTTTTGACTCGCGCAAAATAGCTGTATTGCGACGGGCCTACCAAATGGAAAAATATATACATATTACGTTGAACCATACACGCACGTTGCGGCGTGTTAACTCGCAGAACGAAAAAAATTGCGAAAGATGGAAAGTATACGTAAGAACCATACACGCACGTTGCAGCATGTTAGCTCAAAACATAAAATGAAAAACTTGCGTAAGATGAAAAGTATGGGAGACCAAAGTTAAAGGTAAAAAAATTGTGGGGCTAGATTGTAAAAGATAAACAGCTTTGGGTTAAAAGTAAAAACTCAAAAGGGTTACATTGCAAAATATGAAAAATATTAAAGACCAATGTTAAAAGTAAAAAAGTGTGGTACTAGATTGTAAAAAGTAGAGAGCCTTAGGTTAAAGTAAAAAATCAAAGGGGTTACATTGCACAAAAAAAAAAAAAAAAAAAAAAGAGGAAAAGTTTAGGGAAGGTTACGTTACAAAAAAAAAAAAAAAAAAAAAAAAAAAAAAAAAAAAAAAAAAAAAAACCTTTTGGGTTAAGACAAAAAACATTTTTTTAAACACCCCATGCATAAGGTACAACTCCTATATGCATGGAATGTTTGCTAATTAGAATATTTTAAATAATAATAACAAATGTTCAAGATATGTCGGGTTAGATTGCGCTTTCCAAATGTGGCTTGATGGTGACATCCGTTGCATCATGCGGGCCACTCCACTAGGGTTCAAATCGCTCGCTGCTCGTTCAGAAAATGCTCGATAAATGCTCGCTCAATCGTTCGCTCAGTTATAAATGAGCCGATCTGCTTGGTTCGGTTTAAAAACGAGCCAAGCACGAGCAAAGGTTCACTTGGCTCGGCTCGAATAAACAAATATTTATATATATTATATATATTATATATATACTATTATAGATATCCAAAAATCATAGCAATATTTATAGCTTTATACATAACATTTGGCCTAATATATGCAAATAAAATATGACTAACCCGCTTTATCAAATAAAAATTTAACACTAAGTTTAATAGTAAAACCCTAAGTTGTAACGTGACAGACTTGCTTCTTTATTGTATTAGTCGTCCGTCGCTAATCGTCACTTGATATCACCATATGGCATAATGCGGCAATTGTTCTCTGTAGTATGCTCATTGCTTCACCAGCCTCAACCTAAGCCTCATTCTCAGACACTCGGACCTCAATATGTAACACCCTCAAATTCCACATGCGGGGTTTTATCGCAAGGCACGTGACACAGCAGGATCCAAGTCAACGGTCACAATAAACCACAACTAAATGTAAAAGATACGTAAACCATTCATCAAGTTTCAAAGGTATTAACTACTATAGCAGAAGCATAAAACATCTTTACATCCCAAAGGTAAATGTTATAAGTCTGACAACGTTTAAAAACCATGCAAGTGAATCCTAGACACCGTGTGACACCATGCGCCTATCAACAGCTGCTACCTTAGCGACCTGAGAAAACATGCTAAAAACGTCAGCACATAATGCTGGTGAGTTCACATGTTTTAAGTAAAACGTTTATGAGTTTCAAAAGATCAATCATGTTACTACTATGTTATAAGGACGCCAGCTAGGCATGTGACTCACTAATACGATATCACGCATGAACCACCCAATGAACTAACAGAACTGCCAACACATGACTAACTGAACTGTCGATCATCGGCGAACTAAACTGCCGATCCATGGCTAATCGAACTACCAATCCACGGTGAACTGAACTGCCGATCCACGTCGAACTGAACTGCCGATCCACGGCTAACTGAACTGCCGACACACAGCTATCTGAACAGGGCTTACACAAATCGTACAGCAAACACAAGATAACACTAGTATAACATGTTCTATATGATTACAAGTACGTAGCATGTTTCTCCTCCGAAAACATAAACACTGAAAGAGGGGCCGTGAAACTTACCTTAGGTTGCGTTCTTCATGAAAGCTAATAAACAGTGCAATGATAGTCCCTAGTATTGGCGACCTATCATAAGATGTATATGAGTATCCGGACTAACGACCCGTAGGTCAACTAGTCCCTGAATTTCCAGACCATAACCGTGTACGTTTGAAACCATGTTTAAACGTTAATCTGACCACACAAGACAAGACCCGACATCCCATTGGTGACCCGATATCCCCCGGGTTAGTCAAATACAAGTAACCAAGCAATCACACGTAAACATGCACTTAATACGCACAACAGTTCACCAAGGCTATCATACAGTCCACATACAACATATACAAGTCCAAACACGTGTTATCAGGTTTCTAGACATGTCACGGGGTTCCCAATATGCTCCTGGGTGTCAAACCATGTTTCAGGGTCTTTAAATACACTTACAGCAGCAAACACACGACTAGGTATCAAAACACGCGATTAGGAATCAAACAGGGAATTAGGAATCCTAATCACCCCTGTTACAGGTGAGTAGCATCCTACTCGCCCCCCTGCAGACTCGGAGTTACTTTTCGCGTGTTTGACCCTCCAAATCAGATCCGAAACATGTAAAAACACCCAACATCAATCCAAAATCATCAAGTAACATATCCTAAATGAAAACCCCAAATTCATTCTCAGACTAACATCCTAATTGCAAGCATTTCTCAAAATGGAATACAATTATGAAAACATCACATCATAGCATGCATAACTTACCCTAAATGGCAATTAATCAGATTCATCACATAATCACGTTGCAAATCATCATCCTACTGTTACTACTTCATTCTAGTACAAACCCTAACATCATACAACCATCAAATCAACCTATAACATCCTAAATCCTCCTAAATCACTCAAACGGGTCAAAACGCATATTGACATCAAAACACATCAAACCACCTTCAAACTCCTAGATTATCATCCTTACAACTTATCTATATCAGTAAAACATCAAACACATAAGAACCTCCCATGTTTTAATCATAAAAATCTGTTCTTTGCATGTACACTTCACATATAACTCATATAAGGCATTAGAATTATTTTAAAATTGTTTTTAAAGGTTTTCAAAGGCACAAACTTCACAAAACCAGGTCTGGACCATTAGGGATCAAAGTAACAACATGATATAAGTTTAGGATGGATAACATACCTTGGATTTTGCTAAAGAGGATGTGTAAAGCTTGGAAATGGTAGGTTTTAGGACAAAAACGAGTTCCAGAGGTTGTGTATGGTGTGAGAGAGGTTTGGGGCGAGTTAGGGTTTCACAAATGATGTTTTACAAGTCAAGTATCATATTTATAGTTGTTTCTAGTCGTTCCAGATGTTACACGCGAGTAGGAACTGCAACAGGCAATTAGGAATCCTACATCAGGCGAGTAGCTCCCTGCTCGCCCCTGCAGGTGGCAATTAGGATTCCTAATCGCCCCCTGCAGGCTGATGTGTGTTTTCGGCGCGTTAAACACTATTTTAACACATATAAGCACATATTCACATACCGACAAGTTATATAATGATTATAAAGACATAATGCATGATTACTAACACGTTCACATTCGTTCACCAATCCCCGGGGCTCGAGACTTGCGTGTGTGCATTAAATCCGGCGATTTTACAAATTACCAACCCTTGTACACACGGTCATGGACCGACTCCCAATGATCCCTTGGATCATTGTAACAAACCCCGATGATTCCAAGAACCATCGAAACGACTCAACTGACCCAGTTAAATATAATGTATGCATGACTCGCTAAGGTAGACTTACTAGTTTCACAAAAGTTACTATCCTGAGTTTGCTGGGTATCACACAATATTAGTGTCCTTATCGCACCATTCGACCTTAGTTGTCACTCGACAATGAAAACATTGAAGAAAATATCTCAGTTTCATGGTTGTCCAAATTACTCTCCACTAGTTTCTCGCTCGACGCCCGCTTGAAAAAATGCGCTAGAAAAATGCTCTTTCACTTTTCCAACGAGCCGCTCAGCTTGGATCGGTTTGTAAATGAGCCAAGCATGAGCAAAGGTCCGTTCGGTTTGGATCGGCTCGTGAATAGCCCTATCCACTTGTATATTAAGCATATATAATATATATTAGGTTACAATCCCGTGCATTACAAGGGTTGATACATATAATGTTATATAATTAATAAAAAATTATGTTTAAGAAACATATGCATTTTACGGTTGAAAAATCGGTGTATTATATTAATAAAAATAAAATACAACGTGATTTATGAACATATATAGTCGTCAAGATATGTATTTAAAAAAATGAACAGTGACGTGACATTATAAATTTTGTTAAGTTAATTTTTAAAACACTTTTTTTTTTCAAATGGGAGTTAACTTAGAATTTTTAATACAACATATTTTTTTTATCATTAAACATCTTATATTTTTACAATTATTTACTATCCAACCATAACAAATATTTAAAAAAAATTAGATATTAGTTATAGAAACAATTATTTGGTGAAGTTTTTAAGTAAAACAATATACGTTTATTTAAAGTATTAATAATTAATTTATATTAAATTTATTTGGTTAACAATATAATAACTGCCTTTTATTAAAAAATAAATTGTATATAATTTAGGAAGATGTAAAGGAATAATATCTATAATTAAAAGATAAGTGCCCTTAATTAAGTAGAAGAAATAATATTTTAACTGAAAGATAAGTCCATAATTAAGTAAGAGAAAGAGGCAGGAGAATAAAAAAACAAATGTCTCTAGTGAGTAATGCGTGTCCAAACTTATATTGATTTATTATATAAAATAAATTTTATGCATTTTACTTTCTCTTAAAAACTCCTGCTTGAACCTAGAGGTGCTCATTTCAGGTTTTTTCAGGAACCTGAACCGGTTTGGGACTTTGTCGGTTCGCTCCCGAATTAGATTCGGCTCAGTTCCGATTTTGGTTCGTGAACCAATTTTGTACACATTTTTTATTACAAAAAGTTCAACTTTTATTGACTCTTACAATTTTTGTAAGGTATATAGGTATTTGTATGTGTAGAAACCTTTTTGTGTAATTTAGTTATATATAATTTCTTTTATATAAAATTCCAATTGTTTTAAACATAAGTTACCAGTTTTTCATACTGGTTTCAAACCGATTTTTTTGGAACGGGTTCGGGATCAGGTTGGTGTAAAACCGGTTAAGGTCGGGTTCTGGGAAAAATGAGCAGAACCAATTAGGAACCACCAGCCTAGATCTAGAACCGAACCTGGGTTGGAATATACCGGTTCCAGGCCGGTTCGGGTTGGGTCGGCTTTGCCAGTTCGGGTTCTCAAACCATTTTTTTTTTCAGCAATAACTTGAACACCATCGGTCTTGTGGGCTTTAAGCTATTTTCTTCAGCCCACTAATAATTATATATTAACCATGTTCCAATTAAGTTTAGCCGACATATGTTAGAATTAAACCCATAATATTCAGCCCATTTATACTTTAGCTTAATTGTTTTTGACGTAATTTTGTTACACATCAACAGTAGATAATAATATCAATTTAACCAAGTTTTATCTTAAAACAACCAAAGAAAAAAACAGCGCAAGTACTAAGCGATAGATTTCTTTTTAAAAAAAAAACCTATACTAAGACCCACCGTAGTGGTAAACATTTGGGGCGCTATTTTAGAAAATAAAGCCCCCACACCGCTACGGGGGGCTTTATTTTTCAAAAACATGTTTTGGCGTGATACAAATAACGCCGGTTATAAAACTCCCCCACCAATAAGCTTCTGCCACATCATACTCTCTCTCTCTCTCTTATTATTTTATTATTTTTTTACTTTAAAAGATATAATAAAATATTAATAGGGGCTTTATAAATAAAGCCTTACCACTATACCCCCTTTTCACTTTATCTCTCTATGCTGACTCAGCTGCCACGTAGACCAATCAGAAAGAGGGGCTTTATATATATAGCCCCACACTACGCATGGTCTAAGTGATGGGTGATATAAACACACGGGGGTATTTATCAACTAATTAACCATGAAAAGAAGTTATATATAAAAGTCACACGGCACATTCTCACGTCTATGTGACATTAAGATTTTTTTCTCCTTTTTTTATTTTACCATTCGTAAACTATGCCTTAAATTTATTGATAATTCTTATTTTCAGACATCGTTTAATAATTATCAAATCTTCCTTGTTATCGAGTTGAAAAGGGAAGTTTATAGCGAAAGGTTATATATACGTGTCATGCGTGTCATACGAGTAGAAGGCCTTGGAACATTTTGCCGATCAATAGATATTTTCCGGGTGGATGGAAAAGCATCGTGATTATGGCTGAAAACTTCAAGACCAATAACACGTTTGTTCATAATTATAATAGAACCAAGGTGGGGAATGATAAGGAGGAACATTTCTGGTTTGACGTTTGGTTTAGAGGAGTTACTCTAAAAGACAAATGGCCTAACTTGTTCAGGTTGGAAAAGAATAAAGAGTGTGTTGCAGAATATTTTGAAAAACTCGATTCAGGGGATTATTTTGGAGGCGTCGTGGGGCAGTAGGATTCAATCTAGAGAAGAGCAGGATTAATGGCAATAGTGACTGAGGATTAAAGACAACTTCAGTATTTCAGATTCATGTGATAGTTGGATTTGGGTCGGAGAGCAACACAAACCTTTCTTGGTTCATTCTTGTAAGAAAATTGTGGTCAAACATATGGATTTTTGGGACAGCTACATCATGAAATGGGTATCTTGGGTTCCACTTAAATGCAATATTATGGCGTGGAGGGTCGAGATGAACCGATTGCCAACTATTTTGGAACTCGTTAAGAGACAAGTATACATTGAGAACATAACCTGTGTGATGTGTGACAGTGTCACACCCCGCCAAGGCAGAAACACGGGGATGCGATTCAAAGGTTTTCAAACACAAGGTTCGAGCAACACATAAGATGTAATTTAAAACGATACCATCAAATGATAACCAATGTCATACATAATCAAGAAAAAACATAACAATGCCTGAAAATCATTGTATCAAATACCGAAACATGACATGAACAAAAATATTGAATTTCAACCGATGATGGTACCACGATGTGCACACTCGAACCTCTCTCCCAATTCCCCGCTCCTCATGGTCAATTACCTGAAAAACATGCATAAAAGATTTGTCAACATAATGTCAGTGAGTTCACAGGTTTTAATGTAATATGTAAAGTGCTCGTGAATTTCATGCATGACCAATCAAAGGCTAGCTAAGCGAATGATTACTGTGCAAACCATGAGTCCCATAACCAAACCTCTTGACTGTTGTGCATCACACATTGTACAATAAAGACAACGTATGTATAGTAGAATACTAACACTCTTTTGTATCTAACCGGTTAGAGCGACTAACCAAGAGTGGGGGTGTCAACCCAATAAATCTATTTAAGTGTTCCATAGTGTCACACCCTCAAATTTCCACTGTGGGATTTATGCCGCGAGGCGCATGACATACCAGGATCCCATAGCCATAAGTCATATGAGCGAACTCTAAATGCCCAAACCATTTAGTTCGTTATTATAAAACCAAGTTTAAAAGTTTTTAACCAAACCAACTAAGTAATAGCGGAAGCGAAATAGTAAAACAGTTAAGTTAAAGTATGCGGAAAACACCGCGCCCAAAACCATAAGTAAATAGTTAAATACTCAAAAGTAGTTTATGTGTTCATAATCCAATGACACAACATGATGCATGCCCTATTCGTGCTCCATACCTAATTACCTGCAAAAGCATGCTAACGTGTATCAACATAAAGTCGGTGAGTTCACAGTTTGGATAACAAGTATAACGTAATCGAAAACGTAGGTCCCCAAGACCCAAAAGTTCAAGTGTCATCAGTTTAAGCGTGTCAGGGGTAGCTAACCCACTCATTGCAACTAAACAGGAGATTATTGGGAACCTTCAGAAATGTGTTAACATACGTTAAACTGCCTTAGGAACTAGTGTCTATCAACACTAGCATAACAGATGTGGTCAGAAGTTCATGCACATGCTCCTAGCATCGCAAACATGAGGTTGCTGCACAACCTAATAGCGCTATCAACTAATACCTTGTTCGCCTCCAGCGATTAACCCAATAATAGGCAAGGACTTTTCAGTGATAGAGTGTTTAGTTCACAAAGGACCAATAAGTTTTAAACTGATTAAAGCGCAATCCACACAAAGATTCGTGTCGGACTCTCCCAAAGAGTCATTGTCTGAGTAGTCCCAAACCGGAATAGAAAACGTTTACCAAAGTTGTCTCAACTTGAGACGCATGCTTTTGAGAATATGTAGTGAAACTCACATTAGTATGCAAGCAAGTAAATCCAAACTTCCAAAGTAGGGTGTGCTATCGACTCCCTAATACATGTGTCACTAAGTGAGTATATGTGTAATACCATTACACCATATAACTCGTTTGTCCAAGTCGTTTAAATATTCAAAATCGTGTAAGTGACACCTAACGATTCTACATGCATAAGTAAACCCTACGGACCCGTTGGTGAATATGTTGGTTATCATTAGTTTTACACTTCACATGCATCTCATATAAGTGTCCATTCAAGTACATGTCAAATAAATACCACATAGGACTCCAATTAGTCACATAAACTCACAATACGCAATCTGCGTTTTTAGGACAGATTATGCGCCATGAAAACTAATTTATTAAAAATACCTATCCAGTGAGTTAGACTCCCAAAATTTTACTAAATATTCTAGGGAGTCTATTGGACAAATCCATATTTTTAGTTTGTGATAAAACCTTGTACAAAATTATGAAAATTCACGGAACACAGCTACGTTCAGAAAATACACACAACAGATCAGTTTAGTAGAAAAATTCCCAAAAATCGTCTATTCATCCAAACGGAATGAATCCACTTGGAAAAGCCAAGTTATTCCAATGTTAACCTACTGTCCAAATTTCATAACTTAATTCCTTGTAAAACTCGAGTTATGATTGTTTAAAGTTGACTCGGTTTGTTAATCTGAAAATCTGATATGACCTTTAATCAAAGAAAATTCCAAAAACTATTCATACGACTTCCAAATCAGACGATTTTGCCCATTATGAAAATCTAAGACCATGTATAATACAACCATGCAAAGAAATCATCAAGACCAACATGTTTAAGTCACGTAACAAACCCTACAAGTAGACCTAAACATTTTGTCCAGATTTTATTCATGCATATAACCGATCAATCGATAATCAAAAACCATCATAAAACATTCATAAGACCTAACATGATCAGAACCTATCATAACACATTCAAAACCATAAACCCTAAAGATCTAAACATCATAAACATGCGCAACATGCAACCTATCAATTACTAATCGCATAAAATTATGTTTAACCCATTCAATCTTTATAAACCTCAAGTTTTAATCTTTATGAAAATATTTCAGACCTAGACAAACTTAGTTATAAGGTTTTATAACATATTAAGGAAGATTAAAACACAAGAGATCGAATGTTATACCGCAAGCTCTTCAAAACAATCAACCGAATGCTCTTGAAGCTTCCTGATCGATGTTCTTGCGCCTTAGCAGGTGTTAGGGGTTGATATTTTCGTAACCAGGTGTAAGGGGGTGATTAGGGTTGAGTTTAGGGGTTGTATGAGGCTTAAGATTGTTTAAATACTAGTTTAAGTCGGTTTAGTGATAGTTGGCACCCGCGCGCGGCCGCTCGGAGCCTGTGAGCGGCCGCTCACAGCTCCTCGGCCCGCGTTGGGTGGCCTGCTTCGTCGTAAAACGTGTTTTTATCGATGTTTTCGCTATTTTGGACCATAATAAGTGTAACCCCATGTATTAAGACCCCAACCATCCTACCGGTCCACCTATTACGATTTTTATTAACGTTTTTGGTTTAAGTTCACGTAATCACATACAATTTGCACATAGTTTCACAGAGTTTCATAGCAGCACATAATTGCAATCAATCTCAATCAATTAATTCACAATTATTTACTTTTATTGTTCACCAACGTCCAAGGTTCACTACTCATGTATACAGTCTGGTAATTCCCCGAATTACCACCTCATGCAGTTATTAACCTATAACTGTGCAACGTGCGTCCTATCTAGCTAACCCTAGTTAAGTAGAATGCAAGGAATGTAACTAGAGTTTAGTTAAAGTAAGAACCTGAAATTGCTGGGTATCAGACATAGCTACTGTTAGCTAATGGTTACAGTGTAAATGTAAGTACGAGGACTATCGAGCCCATGAATCGAATATCTCATGTTCCACATGGTAGTCACGATAGAATGCACCCAAAATGTAATGTACTAGAAATGTAGCATGTTTATCCCCAAAAAATGTAAAAATAGTAAAATGAGGCCGTGAAACTCACCTGATGTTTGGAAATGTGTCCTGGTAAAGCAGAGAATTATGGCAACTATCATCCCGACAATGATTGCCCTATGATTATCAAGGACATTTTAAGTTGTACGTTCTTGTCGTTTACCATACAAGTTGTTCACCCGACATGTGGACCCTTGTGTCTGTTATATGTGGGCCATAGTTCGTGCACGTGACAATTATTACTTGTTTCATGTGTACTTTGTAAAATGTACGGTTTCGTGAATCCCGACGTTTTATTGTGAAAGCGTATCTATTGTTATTAAAATGGGCCCTACATGTCATCATGGGTGTAGAATATTCACAATATCAACACATGTGGTTATTTTATGGTAAACACGGATGGTTTAACACATGTTTATATTTTATAATGTCAAAAGCTAGCATTAACACATGTTAAGGCCGTACTAACATATGTTTTCTTTTGAATCTGAAAATTTACTATAATATGATATGTTAACTTCCACATTCTTAGGCAACTAATCCGGTTTCCATCCATTCAAATAGGGACCCAAAGATGTTTACGAGTATGAGGATGTTCAACATTATTAAAATTCGTGTATGTGTAGGTTCCAAAGTAAGTTATGTTAATGTTCGTCTAAATCATGTTTGAGCTTTAAAACCGATTCAATGGCACCCGTTCGACACCCATACTCGGGTATGTACCCGTGGGTTTGGGGTATCAATGTACGTGAGCTTTATACCAACGTGTGGGTGTGTGTGTTGCCATATATGTGCGCATGCATAGGTGTATATGCAAATATAGTGTTTTCAAACCAAATGTTTATATGTTTCAACTTCTAAATCAAAGTGTTGGTTGGAAAACAAGTCGATCAAACGTATATCCACATCAACGAGGGGTGTAGTTTGGGTGAGGTATGATTAGGTCGAAACATTACAATATTTCCAAGCATAGGAGAGTTAATTATCATACCTAAGAAGTTGTGAAGGTGATTCGGGTTCTAATCGCTCTTGTGCTTCTTCCCACGACTTGTCCTCTCCAAATGTTGCTTGTTTGGCTAATTGCGTGTCAAAGTGGAGTTGGGTTTGTGAGGTTATGTTCGGCCGAGAGCAAGGACGGAAGAGAGAGTTTCTGTGTGAGTTTGGACGTATCATGGAACCTCTTTATATAGTGGTCGAGTGGTGTGAGGACAAAGTTATAATAGGTAAGTCTAATCTCCAAGGATAGAGTAGTGATTAAGGGTTTTAAACATCACCTGGTGCAAGATCTTGTAAAGGCCGATTAGTGTTTATAAAACAAACAACTAAAGGGTGTTGACTTGTGTTGGGGATTGAATCAAGTTGGCATGTTATCTACTTTGGCATAAGTTAACTATCACCACACATGTTCTTGATCACGCATGGGCTGATTTGTACATGTGATATATATATATATATATATATATATATTTGGAAGTGAATCAAGGTAGTTATGTACATGGGGGGGGGGATCGGTTGATTAAGGAAAGGTAGGAGGAGGTTGATGGTGACTTATCATGATTTATCTTGAGATTGCAAAGGTGTATGACAATTTGGGTGAAAGGGATAGTTCCTCATTGTCTTCTTCTTCTTAGCCGATAGGTTGTCACACAAATAGGGAGTTTCTAGATCAAAGCTCCATGTCTTTGTAAGTTGTCGTTTGCCAAATTGATATAAAGAATGGACAGAAGTGTTGATAGTGACAAGAGGTGGTTGTGTGGTTTTTTTTCGGCCGTGGCATAAGGACAAGAAGAGATCAACATTTTCGGTTATGATCAAGCTTTTGGGAAGTGGTTTCTCATAACAAAGGTCTAAATTATTATAATTGTAGTTGTCATGGTGATTCCTTTGGGTTGTAGCTTTCAGTCGATGTCACATAGAAGAATAGGAGTTTATTTGTTTTATCTAACACATGTGTGAATGTATACATGGTGTCGTGTGAGTGTATATATATGTAGATATTTTTTTTTGGTTTGATAACACACACACATGTGCCGTGTTTTTATATTTATATATATATGGTGTGTGTGTGTGTGTTGGTTTGGCTTGTTTCACAATATGAGTGTGGTATATAGGTGAGTTTGTTCAGTATAATATTGACATGGGGATGGCATTGTGGAATATGTATAGATGTGGATGGCCGAATATATGTATATACACTAACATATGGTTATCATTCCTAGTTCACTAGATTGAAGTGTGTTTGTGTGTATATATATATATATATATATAGGTGCATATATGGCTGATCATTCATGGATATATGTGGTACTTGGAGTGTTATAGATATCCATTATCAATAGAATTTAGTTATTGGATATTTACATATAATAACATTAGTGATCATGTAAGATATACACATATGTTTTTAAGGGGTTATTCATGTGTATATCTTACATGATCACATGCTTGTTCCTTGGTAGCGTTTCATGACATTAAGGTGTGTTAATTGTCATAAATTTATTGTGAATTGTTCGGGTTTGAGTGGATTAGGTGGTTTTACACTTTGGTAATGTCACGTGTATTGTTGTTTTGTCCGTAGTGTAGTAATCGGGGTATCCGATTTCTCTATGTTGAATGTGTGAGTGGCTGATTGTTCAACGCAATTGTCCTCGGATATTTCGGGTGTTGTATGCGTAAGCGATTAATCCATTGAATTTCTGCAACAGTTCTGGCTTTACTAGACCGGGGGGGGGGGGGGTATAGTGTGTGCAAAAATGGTCTAATATGCACATGAAATGACAATATCAAGTAAAATGCGTATGGATGTTGACATGGATCGTTGACTGGTGTCACAGATAGCGAAGACGAAACAACGATACATGTTTTATCAGACTGCGACGTGGCTTCTAGGGTGGGAAAGGCGTGGGAAGACGGTGTAACATGGTTCCAATATTTGCTTTCTATGTTAGAGATCTCTTGGAGATGTATAAGATGGTTCACGGAGATAAAAATACAAAGAACATTATTCATGGTGTGGTTGTTGTGACGATTTGGTGCATTTGGAGAGCAAGAAACGATAGGAGGTTTAATGGAAAGGAGATAAAGGACGTGGAAATTTGCCAAACATGAAGTGCTTATCGTGTTTGTGGCTAAAGAATGGATCTAGATTAAAAAAATCTAGCTTGATGCAAATATCCTCTTTATATGTTGTAATGTTTGGTTTTTGCCTTTGGTCCCTGGTTTTAGGTCTGTTAGATATTGGTGAATGAAATTTAATTTAAAAAAAAAAAGTTTCTAACCTACTAATTATGTAAGAGAAACTAAAAATATGACAATTTTAACTTAATTAAATATTATTATGTTACCAACTTTAAGTTACAGATACTCTCTCATGAGCAATCTTACGGCTGATTTATACTCTTTCTATAATGTTACCCAATATCAAAATACTTATTTTTGGAGAGCAGCAACGGTTAAGTAATCTATACTACATTATAAAGTAACATAGATTGCTAGAAAAGTAATTGTACATACATTATAATATGACATTTGAAAAGTCTCATGCTTTAAACCATATGTAAATCTTTCTCATATTACTTCTGTTGCATTAACCACTTGTACCATATAACCCAAATTTATATATATACACAATTAGTAAGGATCTTATACATCTTTTTTTTTTTTTTACTTTGAATTACAAACAATTGTTGAATTTATTCTAGGTTAATCATCTTAGTCCATAGTCTATTATAGGATTTTGTGTATAGACACTATTTTTTTTTCCTTTAGCCGGTTAAGCATCTTAAATAATTTCTTTTTACCTCTTTTATATTAATATTTCAAATAAAATATTTACGTTATTTATGGGATCCTTGGCTTTGCTTCCCATTTTTTACCTACTGCAACTATATGATCACAATGTTTATTTGTATGCATGTAATCTTAAATATACTAAGAAAAAAATAAATATTTCTCTGAAAGAGATTATTTCAAAGGATTTATGTCTTTATGTATTTTTTTCGTACTTTTAAAAGCTTTATATAAACTATAATAATTTTGGGTGGGTCATGGTTTTATAATAATTAGTAGTTCTTTTTAATTGCAAAATATATCAAGTATTTTTGTGCATAACCGAGGCAAACTTACCGCCGCAAGGTGCGGGGTTTTGTTACTAGTTATTATAAAAGTTATACGACTATGTGTTGTGGACTTATGGCTTAAGGTAAGCACACATTATTATATATAACAATTCTTGAAAGTCTTGTCTATAGTGGTTTATTTTGTCTTTTAGTGCAACTTAAGGTTTTATAAATTATTTTGCCATTTAAGTTTAACAATGAACTCTGTTGTACTGGTTGATAGGTTTGTTGGTTTATTGCTAGGTAGTTGGTTCGAATCTTGTTTCCACTCACCACTCCTTTTCGTGGATTTTATTTTCCATGTTCCTCTTTTCATTTGTCTTCCTATTTTCCCCTCTAATTCCCTTTAACTTTTCCCAGTTGTAGTTGTGCTTCATTGAAAGTGTTTTCATTTCACTGATTTCCTTCACTGAAACATTTTTTTGGAGGCAACATTCCACTGATTCACTTAATTGAAATAGTGTTTTTCTATTTTTTTAAATAACATTAATTAATCCATATTAGTTTAAATGTATTTGAAAACAAAAAATTCTATTTTTTTTATTAAAACATTATTTAATCCATATGACCCATCTATTTGTCTTTATCTATTTATTTGTTTCTTTACACACAACCACATCTAGCTATACATACATATGTATCTATCTACTTCTTCACCTTCTTCATGTTTACACAGAAGGTAAACAAAAGAAAAAAAAAGAGGAAATCATAGTGCAACATAAAAGAATATAGAGGGAGAGAAGAAATTAAAGAATATAGAGAGATAGAAGAGAGAGATTAGAAAGAAATAATATTTTATTTAAATTTACGGGTTCACATCCGTTAGATAGAACCAGCAAAAGCTTCACGGGACCCCTACCAGCACTACTGGCGGCAGTGTTACCGTGCTAGTAGTGAGGTACCCGTGACCAATTCTGGTAGCGCCCCGTCTCCCCTAAGTATTATTTTCTTTCTCAACTTTGTTTCTATTTTAATATTTTTTAACGTAATGCCTTTTTTTGGTCTCTTTTTATATATAGAAGTTATTATGTTCTTTTACATTACCAATCAAATTCTTTCTACAATACATGTGGTAAACGCTCCTCTCTAGATACATCATTGAGACGTGTTTTATTTATCAGTGTTTAAACTTTAAATCGATTTGCTGTTATGCGCGACCATTGTGCTTATCTTTATATACGTTTTTTTTGTAAAAATTTATTGAAAAAACTTGGTTTTCGTATACAATAACGTAACTTTTCCATAACATTGTAAAATTATAAGAGAATGATCAACCACATTTTATTTATAATTCATACCCTATATATATATACATAATGAAGTAAGACAACCTACAAAATATTAAATACTAATAACAACTTTGACTATGACCTTGACCAAGACTTTGACTATGACTTTGACATGGAAATACATATCCAAAATATAAAATTATAATAATGAGAATTTGGTGCATTTCTAATATGCCCCCACAAGATGGATGGCCTTGGAATAAGTCTAATCTTGTATAGAAATAGATGATGTCGTTGTTTGAGTAAGAGAAGAAGTTGATAAAGTTGAAGATGCAAAGAAAGATGAAGTTGATTAAGCAGATGAATTAAGAGAAAATACATTTTGTGGTTTTTTTATTGCAGATGGAGAACATGAATAAAAGAGAATTTGGTGCATCTCTTATATAGATGAAATAGAGATGGTTAAAAGCCATACAATAGAAATACAGAAGAATGATCAGAGGGTAAATGTAATAGGTGATAGAAGATTAGAGGTACAGTTTGTCCGGAACATAAAGGTTGTGGCACAAAAAAAGGATTTTAGGTTTTGCAAAACCATGCGGAAGGAGAATAAGTTACAGTTGAACTTTGAAGGAGTAACAAAATGTAATAGTGTGAGGTAGATAGAGCTTGTTGAGGGGATGAGATCGGAGTTTTGAAGATGTTGGTAGTCATGTGAGTTTTAAAGATGTTGGAAAGGTGATAAAAATAGTAGGGGTGTTTTAAAGAATTTTAGAGTGTTGGTGATCACAGAATAGTTGAAGAAATAGAGCTTTAGGTAGACATGGTGGGGATCACAGTAGCCTGAAAAGAAATTTAGGGGTGATGGGTGACGGTTCCCATGTTGATAGGATCAAGAGCTTTCTCGTTGGAGATAATGCTCTGATACCATATAAGAGAATGATCAACCACATTTTATTCATAATTCATACTCTATATATATATATAAATAATTAAGAAAGACATAACCTACAAAATATTAAATACTAATAACAACTTTGACTATGACCTTGACCAAGACTTTAACTATGACTTTGACATGGAAATACATATCCAAAATATAAAATTATAATAATGAGAATTTGATGCATTTCTAATAAAAATATCATGGAGACTTAGTTTTTTTTATCGTCACGTAGAATATCACTTTGGGATTTTCTTATTTTTATTTATGTTTTGAACCCGCAGCGAAGCGCGGGTGGTAATTACTAGTTATCAAATCATATTAAGTCAACTAGGCGCTGGTGTGGATTGCTGATAAAGCTGCAGCTCACTCACCTGACCCTGTTGTGGCTCAAGGTGAGCAATGAAGATCTAGCAGCACCTAAGATCTAGCAGACGACAAAATCCCAAGAACTCATCTACACCATAGATCCGGGAAGCCCATTTGATGCATAACTAGGGTTGTAAACGAACCAAACGAATACGAACAAGGCTTTGTTCGTGTTTGTTTGTTAAGGTTTCTTAGACAAACGAACCGTTCACGAACACACTAACGAACATAATTCTATGTTTGTGTTTGTTTGTTAAGAAATTCAGTTGTTTGTGAACTGTTCGTGAACACGGGTCTTAAACACAAACAAACAAAAACAAACATTTAATATGCAACTAACTAAAAAAACATTGTTAATATTAACCGTTAGACAAAGTACATCTACTAAATGATGTCGATAAGTCAAATTATACTAACTTAGACATAATAATCTAAAATTACTTAGGCATAGGCATGAATACATGATATTCCTAATTCAAAAGTTCATAATTATCCTAAGTTTTAACTAGTGACCGAACATAAACAAACATACACAAATGGATATAAATAAACGAACGTAAACAAACACATTGCCGAACGTTCACGAACGCAATCAAACGAACGAGTCATTTGTTCGTGTTTGTTTGTTTAGTTAATCAAACGAAATTTTTTGTTCGTGTTCGTTCATTTATTAAACAAACGGACACAAACGAACTTCCCGCCAAACTATTTACGAACTGTTCACCGAACGTTTGGTTTGTTTACAGCCCTATGCATAACCAATATAAGAAACTCCCAATTAACATTATCATATGGCTTCTCAAAATTAATCTTAAATAGAAATATCTACTTCCCAACCTTCTTAGCCTAAAAAAGAACCTCATTAATCGGGTCATTCAAAATGTATCTTCCACTAAGAGTTTATACAAGCCCTGTCGTTATGTATGTGTGTGTTGACCATCATAAATTTTACGAGAAACTATTATTTTTTAAGTTTTAACTCAATTAATTATGAAAATCTCAAATTACCTTTAATCTCTCTTTTTTTTTAAAGGTACCTTTAATCTCTCTCTCTCTCCCTCAAAATTAAATCACTTATTATTTTTGGAGAGAAGTAACATATTTTGGCATTTAAACGAATAAATACTAATTAATAGTTTACCATATTTAATTATAACACATAAAAACGTATTTTGTCCATAAATACCAACATTGTACAAATATAAATACGTACACCTCTTGTTCATTCATACCAGTATAAACCCTTCTGGCCTTCTTCCTACTAGAAAACATTCTAGTAACAATGTCTTCTTTGTCGCTATCAAATATTGTTTTCGTTTTATCGGTTGTTTCGGTTATGGTGATGTCAAGTGCCGCCGCTCCGTACGAGGTGGTTGACAACGTTTGTATGCAACTAGGAAACGATCCATTCTGCTTGAATGTTCTCAAATCCGATCCAAGGAGTAAGGATGCAAAAGATATAAAGACCCTTACAACGATTTTTGTCGATGTGGCAACAAAAAACTTAACTGCGACCCGAGATTACTTCCACAGTGTGACAACTGGTACTCCGGCTGTGTTGAAATCTTTGGAAGATTGCGTCGGTTCATATAATACTGCGATCGCGGAGTTCATGAATTGTCTAAAAGAAGAAGATTGTTCTTTGATCAGTTATGACATTCATGAGGCTGGAGATGAGGTTAGACGTTGTCAAGCAGTAGCGGATTCGAATGGGGCTCATGATTCGTTTATAACTACTAGTAACAATGTCACCCTAGAGTATTGTGGGCTTGGTGAATCATTGGCCAGCCTTATGTGTAAGACAAGTGGTGATTAATCGTTTTTTATAGACTAGTTTTATGAGATCTTAAACTTGTGACTTTATATGATAAAGTTTCATTATTTATCATAATAAAATGCATTATAATGGTGTGTTAGTGATTATACTAATATATAACGATGCTTCTATATCTTATTTTTGTTTTTACAAGTGTGTATCAATGAATGTTGCGTCTATAATATTAGAGCATTGGGGATGTGATGCCTAAGAAAAATCAAACCTTGATTATTAGGTTCAAATTGAATTGGGGGCTTTTTTTTTTTTTTTTTTTTTTTGAATGACAATGCTTAAACAAACTCTACGTTACACCCAGAGCCGGCCCTGAATATTTAAGTGCCTCGGCCAAGCAGAAAAAAGTCCTCTAGCTACCTGATGAGTCATGAATCAAATTGAACAAATATAAACGTTATAGCAATAAACCTAGCAAAATATAATATTAAAATGACATACAATAATAGCTAACTGATGAGTCATGAATCAAATTTGACCTAACATAAAGATGTTTGGATTATCAACTATAAATCAAATTGAACCTAACATAAATTATAAAGTTTTAAATAAATCACAAATGACCAAATTTTAAGGTTATAAACTTTTAGAGAGGGGTTAATGAGTTTTTCATTTTCATATTTTATATAGTGACGGAATTTTAACATTTAAATTCAAAAAGGAGATACTAGATTTTTTTGAACGGTAAACTTCAATAAAAACGGACGAGTCCTCAAATTAAGAACCGTCAAAAAACCATACAATATGTACAACGGGTATTTAAGCCAACTATTTCACTCAATGTTTTTTAATCTTGAGCGGTGTTTAAACCAAAAAAATGACATACATTTGACATACTAGAAGATGTGCGCACAAACCACGCCAGAACATTAGTAGACTTTTTAATATTACATTAAATTTTATATAAACGATTCATATTATTTGGTTTTACTTAAAATATCTTCACTAAAAACCCCTAAAAAATTATCTATAATACATTATAAAGGAAGAGTGACGGCTGGGATAGTAATTTTCAATTCCGTACAACTTAAGAAGCAACATGCACAAGTGATTTATGCTTACATAATGAGGGTATAATTGGAACTTTGTGGAACATTAAGACACTTAGAAGGGTATAATAGTAAATTTGTGTACACATTTTAGTTAAAAATATAAAATTGTTTCCCTTAATGCCCCCACCCTCTTCCTAACCCCTGCCAAACTAATGTTACGTTCAGCTTCCTGGACCTTTCAATTCCCCCATTCAATTCTCTTTTGTGCAATAATCTCCTATTAAAACCTACCGATGAATCGTCTGGCCTTCAAATCGCCCTTAATTCCTCACTCTTAATTCCCATCATCATATTATTATTCAGTATTCTTCCTGTCTTTATTCATTCTTCTGATCTTGTTAATGTGGCTTGTTTCAAGGTACCTTCTACTCTTCTTCTTCTCCACTCAATCTTTGATTATTATTATTATTATTTTACATTTCTTGTTTCTTTATTGCTCTGATAATGTAAATTCTTTCATACCCTTTTCTGTATCTTTGAATAATAATCTATTGTTTGACTTATTTAACTATCATAAATTTATGATCTTGATTTCAAGAATCCTTTTGGATCTAAACTATTAATCTTGTAACCTAATGCAGATTTCCAATTGGGTATTTTTTGGGTCATTGTAATCTCCTGTTTTTTATATAATGCCAGGTATATTCTTTTAAATTTTGTGCAATTTTATATGTTTCTGTGGGATGTTGAATGTTTATATAATTTTGTGTAATATTGTAGCATTGAATCAAGAAGATATGGGTAGTGAAAGATGTGATTGGGGGGATGATAAGAAAAGGTCAAAGGTTAAATCTTTGAAGAAAAAGGTAATGGGAGGGACGGTGAATTCGATTAAAATGCGAAGTAATAAGAGGGTTTTGAATTGCCGATTTGCTTCTGTTTCGATTGATGATGTTAGAGATGATGAGGAGGAGAAAGTAGTGAATGCTTTTCGTGAAATCTTGATCGAGAAAGACTTGCTTTCTGATGTTCATGATGATTATCACACTTTGTTGAGGTAAGTATTGTTTTAAGTGTTTGATATGATCTTAAATTTGTGGAAAAGGGTTATTTTGTTAAAGTTTTGATATTTTTTCTGTTAAAATGTGCTAAAATGTATTTTTGTTTCTTTGTCTGTTGAGTTGATTATGTTGATGTTTAACTAATATTAAGTAGTGATTAGATTAATAGAAAACTTTGGTTAATGTGTTACTGAACGTGTTTATGCAGGTGAGAAGGGAAGGAGAATAAGAGAGCTGACATCCGCTTGTTTAGAAGCTATTTAAGTTTCCTGAAAACAGTGTGGAACTCTATGCTGAAAGGGTTAACAACATAGGTCTATGTGCCATCGCTCAGGCTGAGTCTCTGCCTTACAAGCTTCTCGAAGGTCTTTCTGTTCGCAATCGCAGGTTTTTTAAACTTTCCTTTTCCTTCATGTTGATTGTTAACCCATAAAAATGGTGGTGTTATTAATGCTTTATAGCAATCAGCTGATGTTCTATTGGCTTGTTTTCAGGGCTTTCTATGGTGTTCTAAGGTTTGTTATGGAGAATGGAGCAAAGGGATGTGAGGTATGCAAACAATTAAACATATGGACATATAGTTAGCTTTGTTGCTTTTTGTGGCAAGTTTTATAATATCTAATGTTTTTTACTACTCTCAGGTTATTGTTAGCGGAAAGCTTAGGGCTCAGCGTGCAAAATCAATGAAGTTCAAGGATGGATACATGGTTTCCTTTGGTCAACCAGTCAAGGAGTACATCGACTCTGCTGTCAGGCATGTGCTTCTTAGACAGGTAAAACTCGTGTTCACACTTTTGGTATCGTTCACTTGTTCCAAGCTTTAGTGAATGTGTTAGAAGAGGAATTGGTTGAAGCTGTGTTTTGCATAAAAACAAACAGGGTGTTCTAGGTATTAAGGTTAAGATCATGCTTGACTAGGACCCAACCGGAAAGCTTGGACCCAAGACACCATTGCCTGATAATGTTGTAATTCATATGCCGAAGGATGATGTTGTGGCACTCCCACCCAAAGAAGTGGAATATAGACCACCTCTTGTGATGGGTGATGAGCCTTTGTCGATGTCCATGCCAGTACCCGTCTAAATCTTACCAGTACCCGTCTAAATCTGGTGTCGGAAGCAAGATTAAAGATCTTAAGACTCTATGTTATAAAATGAGTTTTTGATGCATTTTTTTTTAATAAATTAGACTATTTTGTTCTACTGATGTTCTGTTGCTGTAATCTTCTTTCTACATTTAGTTTAATGGAATTATGTTACTTTTGAGTTTCTTCAAGTTTATACTGAGTTTTTATGGATGTTCTAGACTTGTGGTTTTAATCTTTTACAAGTTTTGTTAGAGAATAGAGTCCTACTGCTTGTAGGGTTAGAATTACTGCTCGGGCTTAAACTCAGTTGGGCTCGGCTCGCGTCGAGCTTTTTTTCAAACCAAGCTCGAGTAGCTCGCGAGTAGCTCGGCCCATTTGCACCCCTACTCTCACAGGGGGTAATAGATCTTCAACTAATTACTGCACCATGTTAGAATATTAATATATGTTTCAAGCCCCTATACTTCTTTTGTACTATAAAGTAGGTAATTAAATATGACTATACATTATAAATGACAACCATGAAACACAGCTATTGACAGTTTGTAAGCCACCTATACAAATCTTAAAACTAAGGTGACAAATACAAAGTGGAGGTTCAATACATCTTAAGCACTAATACTGAATTGCCTTTACAGAAACACATA
>CM054124.1:26510956-26537853 GCA_028751855.1 Ambrosia trifida | reverse complement strand
ATCCTATCAACATGGGAACCGTCACCCATCACCCCTAAATTTCTTTTCAGGCTACTGTGATCCCCACCATGTCTACCTAAAGCTCTATTTCTTCAACTATTCTGTGATCACCAACACTCTAAAATTCTTTAAAACACCCCTACTATTTTTATCACCTTTCCAACATCTTTAAAACTCACATGACTACCAACATCTTCAAAACTCCGATCTCATCCCCTCAACAAGCTCTATCTACCTCACACTATTACATTTTGTTACTCCTTCAAAGTTCAACTGTAACTTATTCTCCTTCCGCATGGTTTTGCAAAACCTAAAATCCTTTTTTTGTGCCACAACCTTTATGTTCCGGACAAACTGTACCTCTAATCTTCTATCACCTATTACATTTACCCTCTGATCATTCTTCTGTATTTCTATTGTATGGCTTTTAACCATCTCTATTTCATCTATATAAGAGATGCACCAAATTCTCTTTTATTCATGTTCTCCATCTGCAATAAAAAAACCACAAAATGTATTTTCTCTTAATTCATCTGCTTAATCAACTTCATCTTTCTTTGCATCTTCAACTTTATCAACTTCTTCTCTTACTCAAACAACGACATCATCTATTTCTATACAAGATTAGACTTATTCCAAGGCCATCCATCTTGTGGGGGCATATTAGAAATGCACCAAATTCTCATTATTATAATTTTATATTTTGGATATGTATTTCCATGTCAAAGTCATAGTCAAAGTCTTGGTCAAGGTCATAGTCAAAGTTGTTATTAGTATTTAATATTTTGTAGGTTGTCTTACTTCATTATGTATATATATATAGGGTATGAATTATAAATAAAATGTGGTTGATCATTCTCTTATAATTTTACAATGTTATGGAAAAGTTACGTTATTGTATACGAAAACCAAGTTTTTTCAATAAATTTTTACAAAAAAAACGTATATAAAGATAAGCACAATGGTCGCGCATAACAGCAAATCGATTTAAAGTTTAAACACTGATAAATAAAACACGTCTCAATGATGTATCTAGAGAGGAGCGTTTACCACATGTATTGTAGAAAGAATTTGATTGGTAATGTAAAAGAACATAATAACTTCTATATATAAAAAGAGACCAAAAAAAGGCATTACGTTAAAAAATATTAAAATAGAAACAAAGTTGAGAAAGAAAATAATACTTAGGGGAGACGGGGCGCTACCAGAATTGGTCACGGGTACCTCACTACTAGCACGGTAACACTGCCGCCAGTAGTGCTGGTAGGGGTCCCGTGAAGCTTTTGCTGGTTCTATCTAACGGATGTGAACCCGTAAATTTAAATAAAATATTATTTCTTTCTAATCTCTCTCTTCTATCTCTCTATATTCTTTAATTTCTTCTCTCCCTCTATATTCTTTTATGTTGCACTATGATTTCCTCTTTTTTTTTCTTTTGTTTACCTTCTGTGTAAACATGAAGAAGGTGAAGAAGTAGATAGATACATATGTATGTATAGCTAGATGTGGTTGTGTGTAAAGAAACAAATAAATAGATAAAGACAAATAGATGGGTCATATGGATTAAATAATGTTTTAATAAAAAAAATAGAATTTTTTGTTTTCAAATACATTTAAACTAATATGGATTAATTAATGTTATTTAAAAAAATAGAAAAACACTATTTCAATTAAGTGAATCAGTGGAATGTTGCCTCCAAAAAAATGTTTCAGTGAAGGAAATCAGTGAAATGAAAACACTTTCAATGAAGCACAACTACAACTGGGAAAAGTTAAAGGGAATTAGAGGGGAAAATAGGAAGACAAATGAAAAGAGGAACATGGAAAATAAAATCCACGAAAAGGAGTGGTGAGTGGAAACAAGATTCGAACCAACTACCTAGCAATAAACCAACAAACCTATCAACCAGTACAACAGAGTTCATTGTTAAACTTAAATGGCAAAATAATTTATAAAACCTTAAGTTGCACTAAAAGACAAAATAAACCACTATAGACAAGACTTTCAAGAATTGTTATATATAATAATGTGTGCTTACCTTAAGCCATAAGTCCACAACACATAGTCGTATAACTTTTATAATAACTAGTAACAAAACCCCGCACCTTGCGGCGGTAAGTTTGCCTCGGTTATGCACAAAAATACTTGATATATTTTGCAATTAAAAAGAACTACTAATTATTATAAAACCATGACCCACCCAAAATTATTATAGTTTATATAAAGCTTTTAAAAGTACGAAAAAAATACATAAAGACATAAATCCTTTGAAATAATCTCTTTCAGAGAAATATTTATTTTTTTCTTAGTATATTTAAGATTACATGCATACAAATAAACATTGTGATCATATAGTTGCAGTAGGTAAAAAATGGGAAGCAAAGCCAAGGATCCCATAAATAACGTAAATATTTTATTTGAAATATTAATATAAAAGAGGTAAAAAGAAATTATTTAAGATGCTTAACCGGCTAAAGGAAAAAAAAATAGTGTCTATACACAAAATCCTATAATAGACTATGGACTAAGATGATTAACCTAGAATAAATTCAACAATTGTTTGTAATTCAAAGTAAAAAAAAAAAAAAGATGTATAAGATCCTTACTAATTGTGTATATATATAAATTTGGGTTATATGGTACAAGTGGTTAATGCAACAGAAGTAATATGAGAAAGATTTACATATGGTTTAAAGCATGAGACTTTTCAAATGTCATATTATAATGTATGTACAATTACTTTTCTAGCAATCTATGTTACTTTATAATGTAGTATAGATTACTTAACCGTTGCTGCTCTCCAAAAATAAGTATTTTGATATTGGGTAACATTATAGAAAGAGTATAAATCAGCCGTAAGATTGCTCATGAGAGAGTATCTGTAACTTAAAGTTGGTAACATAATAATATTTAATTAAGTTAAAATTGTCATATTTTTAGTTTCTCTTACATAATTAGTAGGTTAGAAACTTTTTTTTTTTAAATTAAATTTCATTCACCAATATCTAACAGACCTAAAACCAGGGACCAAAGGCAAAAACCAAACATTACAACATATAAAGAGGATATTTGCATCAAGCTAGATTTTTTTAATCTAGATCCATTCTTTAGCCACAAACACGATAAGCACTTCATGTTTGGCAAATTTCCACGTCCTTTATCTCCTTTCCATTAAACCTCCTATCGTTTCTTGCTCTCCAAATGCACCAAATCGTCACAACAACCACACCATGAATAATGTTCTTTGTATTTTTATCTCCGTGAACCATCTTATACATCTCCAAGAGATCTCTAACATAGAAAGCAAATATTGGAACCATGTTACACCGTCTTCCCACGCCTTTCCCACCCTAGAAGCCACGTCGCAGTCTGATAAAACATGTATCGTTGTTTCGTCTTCGCTATCTGTGACACCAGTCAACGATCCATGTCAACATCCATACGCATTTTACTTGATATTGTCATTTCATGTGCATATTAGACATTTTTGCACACACTATACCCCCCCCCCCCCCGGTCTAGTAAAGCCAGAACTGTTGCAGAAATTCAATGGATTAATCGCTTACGCATACAACACCCGAAATATCCGAGACAATTGGCGTTGAACAATCAAGCCACTCACACATTCAACATAGAGAAATCGGATACCCGATTACTACATACGGACAAAACAACAATACACGTGACATTACCAAAGTGTAAAACCACCTAATCCACTCAAACCCGAACAATTCACAATAAATTTATGACAATTAACACACCTTAATGTCATGAAACGCTACCAAGGAACAAGCATGTGATCATGTAAAGATAATACACATGAATAACCCCTTAAAAACATATGTGTATATCTTACCATGATCACTAATGTTATTATATGTAAATATCCAATAACTAATTCTATTGATAATGGATATCTATAACACTCCATGTACCACATATATCCATGAATGATCAGCCATATATGCACCTATATATATATATATATATATACACACAACACATCAATCTAGTGAACTAGGAATGATAACCATATGTTAGTGTATATACATATATTCGGCCATCCACATCTATACATATTCACAATGCCATCCCCATGTCAATATTATACTGAACAAACTCACCTATATACACACTCATATTGTGAAACAAGCCAAACCAACCACACACAACACACACATATATATATATATAAAAACACGGCACATGTGTGTGTGTTATCAAACCAAAAAAAAATATCTACATATATATACACTCACACGACACCATGTATACATTCACACATGTGTTAGATAAAACAAATAAACTCCTATTCTTCTATGTGACATCGACTGAAAGCTACAACCCAAAGGAATCACCATGACAACTACAATTATAATAATTTAGACCTTTGTTTATGAGAAACACTTCCCAAAAGCTTGATCATAACCGAAAATGTTGATCTCTCTTGTCCTTATGCCACGGCCGAAAAAAAACCACACAACCACCTCTTGTCACTATCAACACTTCTGTCCATTCTTTATATCAATTTGGCAAACGACAACTTACAAAGACATGGAGGCTTTGATCTAGAAACTCCCTATTTGTGTGACAACCTATCGGCTAAGAAGAAGAAGACAATGAGGAACTATCCCTTTCACCCAAATTGTCATACACCTTTGCAATCTCAAGATAAATCATGATAAGTCACCATCAACCTCCTCCTACCTTTCCCTTAATCAACCGATCCCCCCCCCCCTGTACATAACTACCTTGATTTCACTTCCAAATATATATATATATATATATATATATATCACATGTACAAATCAGCCCATGCGTGATCAAGAACATGTGTGGTGATAGTTAACTTATGCCAAAGTAGATAACATGCAACTTGATTCAATCCCCAACACAAGTCAACACCCTTTAGTTGTTTGTTTTATAAACACTAATCGGCCTTTACAAGATCTTGCACCAGGTGATGTTTAAAACCCTTAATCACTACTCTATCCTTGGAGATTAGACTTACCTATTATAACTTTGTCCTCACACCACTCGACCACTATATAAAGAGGTTCCATGATACGTCCAAACTCACACAGAAACTCTCTCTTCCGTCCTTGCTCTCGGCCGAACATAACCTCACAAACCCAACTCCACTTTGACACGCAATTAGCCAAACAAGCAACATTTGGAGAGGACAAGTCGTGGGAAGAAGCACAAGAGCGATTAGAACCCGAATCACCTTCACAACTTCTTAGGTATGATAATTAACTCTCCTATGCTTGGAAATATTGTAATGTTTCGACCTAATCATACCTCACCCAAACTACACCCCTCGTTGATGTGGATATACGTTTGATCGACTTGTTTTCCAACCAACACTTTGATTTAGAAGTTGAAACATATAAACATTTGGTTTGAAAACACTATATTTGCATATACACCTATGCATGCGCACATATATGGCAACACACACACCCACACGTTGGTATAAAGCTCACGTACATTGATACCCCAAACCCACGGGTACATACCCGAGTATGGGTGTCGAACGGGTGCCATTGAATCGGTTTTAAAGCTCAAACATGATTTAGACGAACATTAACATAACTTACTTTGGAACCTACACATACACGAATTTTAATAATGTTGAACATCCTCATACTCGTAAACATCTTTGGGTCCCTATTTGAATGGATGGAAACCGGATTAGTTGCCTAAGAATGTGGAAGTTAACATATCATATTATAGTAAATTTTCAGATTCAAAAGAAAACATATGTTAGTACGGCCTTAACATGTGTTAATGCTAGCTTTTGACATTATAAAATATAAACATGTGTTAAACCATCCGTGTTTACCATAAAATAACCACATGTGTTGATATTGTGAATATTCTACACCCATGATGACATGTAGGGCCCATTTTAATAACAATAGATACGCTTTCACAATAAAACGTCGGGATTCACGAAACCGTACATTTTACAAAGTACACATGAAACAAGTAATAATTGTCACGTGCACGAACTATGGCCCACATATAACAGACACAAGGGTCCACATGTCGGGTGAACAACTTGTATGGTAAACGACAAGAACGTACAACTTAAAATGTCCTTGATAATCATAGGGCAATCATTGTCGGGATGATAGTTGCCATAATTCTCTGCTTTACCAGGACACATTTCCAAACATCAGGTGAGTTTCACGGCCTCATTTTACTATTTTTACATTTTTTGGGGATAAACATGCTACATTTCTAGTACATTACATTTTGGGTGCATTCTATCGTGACTACCATGTGGAACATGAGATATTCGATTCATGGGCTCGATAGTCCTCGTACTTACATTTACACTGTAACCATTAGCTAACAGTAGCTATGTCTGATACCCAGCAATTTCAGGTTCTTACTTTAACTAAACTCTAGTTACATTCCTTGCATTCTACTTAACTAGGGTTAGCTAGATAGGACGCACGTTGCACAGTTATAGGTTAATAACTGCATGAGGTGGTAATTCGGGGAATTACCAGACTGTATACATGAGTAGTGAACCTTGGACGTTGGTGAACAATAAAAGTAAATAATTGTGAATTAATTGATTGAGATTGATTGCAATTATGTGCTGCTATGAAACTCTGTGAAACTATGTGCAAATTGTATGTGATTACGTGAACTTAAACCAAAAACGTTAATAAAAATCGTAATAGGTGGACCGGTAGGATGGTTGGGGTCTTAATACATGGGGTTACACTTATTATGGTCCAAAATAGCGAAAACATCGATAAAAACACGTTTTACGACGAAGCAGGCCACCCAACGCGGGCCGAGGAGCTGTGAGCGGCCGCTCACAGGCTCCGAGCGGCCGCGCGCGGGTGCCAACTATCACTAAACCGACTTAAACTAGTATTTAAACAATCTTAAGCCTCATACAACCCCTAAACTCAACCCTAATCACCCCCTTACACCTGGTTACGAAAATATCAACCCCTAACACCTGCTAAGGCGCAAGAACATCGATCAGGAAGCTTCAAGAGCATTCGGTTGATTGTTTTGAAGAGCTTGCGGTATAACATTCGATCTCTTGTGTTTTAATCTTCCTTAATATGTTATAAAACCTTATAACTAAGTTTGTCTAGGTCTGAAATATTTTCATAAAGATTAAAACTTGAGGTTTATAAAGATTGAATGGGTTAAACATAATTTTATGCGATTAGTAATTGATAGGTTGCATGTTGCGCATGTTTATGATGTTTAGATCTTTAGGGTTTATGGTTTTGAATGTGTTATGATAGGTTCTGATCATGTTAGGTCTTATGAATGTTTTATGATGGTTTTTGATTATCGATTGATCGGTTATATGCATGAATAAAATCTGGACAAAATGTTTAGGTCTACTTGTAGGGTTTGTTACGTGACTTAAACATGTTGGTCTTGATGATTTCTTTGCATGGTTGTATTATACATGGTCTTAGATTTTCATAATGGGCAAAATCGTCTGATTTGGAAGTCGTATGAATAGTTTTTGGAATTTTCTTTGATTAAAGGTCATATCAGATTTTCAGATTAACAAACCGAGTCAACTTTAAACAATCATAACTCGAGTTTTACAAGGAATTAAGTTATGAAATTTGGACAGTAGGTTAACATTGGAATAACTTGGCTTTTCCAAGTGGATTCATTCCGTTTGGATGAATAGACGATTTTTGGGAATTTTTCTACTAAACTGATCTGTTGTGTGTATTTTCTGAACGTAGCTGTGTTCCGTGAATTTTCATAATTTTGTACAAGGTTTTATCACAAACTAAAAATATGGATTTGTCCAATAGACTCCCTAGAATATTTAGTAAAATTTTGGGAGTCTAACTCACTGGATAGGTATTTTTAATAAATTAGTTTTCATGGCGCATAATCTGTCCTAAAAACGCAGATTGCGTATTGTGAGTTTATGTGACTAATTGGAGTCCTATGTGGTATTTATTTGACATGTACTTGAATGGACACTTATATGAGATGCATGTGAAGTGTAAAACTAATGATAACCAACATATTCACCAACGGGTCCGTAGGGTTTACTTATGCATGTAGAATCGTTAGGTGTCACTTACACGATTTTGAATATTTAAACGACTTGGACAAACGAGTTATATGGTGTAATGGTATTACACATATACTCACTTAGTGACACATGTATTAGGGAGTCGATAGCACACCCTACTTTGGAAGTTTGGATTTACTTGCTTGCATACTAATGTGAGTTTCACTACATATTCTCAAAAGCATGCGTCTCAAGTTGAGACAACTTTGGTAAACGTTTTCTATTCCGGTTTGGGACTACTCAGACAATGACTCTTTGGGAGAGTCCGACACGAATCTTTGTGTGGATTGCGCTTTAATCAGTTTAAAACTTATTGGTCCTTTGTGAACTAAACACTCTATCACTGAAAAGTCCTTGCCTATTATTGGGTTAATCGCTGGAGGCGAACAAGGTATTAGTTGATAGCGCTATTAGGTTGTGCAGCAACCTCATGTTTGCGATGCTAGGAGCATGTGCATGAACTTCTGACCACATCTGTTATGCTAGTGTTGATAGACACTAGTTCCTAAGGCAGTTTAACGTATGTTAACACATTTCTGAAGGTTCCCAATAATCTCCTGTTTAGTTGCAATGAGTGGGTTAGCTACCCCTGACACGCTTAAACTGATGACACTTGAACTTTTGGGTCTTGGGGACCTACGTTTTCGATTACGTTATACTTGTTATCCAAACTGTGAACTCACCGACTTTATGTTGATACACGTTAGCATGCTTTTGCAGGTAATTAGGTATGGAGCACGAATAGGGCATGCATCATGTTGTGTCATTGGATTATGAACACATAAACTACTTTTGAGTATTTAACTATTTACTTATGGTTTTGGGCGCGGTGTTTTCCGCATACTTTAACTTAACTGTTTTACTATTTCGCTTCCGCTATTACTTAGTTGGTTTGGTTAAAAACTTTTAAACTTGGTTTTATAATAACGAACTAAATGGTTTGGGCATTTAGAGTTCGCTCATATGACTTATGGCTATGGGATCCTGGTATGTCATGCGCCTCGCGGCATAAATCCCACAGTGGAAATTTGAGGGTGTGACACTATGGAACACTTAAATAGATTTATTGGGTTGACACCCCCACTCTTGGTTAGTCGCTCTAACCGGTTAGATACAAAAGAGTGTTAGTATTCTACTATACATACGTTGTCTTTATTGTACAATGTGTGATGCACAACAGTCAAGAGGTTTGGTTATGGGACTCATGGTTTGCACAGTAATCATTCGCTTAGCTAGCCTTTGATTGGTCATGCATGAAATTCACGAGCACTTTACATATTACATTAAAACCTGTGAACTCACTGACATTATGTTGACAAATCTTTTATGCATGTTTTTCAGGTAATTGACCATGAGGAGCGGGGAATTGGGAGAGAGGTTCGAGTGTGCACATCGTGGTACCATCATCGGTTGAAATTCAATATTTTTGTTCATGTCATGTTTCGGTATTTGATACAATGATTTTCAGGCATTGTTATGTTTTTTCTTGATTATGTATGACATTGGTTATCATTTGATGGTATCGTTTTAAATTACATCTTATGTGTTGCTCGAACCTTGTGTTTGAAAACCTTTGAATCGCATCCCCGTGTTTCTGCCTTGGCGGGGTGTGACACTGTCACACATCACACAGGTTATGTTCTCAATGTATACTTGTCTCTTAACGAGTTCCAAAATAGTTGGCAATCGGTTCATCTCGACCCTCCACGCCATAATATTGCATTTAAGTGGAACCCAAGATACCCATTTCATGATGTAGCTGTCCCAAAAATCCATATGTTTGACCACAATTTTCTTACAAGAATGAACCAAGAAAGGTTTGTGTTGCTCTCCGACCCAAATCCAACTATCACATGAATCTGAAATACTGAAGTTGTCTTTAATCCTCAGTCACTATTGCCATTAATCCTGCTCTTCTCTAGATTGAATCCTACTGCCCCACGACGCCTCCAAAATAATCCCCTGAATCGAGTTTTTCAAAATATTCTGCAACACACTCTTTATTCTTTTCCAACCTGAACAAGTTAGGCCATTTGTCTTTTAGAGTAACTCCTCTAAACCAAACGTCAAACCAGAAATGTTCCTCCTTATCATTCCCCACCTTGGTTCTATTATAATTATGAACAAACGTGTTATTGGTCTTGAAGTTTTCAGCCATAATCACGATGCTTTTCCATCCACCCGGAAAATATCTATTGATCGGCAAAATGTTCCAAGGCCTTCTACTCGTATGACACGCATGACACGTATATATAACCTTTCGCTATAAACTTCCCTTTTCAACTCGATAACAAGGAAGATTTGATAATTATTAAACGATGTCTGAAAATAAGAATTATCAATAAATTTAAGGCATAGTTTACGAATGGTAAAATAAAAAAAGGAGAAAAAAATCTTAATGTCACATAGACGTGAGAATGTGCCGTGTGACTTTTATATATAACTTCTTTTCATGGTTAATTAGTTGATAAATACCCCCGTGTGTTTATATCACCCATCACTTAGACCATGCGTAGTGTGGGGCTATATATATAAAGCCCCTCTTTCTGATTGGTCTACGTGGCAGCTGAGTCAGCATAGAGAGATAAAGTGAAAAGGGGGTATAGTGGTAAGGCTTTATTTATAAAGCCCCTATTAATATTTTATTATATCTTTTAAAGTAAAAAAATAATAAAATAATAAGAGAGAGAGAGAGAGTATGATGTGGCAGAAGCTTATTGGTGGGGGAGTTTTATAACCGGCGTTATTTGTATCACGCCAAAACATGTTTTTGAAAAATAAAGCCCCCCGTAGCGGTGTGGGGGCTTTATTTTCTAAAATAGCGCCCCAAATGTTTACCACTACGGTGGGTCTTAGTATAGGTTTTTTTTTTAAAAAGAAATCTATCGCTTAGTACTTGCGCTGTTTTTTTCTTTGGTTGTTTTAAGATAAAACTTGGTTAAATTGATATTATTATCTACTGTTGATGTGTAACAAAATTACGTCAAAAACAATTAAGCTAAAGTATAAATGGGCTGAATATTATGGGTTTAATTCTAACATATGTCGGCTAAACTTAATTGGAACATGGTTAATATATAATTATTAGTGGGCTGAAGAAAATAGCTTAAAGCCCACAAGACCGATGGTGTTCAAGTTATTGCTGAAAAAAAAAATGGTTTGAGAACCCGAACTGGCAAAGCCGACCCAACCCGAACCGGCCTGGAACCGGTATATTCCAACCCAGGTTCGGTTCTAGATCTAGGCTGGTGGTTCCTAATTGGTTCTGCTCATTTTTCCCAGAACCCGACCTTAACCGGTTTTACACCAACCTGATCCCGAACCCGTTCCAAAAAAATCGGTTTGAAACCAGTATGAAAAACTGGTAACTTATGTTTAAAACAATTGGAATTTTATATAAAAGAAATTATATATAACTAAATTACACAAAAAGGTTTCTACACATACAAATACCTATATACCTTACAAAAATTGTAAGAGTCAATAAAAGTTGAACTTTTTGTAATAAAAAATGTGTACAAAATTGGTTCACGAACCAAAATCGGAACTGAGCCGAATCTAATTCGGGAGCGAACCGACAAAGTCCCAAACCGGTTCAGGTTCCTGAAAAAACCTGAAATGAGCACCTCTAGGTTCAAGCAGGAGTTTTTAAGAGAAAGTAAAATGCATAAAATTTATTTTATATAATAAATCAATATAAGTTTGGACACGCATTACTCACTAGAGACATTTGTTTTTTTATTCTCCTGCCTCTTTCTCTTACTTAATTATGGACTTATCTTTCAGTTAAAATATTATTTCTTCTACTTAATTAAGGGCACTTATCTTTTAATTATAGATATTATTCCTTTACATCTTCCTAAATTATATACAATTTATTTTTTAATAAAAGGCAGTTATTATATTGTTAACCAAATAAATTTAATATAAATTAATTATTAATACTTTAAATAAACGTATATTGTTTTACTTAAAAACTTCACCAAATAATTGTTTCTATAACTAATATCTAATTTTTTTTAAATATTTGTTATGGTTGGATAGTAAATAATTGTAAAAATATAAGATGTTTAATGATAAAAAAAATATGTTGTATTAAAAATTCTAAGTTAACTCCCATTTGAAAAAAAAAAGTGTTTTAAAAATTAACTTAACAAAATTTATAATGTCACGTCACTGTTCATTTTTTTAAATACATATCTTGACGACTATATATGTTCATAAATCACGTTGTATTTTATTTTTATTAATATAATACACCGATTTTTCAACCGTAAAATGCATATGTTTCTTAAACATAATTTTTTATTAATTATATAACATTATATGTATCAACCCTTGTAATGCACGGGATTGTAACCTAATATATATTATATATGCTTAATATACAAGTGGATAGGGCTATTCACGAGCCGATCCAAACCGAACGGACCTTTGCTCATGCTTGGCTCATTTACAAACCGATCCAAGCTGAGCGGCTCGTTGGAAAAGTGAAAGAGCATTTTTCTAGCGCATTTTTTCAAGCGGGCGTCGAGCGAGAAACTAGTGGAGAGTAATTTGGACAACCATGAAACTGAGATATTTTCTTCAATGTTTTCATTGTCGAGTGACAACTAAGGTCGAATGGTGCGATAAGGACACTAATATTGTGTGATACCCAGCAAACTCAGGATAGTAACTTTTGTGAAACTAGTAAGTCTACCTTAGCGAGTCATGCATACATTATATTTAACTGGGTCAGTTGAGTCGTTTCGATGGTTCTTGGAATCATCGGGGTTTGTTACAATGATCCAAGGGATCATTGGGAGTCGGTCCATGACCGTGTGTACAAGGGTTGGTAATTTGTAAAATCGCCGGATTTAATGCACACACGCAAGTCTCGAGCCCCGGGGATTGGTGAACGAATGTGAACGTGTTAGTAATCATGCATTATGTCTTTATAATCATTATATAACTTGTCGGTATGTGAATATGTGCTTATATGTGTTAAAATAGTGTTTAACGCGCCGAAAACACACATCAGCCTGCAGGGGGCGATTAGGAATCCTAATTGCCACCTGCAGGGGCGAGCAGGGAGCTACTCGCCTGATGTAGGATTCCTAATTGCCTGTTGCAGTTCCTACTCGCGTGTAACATCTGGAACGACTAGAAACAACTATAAATATGATACTTGACTTGTAAAACATCATTTGTGAAACCCTAACTCGCCCCAAACCTCTCTCACACCATACACAACCTCTGGAACTCGTTTTTGTCCTAAAACCTACCATTTCCAAGCTTTACACATCCTCTTTAGCAAAATCCAAGGTATGTTATCCATCCTAAACTTATATCATGTTGTTACTTTGATCCCTAATGGTCCAGACCTGGTTTTGTGAAGTTTGTGCCTTTGAAAACCTTTAAAAACAATTTTAAAATAATTCTAATGCCTTATATGAGTTATATGTGAAGTGTACATGCAAAGAACAGATTTTTATGATTAAAACATGGGAGGTTCTTATGTGTTTGATGTTTTACTGATATAGATAAGTTGTAAGGATGATAATCTAGGAGTTTGAAGGTGGTTTGATGTGTTTTGATGTCAATATGCGTTTTGACCCGTTTGAGTGATTTAGGAGGATTTAGGATGTTATAGGTTGATTTGATGGTTGTATGATGTTAGGGTTTGTACTAGAATGAAGTAGTAACAGTAGGATGATGATTTGCAACGTGATTATGTGATGAATCTGATTAATTGCCATTTAGGGTAAGTTATGCATGCTATGATGTGATGTTTTCATAATTGTATTCCATTTTGAGAAATGCTTGCAATTAGGATGTTAGTCTGAGAATGAATTTGGGGTTTTCATTTAGGATATGTTACTTGATGATTTTGGATTGATGTTGGGTGTTTTTACATGTTTCGGATCTGATTTGGAGGGTCAAACACGCGAAAAGTAACTCCGAGTCTGCAGGGGGGCGAGTAGGATGCTACTCACCTGTAACAGGGGTGATTAGGATTCCTAATTCCCTGTTTGATTCCTAATCGCGTGTTTTGATACCTAGTCGTGTGTTTGCTGCTGTAAGTGTATTTAAAGACCCTGAAACATGGTTTGACACCCAGGAGCATATTGGGAACCCCGTGACATGTCTAGAAACCTGATAACACGTGTTTGGACTTGTATATGTTGTATGTGGACTGTATGATAGCCTTGGTGAACTGTTGTGCGTATTAAGTGCATGTTTACGTGTGATTGCTTGGTTACTTGTATTTGACTAACCCGGGGGATATCGGGTCACCAATGGGATGTCGGGTCTTGTCTTGTGTGGTCAGATTAACGTTTAAACATGGTTTCAAACGTACACGGTTATGGTCTGGAAATTCAGGGACTAGTTGACCTACGGGTCGTTAGTCCGGATACTCATATACATCTTATGATAGGTCGCCAATACTAGGGACTATCATTGCACTGTTTATTAGCTTTCATGAAGAACGCAACCTAAGGTAAGTTTCACGGCCCCTCTTTCAGTGTTTATGTTTTCGGAGGAGAAACATGCTACGTACTTGTAATCATATAGAACATGTTATACTAGTGTTATCTTGTGTTTGCTGTACGATTTGTGTAAGCCCTGTTCAGATAGCTGTGTGTCGGCAGTTCAGTTAGCCGTGGATCGGCAGTTCAGTTCGACGTGGATCGGCAGTTCAGTTCACCGTGGATTGGTAGTTCGATTAGCCATGGATCGGCAGTTTAGTTCGCCGATGATCGACAGTTCAGTTAGTCATGTGTTGGCAGTTCTGTTAGTTCATTGGGTGGTTCATGCGTGATATCGTATTAGTGAGTCACATGCCTAGCTGGCGTCCTTATAACATAGTAGTAACATGATTGATCTTTTGAAACTCATAAACGTTTTACTTAAAACATGTGAACTCACCAGCATTATGTGCTGACGTTTTTAGCATGTTTTCTCAGGTCGCTAAGGTAGCAGCTGTTGATAGGCGCATGGTGTCACACGGTGTCTAGGATTCACTTGCATGGTTTTTAAACGTTGTCAGACTTATAACATTTACCTTTGGGATGTAAAGATGTTTTATGCTTCTGCTATAGTAGTTAATACCTTTGAAACTTGATGAATGGTTTACGTATCTTTTACATTTAGTTGTGGTTTATTGTGACCGTTGACTTGGATCCTGCTGTGTCACGTGCCTTGCGATAAAACCCCGCATGTGGAATTTGAGGGTGTTACATATTGAGGTCCGAGTGTCTGAGAATGAGGCTTAGGTTGAGGCTGGTGAAGCAATGAGCATACTACAGAGAACAATTGCCGCATTATGCCATATGGTGATATCAAGTGACGATTAGCGACGGACGACTAATACAATAAAGAAGCAAGTCTGTCACGTTACAACTTAGGGTTTTACTATTAAACTTAGTGTTAAATTTTTATTTGATAAAGCGGGTTAGTCATATTTTATTTGCATATATTAGGCCAAATGTTATGTATAAAGCTATAAATATTGCTATGATTTTTGGATATCTATAATAGTATATATATAATATATATAATATATATAAATATTTGTTTATTCGAGCCGAGCCAAGTGAACCTTTGCTCGTGCTTGGCTCGTTTTTAAACCGAACCAAGCAGATCGGCTCATTTATAACTGAGCGAACGATTGAGCGAGCATTTATCGAGCATTTTCTGAACGAGCAGCGAGCGATTTGAACCCTAGTGGAGTGGCCCGCATGATGCAACGGATGTCACCATCAAGCCACATTTGGAAAGCGCAATCTAACCCGACATATCTTGAACATTTGTTATTATTATTTAAAATATTCTAATTAGCAAACATTCCATGCATATAGGAGTTGTACCTTATGCATGGGGTGTTTAAAAAAATGTTTTTTGTCTTAACCCAAAAGGTTTTTTTTTTTTTTTTTTTTTTTTTTTTTTTTTTTTTTTTTTTTTTTGTAACGTAACCTTCCCTAAACTTTTCCTCTTTTTTTTTTTTTTTTTTTTTTGTGCAATGTAACCCCTTTGATTTTTTACTTTAACCTAAGGCTCTCTACTTTTTACAATCTAGTACCACACTTTTTTACTTTTAACATTGGTCTTTAATATTTTTCATATTTTGCAATGTAACCCTTTTGAGTTTTTACTTTTAACCCAAAGCTGTTTATCTTTTACAATCTAGCCCCACAATTTTTTTACCTTTAACTTTGGTCTCCCATACTTTTCATCTTACGCAAGTTTTTCATTTTATGTTTTGAGCTAACATGCTGCAACGTGCGTGTATGGTTCTTACGTATACTTTCCATCTTTCGCAATTTTTTTCGTTCTGCGAGTTAACACGCCGCAACGTGCGTGTATGGTTCAACGTAATATGTATATATTTTTCCATTTGGTAGGCCCGTCGCAATACAGCTATTTTGCGCGAGTCAAAAACCGACTTAATTATTTTTTATATGTTCTAAGTTATTAGCATGACGCAACAGGTGTGCGGGTTCTACGATTTTACATCTGCTTTTCGTTTGGTGTTATTTCTCCCCTTTTATGAGTTTTTTTTTTGTGTTGGTGGTTGATGATGGGTGTGGCATTGGTAATACTTGTTTAAGCGACAGTTAACGTTATAGCAATAAACATATCAAAAATATAGTATTAGAATGACGTACCGTAATAGCTAACCAGTGACTCGTAAACAACACAACCAATGTAGGGCTCAACAATCAACAGTACATATGATTTTAAGGCTCATCAACTTAACTTTAACTCAACGGTACTTTCATCTTTTTACCTGTTTATATAAATAATAAATGTACGAGTAAACTCTTATTTTTGTCCCTGATGTTTGAGTAAACAGATAAAAGGACGAAAGTACCCATGAGTTAACGTTAAATATAGACAGAGCTATCAATTTAGATTGAGCGGGCCTGAAAAACAGGCTTTCAGGCCCTAACGAATTATATAAACTAACTTCTTTAAACGACAGTTCACGTTATAGCAATAAACATATCCAAAATATAATATTAGAATGACGTACCGTAATAGCTAACCAATTATTCATGAATAACACAACCAATTTAGGGCTCAACAATCAACATTACATCTGATTTTAAGGCTCGTCAACTTAACTTTAACGCACTGGTACTTTCATCTTTTCACCTGTTTATATAACAAAATAAATGTATAAGTAAACTCTTATTTTCGTCCCTGATGTTGATGTTTGAGTAAACATATAAAAGGACGAAAGTACCCATGAGTTAAGGTTAAGTATAGACAGAGTTATTAGTTTAGATGGAAAATAGCAATGAAAATGCGAACATGAAAGATTTGGTTACAACAAAAGAGAAAAAAAAAATCTTTTTAGATGAAATGAGATTTTTTTTGGCAAATGTTGTTTTTTCTTTTTTTTTTTTTGAATACTTGTTTGTTTAATAAAAGAGTTACTTTTCTTTAAAATGGTTTTAAGTAGAGTTTTATATTTTTCTATTTTACTTTTTTTACATTGCGATTCCACGTATACCATTACAGTTTGTTTATTTGTGCATATCATAACTAATTTTTTTTGTTTATGTTTCGGTTGCCATAATAAGCTCATACCGAGTTAGTAAGTTAATCGTTTTTGTGTACATGAGGTTTAAGGTTTATATATCGCGTTCTTGCTATAATACGCGGAGGATCTAACTAGTTTTTATTAACGAGGTTTAAGAATTTGCTCACTAAATGTATTTGACAATTGGTACACTAGAGAAAAGAAACAATAGTCGAGGCACGTGGGTAGTTATGTGCCTTGATAGTGGAATAGTGGGCATTAACATGCAAAAACAATGACTCATCGAGTACGTAACAGTTAAAACATCCATGCACTATTGCTAATTGCACCAAGGTTATGGTCATTTATTTCTCCTCAAATGGTTATTTGACAAATATTTTTTTTTTAACAGAAATCACTTTATTTATATATATATATATATATATATATATATATATATATATATATATATAGGGGATGGTTCAATAGAGAACTTATTTTATTGAGAGAACTCGAGAACTCCTAATTAAATACAAAAAAAAATATAATAAAAAAATCATAACTCAAAATTTAAGTAAAAAAATAGAAAACTAGTTCGGAGCTTCTCTTTCCCACGTCATACCCGTTCGGAAAAAAAATAAAAAAAAACACACCTAAAAAACGCTACTGCACATGTGTAGTATAACCCAAAAGCCTAAACCACCTACCCCCAACTTACCCCCACCCAAAAACCTAAGCCCCACCCGTCATAACCAAAAACCTAACACCCACCAAAAAACCTAACCCCCTACCCAAAAACCTAAACCCACCCTACCCACCCCCACCCCACCCCCAAAAACCTAAACCTTACAAACTAAACTAAAAAAAAAAACTAACCCTAAAAGCTAAACTAAACCCAAAAACTAAACCCTAAAGCTAACCGGACATTTACTGCACAGGTGCATTAGAAGTCGCCTATTTTTTATTTATTTTTTATTTTTTTTCTGAACCGGGATGACGTGGGAAAAAGAAGCTCCGAACCAGATTTTTGGTTTTTGACTTAAATTTTGAGTTATGATTTATTTTTTATTTTTTTCTTAATTTAAGTAGGAGTTCTCGAGTTCTCTCCCTAACTATGAGTTCTCAATTGAACCTTCCCCTATATATATATATATATAGGGGTGGATATTTTGAAAGCCCACTCGAGTTAAGAAAACTCCGAAAACCCGTCAAAAAACCATCTAAAAAAGTTTTTTTTTTTTGAAAAAAATACACAAGGTAACATACATGTTTTTAAGCGTTTTGGGCCAAAAAAAATAAAAAAAGCGCCGAACGAATATTTTTTAAAAAAATAAACAACGCAAACTTTGTAACAGCGGTGTTAACATATGTTTTCTGCTTTTTAACATATGTTACAGCGCTGTTAACATATGTTTTCTGCCTTTTAACATATGTTAACATCGCTGTTACAAAGTTTGCGTTGTTTATTTTTTTTAAAAATATTCGTTCGGCGCTTTTTTTTATTTTTTTGGCCCAAAACGCTTAAAAACATGTATGTTACCTTGTGTGTTTTTTTCAAAAAAAAAAACGTTTTTAGATGGTTTTTTGACGGGTTTTCGGAGTTTTCTTAACTCGAGTGGGTTTTCAATTTATACTTTCCCTATATATATATATATATATATATATATATATATATAAAGAGCCAGTCAGCAGCTGAAATACAAACTTCAAAAACGCCAATGCCAAAAACCAAAATTACAACATATTCAAAATGTTAAAATCGACCCAGTCGTCCCACGAGAGAGCCTGTAGTCTGGACCGGTGAGAAATCCACAAGTATGCGTCCGCCTTGATTTGATTGACCGTAACCTTAACCGGGATGAACCGCCTATCAAAAGCTTTTTCATTCCTAGCCAACCAAATCCTCCACATAGTCGCCATCAAAACCGTGAGTACGACCTTCTTCCACCTTTTCGAGCCCGGATTACTCACGACTTGTTGCACCATATCTTTAGAACTCGATGAGTTAGCGGGCCAACTCACCTTCATCCAAGTCAAAATATTCCACCAAATAGCTCTCGCCCAAATACACCAGGTAAAAACATGGTTCACCTCTTCATCCTGGTACCCACATCTAGGACAAGTAACATCGGCTAAGTTAACACCTCTTCGGACGAGTTCGGTTTTAGCCGCCACTTTTCCATCGAACGCCCTCCACATTAGGTAATTACATTTGAGAGGAGCCCACGAGTTCCAAATAAAGGCTGACCCACTAGTCGACCCATGAATCTTTAGTGCGACTTCGGCCCTGATAGCTTTCACCAAGGAGTCCTCGCCATTACCATAAACCCATTTCCATATATCTTGTCCTCCTTTAAAAGAGAAATTGTGCAGCACATTAGAAAGCTGCTGTATCTGCACCATTTCAGCTGCAGAGGAAGGATTTCTAGACCAAGCCCACTTTATCTCCCCATTCGGCCCAAACATGTCAGCGACCCTAGCATTTTTCGAACTGGACAGCTTGAACAGGTCTGGAAATTCAGACTTCAAAGGTGCTTCTGTAATCCAACTATCCAGCCAAAAGCAAGTCTTTAATCCGTTACCAACTTCCACTTTTAAGCGATCAAGAATCGGAATACCAAGTTTGAATAAAGCATCCTCCATAGCACCAATATCCTTCCAAATTCCGCGCCCGCTGCTCTTTGGGTTTACGCGCATAATGGAATTTATTTATTTTTTATAATTTTTTGAAAAGATTACTACTAAAATAAAATTTACGTTGCTACTAAAATTTAATATACGTTACTACCAAATGAAATTATACGTTACCACGTTACGTTACTCGAAAAAATATTTATCGAACCCGAGTAATAATAACTAAAAATTAACTAATCTAATATAACCGTAAAAGATTACATCAGGATAGCGGGCAGGCGGGCAACAAGCTGCGCCGCCAACCCTTTCTGAATGGCAAACCCTAACCTACTAAGAGTGAACCCATGCCCTCGTGGCGCCGAGACATTGCTATGAATAACCCGTTGGACTCTGGTCAGAAAATGGATGGCTTCCGGTGCCAGGGAGCCAAAGGTATCAAATGCTAGGGGTACGAAAACGTGTTGGTTCTCCTCACAAGCTTTAGCATGTTTCTCAACTTTCTTCGCCTCTGCTTTCCGCACCACTTGCCCTACTACAAAACCATGATCCCTCAAACCAACTAGGGGAGATACATCTGTTAGGTCGACACAAGCGTGTTTCCCCCGGCCCACCCAAAGACAAGCTCAAAATCAATATCCCAAATTATAATACAATTAAACAAGTCCACCCCCTTACCCCAAGTCCAACAAGCCCAGCCCAGCCCACTTTCACCTTTAAAGATAAGAAAAAACGTTTGAGACTTTCTTTTTATAAATCAACAAACCCTACCCCACCTTTCCCCGCCATCCACCGGCCCAGACAGGCAATGTCGGCACCGGCCCTGCGGGCCCCGCTAGGACTTCTTTCTCCGCAGCCCCGCCCTCCACCAAACTGTGAGTTATTTTTTTAATTTAATTGAATTGCTCATGTGTTTTATAATTTGTGGAGGCTTTTGTTAATCAAATTGCTCATGTGTTTTAGAGAATTAACTTGAATATTGTTAATTTTGAATGTACAATATGTTTGGAACTTGGTAACTTACCAAGTCTATGTGTTTTAGAAATTTAGTAACTATAAATTGGGTTTTGGATGTTATAATTTATTATATTGTTTTTGATTAACTGTCCAGCAAATGCATATGAGTATGTTGTGGGTAAATTTCTGATTTTATTAGCTGGTTATAATGTTTAGAATATATGCATACCAAGTGTTTGATGAAATGTTCGTCTTAGTTTTCCATTTTTCTCCTCTAATTTTAATCATATTTTGTCTAAGTACCTTGGTTGCAATTTTTCTTGATTGTCTGTAGGTTGAGTTGGACATGGTGAAGATTCATGTTCACAAAGGATAAAAACACTTGTTGGAAGTGTTGCATGCACTTCAGGTTTGAAAACCCTCTTAAAGCTTTACATATACTATCTTTTTTGCTTCTATTTTGGTATTCTTTCTTCACAATTTAGTTAGGCTGATTTGGCATTACACTTACAAATACCGTGACATAGTTTGGCTAGTATAAGTTAATTCTACCATGGTGTATAACTTGTCAATTTGGGCTAAAATAACCAACAAAATATATTATGTTTGGTTTATTTAGTAAAGCACTCCAACTGTTTGATAAAATTTCTCAGTAAACTGTATATTGTACAACCTTAAAAGCTTGTTGTAGAACATTCTATTTAATAAGGGCAGTGTACGTGAGGCGCGCGCCTCAGACCAATTTTTGCCACGAAGCGCTCCTCAGCTGCTCTTCATGTACGTCATGCGCCTTAGGTCACATAAGGCAGCTTGAGGCACGCTTTTTTAAAACCAAGATTATATGAAACAGCTGCGGTAAAAAAAAAAAATTGAACGTTACTCCTAAAAAAATTTTAGAGATCCCCCACTGTATACTAGTGTAATTGTCCACGCTTTGCCGCTAGTATGCATATTTTTTTGGGGTATTGGATTTTAATAATCCAAACTTTCACCCATTGACCGCCAATAACCTGTACTTTAAAAATTCCTAACAACGATCCTAACTTTCAACGTATTGGCCAATAATGAACCTTTGTTAACTGAGAACTAACTCAGTTAGTGGATGATGACGTGGACGCTGACGTGGCATGCTCATGCTGACATGGATGATGATGTGGCATGTCATGTCATCGTCCACATCATCATCCATGCCTGTGTTGGCATGCCACATCATCATCCACTAACTGAGTTAGTTCTCAGTTAACAAATGTTCATTGTCAGTCAATACATTGAAAGTTAGGATCGTTGTTAGGAATTTTTGAAAGTACAGATTATTGTTGGCCAATGGGCGAAAGTTTGGATTATTAAAATCTAATACCTCTATTTTTTTAGCAAGGAAATGTTACTATCTTTTAGTTATTTGGATGAGATGTTTAAATAGACCTTGAATGATTTGTGCCCTCACAGTTGCTTTGGCTCTCATATTAATAGTGTTAGCCCCCTTTCACAACACCAAGTTAACTTTGCAACCATACATTATGTCTCATGTCCCATGTGTAAACCATCATTAGCATACTTAGGGCCATCATGAAGGATAAAACTTCCCATTCAAAAGAATAAGCTATTTAGATAGAGTAGAGATATTTACTTTGTAACATAAAAGATGAACTCAAATAAGCTTTAAAAGTGACATATTATTCTTTTCAGCAACTTTCTTGAAAATTTCACAATAATACTCTCCCATATTGACACCACGGTTCGTGCATACAATAGAAACCTGAACAATGATAAAACAACACTCATGAACGATGTACATGGTGAAAAAATACAGAAAGTATGAAACTCATCAATCAGTTCTACTTTGAATCAAGGCATACAGGCTGCTCAGTGTCACAAACAACACAAATAACCTGCAACAGTCATGAATTTTATCACAACGAGATAGTACACAACTCTTAAAACGTCAACTTTGAGTCCAGATTAAGCATTAGCATATTAAAAAGATGCCCAAAAGCTAAAGCAGTGACACGCACTTACTATACACAACGTTTTGAAGAAGGTTAATATAATTAACCATCAATTAGGAACTATTTAAAGAGACAAAATTAAGAAATCATACCCGAAAGCTGCGACCGAAGGTCCTCTTTTCCCGACGCAGACTGACGAGTAGCCGCTATCAACCACAATGTCGTTGTCATTGTCTTCGAAACCCATCTTTTTCGTCATTGTCTCCTCTCTCTCTCTCTCTCTCTCTCTCTCTCTCTCTCTCTCTCTCTCTCTCTCTCTCTCTCTCTCATATCATGGTGAAGCCTTAGATGTCCCATCCATTCTTCTTGATGCTACAAGTGTATACAAGCTGCAATAAGAATACACATTATCACATCAATGAATTATTAGGCACATGTTATCACTTACTAATCAAACTGCAAAATGCTTGAAGTACATATTTGAATTCAAATCAAAGTAGTAACAAGCGAGAGTTATAGAAAGACTAAACCTTAGGTCTCCATATAAACTATTCTCTTCTGGATTGAAACTAATAATCGAACCTGGATTGAAATTGATATTAGTTTCTCAATTTAAGGTATTGAAATCGAACCTACAATAATTGAAGCGACGATATGAAACCATTTTCAACTGGCCTGAGCATAACCATGTATCAATTATCAAAATCAAGTTTGCAAGCTTCTCTCAAGTCTTTAATCTTTAATTGAAGCAATTAGATTGTGTGGTTAGAAATATTGAAGAATCAGATTGTGGGGTTACGAATTGAATTCATCTTGATGCTCTAAAGTGGAGTAAAAACCGAAGCCCTTTTTTCAAATGTAATTATTATAAACCAAGGTCCTTTAACCGGGCTAGGTACCAATAATAATAAACAAAAAAGTTTATAGTTGGTGAATTTAAAAGTTGTATAATTTTATATATAGTTTTTACATGTAAAATATCTTAACATTAAGTTTATTTTTCCAGTTTTATTATATGCAAATTGTTTTAGTAAATTTTTGAAATTAGCTTTTTCTAACATATCTGTATCATGTGACAAAGTAGTTAACTCTTTTAATCTTTATTGTGACATTGTAACTCTTAAATAATTTTCAACCATTATACTTAGGAAAAATTACTTTATACAATTTATAGACAACCTTTAAATTTGTTATCTCATACAAATGTATTTAACCTTATTAATAATTTCTTTAACATTGAATAATGATTTCCATAAATAGCAAGGTGTAGGCAACCTTTAGAGATTCTACATTCATAGCAAGTTGCATTCAACCATTTCATTCAATATCACAAAAAATGTCCAAGTTGCTTTTGCAAATAGGGGTAGTATTGAAAGAATTTTCATGATATCTTAGGTATAAAGCAAGGAACTATTCATATGTCATCTTAAAAATCATAGGAAATTACTATTGTAACCACCTTTGGCTCCTTATAATGTAGTATAGAAGTATAGATAGATTGTTTCAAATTAGTGAAATTACTCGTTCGTTGTTGCAGGAAGTAACACCAATATGAATTCAGAAGTCGTGCAACTATAAAAAAAAAGTGAAGGCTATAAAATTACGTGTTGTGAAATAAAGGTTAAAGAACACCAAATCGTATTTACATATTACTATAAAGTAAATATATATATATATATATATATATGCACACACGTTGGATCTATTTTGAATAAAAGTTATATCAAAACATAGACAAAAATATGTTCACCACAAAGGTATCTTCATAATCTAAGAGACTTTATATTCGAAAAACGTAAAAATAAAGGAAATTGGGCCTTATTTGACACTGTTTGCTTTTTGAATAATTAAAACATAGATAAAAACATGCATTTATGTTAATATTAACCATTACAATGCGAAAACATGTAATATTATTTTATAAAATTTGAGATGTTAAAATATATGGTTATATTTTTAGAATTATAATGCAACTTGAAAATTCTCATAATGGTAAAATACATAAATATGTTCATTAATCAAATTAAAAAGAAAAATATAAAGAAAAATCTCGGTGTTGGTCCCAGAAGTATCAGCTTCACTTTAAATCAAATGGCAATGAGATTTCAACAAGATATATATAATCAATGTGCGAAATGGGAAATCAAACTTTCAGAAAGAATAGATCACACAGGTTTTTAAGAAGTCTTGAATTTTATATATACTGACAAACTTATGACAAGGATTACCTTTGGACTTTACAAAAGAATGACTCAAAATAATTCTTATGGTTGTTGTGAATATGGTGCGGAGTATGTGTAAAAGATATTTCTAGTAAGAGCAGATGTTTGCTTTGTATATCACACACTTTCACATTCACCCTTGACAATCTTCTCCTTTGTATAATGTCTTCTATTTATAGAGAAGAATTGATATCAAGTTGGTGAATAAACAATTGTTTATTTATCAACTTGTTTGTTTTTGCAGGTTGAAAAAGGGAAAGAAAGTCTTTGCATGAATGATTGGGATCAAGGTTCATGCATTTAAATTTCCCACTTATCAAGATTCTAGATTTCTTCCAGATCTGAAGTCTAAATCTGGGATTTGTTATAGACAAGATGTACAAAATATATATATTTTCTTTGAAAGTTGTTGATCTAGTTTCAAAGTTAACATTTTTTTTAAAGGGATGGGGGTTAAAATTGTGAATAGTGTAATGTTATACAAACTATTTTTTTTTTCTTTCTTATTTTTGTCTTTTTCTTTAAACTTCGACTGTTAATCAATAGAATTTAATTGTTGTATTAATAACCATTATTTTTTTTTTATTTTTTTTTTCACTTTCTTTGAACTAAGTATTAAACAAAATATGTGTATGTTTATATATAAAATGAGTTTTTTTATAAAAACAAAATATGTTTTTCATTCATCAATCGTTTTACTTCAAAATTATGGTTTTGATTGGAATTTGATGTAGTTTAAAAGCCCTATGATTTCGTTTCATACCATGCCTTAGTTGCGTCGTTTAGTTTGGGGTTAAGGTTTAGGGAAATTATAAGGGCTAAAAGTGTAAAATTAGAAAATAAAGTTAACCAACTTTTTTAACTAAGTTAGGCTAAAGGACAGATGGTGTAGCAAATTGAGAAAATAAAGGACAGAATGAGTGAAAAATTAACGTAAAGGACAGAAGGTGCAATTTTTGTAATAACTAAAGTACAATCTTTATAATTCTCTAAAAAATATATTAAAATAATACTAATTTTCATTTAGTTAGTACCAAAAGTTTTAAAATATTGATGTATTAGTGCATAGAAATAGTTTTCCTTAGATAAAAGTAGAAATCTGGCTGGAATCTAGACATAATTTAACGAATTTGGTTGGAAACTCTCCGGAATTTGGGAATCTAGTTGAAATCTACGCCTAGACCATCACTTGGAGAATTAAAGCGTAATTTCCTCGACTCAAAGCGCAAATGCATCGCATCGACAAAAATGAGCCTAGGCGCAAGAGGCAATAGCTTTTAACAATTATGTTATATAGTAGTATAGATATAGTATAATGTTGGAATGATCTTGTGAATTATTGGAGCAATAATGAGAAAGAATTGAAAAATAACCATCTCGTGTTTAAGCTCAACGACCATGAGGTGCGTCAAAATGACAATGATGAAAAGTGTTGTAAAAGTTCTAAAACTAAAATTTGATAAATCAATCAATACCAAAAGAGATTACAGATTGTTTCCTTTACATTATATGACAGGGCGGTAAAAGATGAGCATTGCCTCTG